>CALNXK010000081.1:312500-422500 GCA_942486035.1 Porites lobata
TTGCTCGAGGCGTAGCATCTTACGTTCTTAGCAACCTCCATAACTCAATTGTTGCCCTCTCACGTTCACCATCGATTTAAATGCCAATGTCTGAATACCAAGGTAGCTTCAGAATAAACGGAGCTCGGACCTACAACACCCTGCCGAGAATCATTAGACCAGTAGAGACGCTCAGCGAATTTAAAATCAAGCTAAAGCGCCATTTTAAACTGTAACGCCCGCGGTACATGTTGTCTTTGTAACTTAATTAATTTTTTAGTTTTAATGTTTTAATGTCTTTGTTTTTGTGTTGTGTCAGGGCTCCATTTAAACTAGCTCTGCTAAATTGGATGCCCCTGGATAAATATTGATTTAAAAAAAAAGAAAAAAGATTACTCACTGAATAGTCCACGACGGCGCGGCACTTAAGAAATACGTCGCAATATCCGTTGAAGTTGTTGCATGGTGCGCCTGGGACCTGCTGGTGTGCATTCGTGATATTTGTTACACCCATCTCTTTTATGGGTTTGCACTCGCCGTCTTCTCCATTTTTGCAGCACAGATCACAGAGATTTTCTTCCTGTTGACATTGGCACCCCAACAATTGAAACCTCAGGCAAATAGAGCCACTACACTCCTGTGAAACAACAACAATAACAACAACAAAAATTGCATACAGTAAAAACCCACAAGTAAGAACCTACAATCTTAGACAAAATAAAATGGAACAGCAAACCCCCATCCCCCCAAAAAAAATCAAGGAGGAAGCCGCGCGGAAATAACTCTCAGTTTGGTACCTGCCTGGTACTCAACTGCTTTGCTGCTCATCCATCTTCTACTGCTCAAAATGCTTAGCACATTGGAAAGTGTAAAAATAGAAATTATAACTGTTTCAAGCTTTGAATTGACACTTTTTTCTAAGAGTGCTCAACAAGTCCAGAAACAAAACTTAAGTCAAGGAACATCTGAAGTAGTACCAGATCGGAAGTGAAGGTGCGGCTGAAGACGTTTAAGTTATTTGACAATGAATGGTCACGCTATAGGATTTCATACAAATACTCAAAAAGTTAGAGTGAAAGAGTTCTACTAAGTTTCATTTGAACATAGTTAATTGAGTGGAATGGTTATGAAACCCGTCATACTCCTTTGTTATATGTTTTTGTGGACCTGAAAGTGCATAACGTTCAAAAGAATTCCTATCATTTTGATTGTATTGACCAATAAAAACGTTGCATTAATTTATTCCGTAACAATTTGCCAACAGAAAACAAAGGATTGTGCACTTTCACGGTGCTTTGAACATAAACTGCAGCACTGTTGTTTTTATCATTGATGTTTGCCGCTTTTCATAACCAGTCTCCTCTAATAACTATGATTTGAATGACCAACTGAAACCAAATGAATTCATCCACAACCTCAAAAGTTTAGAACCTGCTTTTAAACAACGCAATAAATTGAACTACATGAAAGTGCTGCTGAACACCAGGCCTCCATTTGAATGGTCACACCGTATGAAGTGGTTACAGACTCGAACGTTAAACTAGAACTAGAACTGGCATTAGGACTGATGGTTAATATAATACATGAACATGATGAAGGACACCACTTAACGATGACAGCGACAAAATCATAAAATATTAGTTAGAATACCCCTGATACACAAACTTGGGTTCCATTGTTGCACACAGTTAAGTTGGCTTTGTGTCTTGGTGCGGGGCAAGCGGTGTTGATTCCACTGTATATAGAGTCAAGAAAGTAAGAGAACCAACATACCAAAAGTGTTGCGGGCTCAAGTCTCCGTTGACAGGAGTTATCTTAAACTTCTTAATAAATAAGATGTCAGCATCAGAAATATCAAATCAGTCATGCAGTTCAAAAATTGCGGCTGCCCTATTTTACTGCATAACTTCACCAATTTTTGTGTTAGTTTATATTTCAGTTTTACAAAGTAGTTTTTTTTTTTCGATTCATACTTTCTGATAAGAAGCCAGTTTCCATCTTCAATGTACTTAATAATAATAATAATAATAATAATAATAATAATAATAATAATAAAAGCTTTATTAATTCTGCATGATGAATCAGCCTATAGCTGGTGTTAACTCATGTGCAGCATAAATAATCTAAAAAAGAAAATATACATATAATATAACTATTTACACTTACAAGCGACATTCATAAAAAAGAGTCATAAAACCGAGCATTGGTAACTGTGTCCATCTTCGTCACGTAAAAACTAAAAAATTGCTCATTTAAAAGACTTAAAATCAGATATACGCCTCATGAGTGTTGGAAGGTTATTCCAATCTTTCGCGGCCGAGTACTGAAAGGTACTTTCGCCCATGGTTGTCCTGGCTCTTGGTAGTAAATTGTCGTTTCTATTTAAGCTCCCTCGTGCGTACGCTGCCGGATCGGCGAGGTAAATATGAGATTTCTGGAAGGATTTGAACGATTGTCGGCAGAGGCTACTTTTCGCACGCCAGCTCATACCGCGAAAATGTAGCCTCTGCTCACAGGGTACTATAGGTAGAACTGTAAGTTTAAAACTGAATTGTCTTACTGCCAATAACGTTGATCCAATCAACGTGCACTTTCGATGTAAGAAAAGTCAGAAAACAATTTATTATACTCATACTGAGATAGACTCACGGAAAGACCATTTCGTAAATTTTCCTACGCAAATAGATCGGTTTTACAGCTTGCCACTGGGGCAAGCTGTAGCAAGCATGTACTTGTTGCCCAAAAGTCTTGTCAAGTAGACCGAAAAAAGAGAGAAATTGATGAAAAAGATTGATTACTATATCTGTAATTTAAATAATTCCCTTTAAAAAAACTTCACTTCCCCGTCGGCAAGTCACTAAGACCGATAGCAAAATTCACTAGCCCTGGGTTATTAGTCACCCTTCTTTCCTTTGCACGCTGCAAATGAGTTCTAGCCATTCAGACAGCGAACAATAATATTTTTCACAAGTGAGGAAAATGATACGTCCAATCAAAAGCCACAGTGGTGAGTGAGTTTTCGTGTCACATTTCCCGTCTTGTAAAGGTTTTTGCAGCCTCCTTGCTTCGCGGGTTGCTTCGCAGTCATTCAACGAGGTATCAGAAATCTCACTCGTTCGCTGCCCTCACTCTTTCGATTTCTGATACGTCAACAACTCGTACGTAATTACCGTACGCGCGCACTTTGCATGAAGTATTCTATAAATATCTGACTGAATTTATGAAAACCAGGCTTCAGTGAGTGTCGACAGGTCCTATGCTAAGTGCGTCCTTGGTACAAAGATTTTCACCTTCCCCACTTAGGACAATGGGTGACTGTCTGCGCCTCCCACTGAGCTCTGCAATTATCATGATAATCATTCTCAGCAGAGGCTTGATTCAGCTGGCTAGGGCAAATTAAGATCAAGGCACCTGCCAGTCAAAGCCTGTACTGAAAACTGCTGCTTACTAACGGAGTTGAGTCAAAACAGCCCCCTTCCTACCCCACTAGTTTTGACCCCAAGGCCTGATCCACCCACGCACTGTTGATAGCCTGAGATCCACCCACGCAGGGGAGAAGAGAAGTTTCTTTCCTTCACCTCTCTTCCTTTTTCGCTTCCATTTTTCCCCTTTTCCCCAGAAACGCCTGATACTCAGGCTACACTGTTGAGGGCAGTCCCTGGGCTATCCAGCTGTACCGACCAAGGCGGCAAGCCCCCCACTTTTTCGGACACCGGACTAGCCTGAAGCTGGGCTGCCCCCGGCGCAAGGCGAGAACCTAGTGGCCACGTTTAACGAAATCAGACATATATATATATATATATATATATATATATGTATATATTTGCACTTTTCCAATTACACAAAGGATACTTGCAGAAAGAAGCATCACTACATTCCGTTTCTTCAAGACACAAGGTTGTGTTTTGCACTAGAGTGCAGTCCGCACTGCAGCATGGCCCCTGGCTTGGACTACAAAGAGGAAAAGAGAAGATCAGTTTAATTTAATTTGCCCTATAAAATTTACCGAAAAATACAATGACCATACATACATCTAGTAAATTATTCTCGCGAAGAGAATTTATAATCTTGTCACGCGCGTGGTCTAAGTTAGCAACAAATTGGATTCCCCATCTATCTATCTTTGAACGAATACAGAATACAGTGAGTCAATCTAAGACTTGTGATTAATACATTCGACTTTACTATTCTGGAACCCAGTTAGAACGGACACCGAGTGGAGATGTAATACGTAGTGTCCGTATTAAGTGGGCTCTCAGAAAAAAAACGTCACAGACACATGTTCAGTAACGATATAAAGACTAAAGCAGACATCTTTACGAGGAAACGTTGCTTAATTTTTTATCTGTAACAAGCAAGTTCATCCTAAAGAAGGCCTCACGATTATTAATCATAGTCTCAGACTAAAACTACCTTGCAAGTTATAGTTGTATTTGTCCTGAAATAGGACAATGGAAGCCATGACTTTACTTTGTACTCTACTGGGCTCCACGCACTCAACGAATTACCGGAAGTGTGTTTGGAATTTCCTTTCATTTTGATTGACAAACTCAACTCATTACTTTCATTACTTGCATGGTGTCAAGCAAATTGTTATACTCACTGACGTAGTGGCGTATATCTAATTTTTAAAACAGAATATTTTCGTACTATTTGCGAGGTCCGGTCAAACATTAGAAAAGAAGTATATTGAGATCTTTGCTGTAAATAATTGTATTGGCTTTTGCAAAGTTTTTTTCTTTGCCTTTTGGAAAATCCATAGGACATCTCGTGTATATTGTCGACCTGAAAAAAGAGACCAACCTGCATGTTTTTCCTGGCAAAAGCTTACAGCCTCCTGGCTGAGGTTCCCCAGTCCCATTGCGACCTTGACAACATATGTCATCCTGGGTGCATGAAGTATCAAATTGGTAACCACAGTCACATTGTTCACCTTTCTCAACAACCATATTACCACAGATCGCTTCCTCGGCAGCTGTAGAAATGAATAGATAAAGTTATTGTTAGCTATGGTTACTCCAACAGCATTCTTTTCTTTATCTAGGAGGCCATACCGAAATGGGCAGCCCTAAAACACGGAATCCAATCCCAAATCCGGAATTCAAACATAACACAGAATCAAGAAAGACGCTTCCAAGTGATGACGATTTGAAAAGAGTTAATAATGAACTGATTGTAAAAAACAGAAGTAAATAAATTTCGCCAGTGTGGTCGGAAAGATTGATGGTGAGTATCATCCCTCGACCCCCAAAAAACTGAGTCACAATTATTGGATTCAGTAAATACTAAACAGACTGAGGCACAAGATCGAGCGGCGAAAAAAGGTATAACTATACCATCCCATCGCTTTAGGATTGTAGAATGCAACCTAATAAAGGCAAAATCATCTGTCACCTCCAAATACAGATTGGTTCTTTTGGTCTACTTTATTTAGAGCTTATTGGGTGCATAGCCTTTCCTTAACTTTTTGGTTTATATATGTGTGTGTTTGCATTTGTTAATTTGTCAATTATCTGCTTTTGTCCATAAATTGTACTATTTTGTGTTTGCTTGGTGTGACTTCTAAGAGGCTAAGCTCTTTTTTAGACAAAGTTTGTTAAAAACGTTTAGCCATGAAATGTTGTGTAACTAAATCACCCCTCAACCTCCTACGCGTGGTTGGGTTCATTGGTTTTAACTTAACGTTTAAAAATGATTTTTGCGAAGTTTCACATTCCATGCAAGAGGGAGGTTTACAACGGTTACCCCCGGTAACTGTTCGTAACCTAACTGTAGTTATCTGAGCTCAGCTGTTCACAATACCAAGCACTGATGGAACAGACAAAAGACAATAACAAAAACTTGACATGAACATTGTACCTTTAAAGCAGCATTTAGAATCAGGGCATCTCCCCTTGAAGTTCATTACAGCATTAATTTTACTCCTACTACATGGTGAAAAACGTCTGTTGTTCATTTTTTCTCCAGTGTTGGCGCCGCCAAACATGATGTAGTTTCCCGCACGTCCTCCAGGAACACATTCGGCGTTATTAGCAGGGTCATTCTGTATAAAAGTTTTGACAATTTTTTTCTTTTGTATCATGGGCTAGTAAACTGCATTGTTAACAGATCTTATGTCTCCTAAAGATCTCACACTGCATTAAGTGCATGCGAGTAATGGCAATGAAGTTCAACCCACATTTAGTGACGCCGGTTTCACTGCCGTGGTCGCCGGAGTTGTGAAGTTCCTTAACGCCTAAACCTACATCTCATCAACCAATGCCCATAAATGCGTCATTGACCATGTGGCCTAAAGAAAATGCTTTCTTTCGGGGAGTAATTAAAGACTGCAGAGCGGTCAAGATAGGTCCATCTTGCCCGATCGGGTAGCCAATCAGAACTCATGATTCGCCCCAAAAAAACTCAGCAAAAATTGAGTTAATGGGACGTATTTCTCGTTGCTCCTTTCCATCTATCATGTCTATTGAGACCTCAAATGTAATAGGACTGACAACAAGAGAGGACAAGAGAGGATAACATGATTTAAGAAACTGATTTGCGTTCTTCTTAACTTCACAGCGATTGTCCCAAGCTGTTCAATTTGTCGAAGGTAAAAAAATTTCAGCCAGAATTTTTAAAGTTAAATCCAAGTGGTGTCGTCGTGTAGCTACGTACGCCACAAATTTTCGGTGCTAAACAACATATTCATTTCCCATCCTTAAGTTCCAGGGGGCTCAAAATCTTACCGTATTTGGACCCTAACGTTTAAAACGTATGCTCAATTTCAGATCAAAAGAGAACACAAACCATAACCTTCTGGGCCGCAGATACTTATAAACTGTTTTAAGAGGAGTTCCCCAAGAACATGGACGTCCTTCATGAAGCGACACATTAGATAATGTTGCGTCGTAGTCGTAAAGAGGAAGGCAGAGTAATGTCTAGCTCAAAAAATGTGACGCATGGTTAGAGTTCAACTTTTTGTTGTGCAAATGTATCATTGATTGTTGCTCTTTAAAGTTGTCATTGCTGTCGCCTCGCTATTGCGTAAGCTCCCTGCTGCCAAACCTTCACTAGAGCATCTAAACTGACGTATTGAGTTCCCAAGCTAATCAAGTATATGATTCTCATGCAACCACCCGGCCGACTAAAACGATGTCATTTCAACGCCTAGATAAAGTGCGAAGTGTAAACTAATTAAAGTTATCCACTATTTCTAAGGCAGAAATTTACCTACCGGTGAACCAAAGTTGCGGCCAGTTTCATGGGCAAAAGTGATCTCAGAAACCTTTGGCATTACTTTCATGCGATAGTGGATAAATGTTACAACTCCTGTATTTAGGTTTTTTGTGCGTCCATCTCTGAATCTTGTTCCTTTCTCACAGATCCCGCCTGCAGCTCCACCTTGTAAAAGACAAAGCGAAAATTCTGTGTAAACCTCTTATGTATTAAAAAGCAAAACAAAACAAACAAACAAACAACAACAACAACAAAAGAACAAAGTAAGTAAAGTGATTTTGTGCCAAATGACATCAACTTTGATTCCAAACATAAAATGTATTGAAATAAAAGTTAAAGTAACCTTAGTTAAGACAACGCCGGTATAAAGCACTTGAACGTACGTCGTCGTCGGAAGAGAGGCCATCAAAACGATCAGACTTCCAGAGCAAAATCGGCATGTAATCCTGGGTTCTGGATCTGCGTTTTCCAGTCCAAATCGAGAAGTTTGCCATTGGTACCTTTTTAGGAGTGTACGTTGGTGACTGACCTGACCCATTATGAGTTTACGGTTTACGAGAATTTGTTCGAGCTGAGCACGGTAGCCGTCAGTGCACCCTGGTCCATTGTCTCCCAAAACGTTAGGGGAAACGAGATTGTGCGTCCCGTTTGGGTACACAGTTTAACTACTTACCATTCTCATTTGTAGTAGTTCGACCATCAGACGATCAACAAGGACGATGACAACGGAGTGTCAGGTTGTTCGTCAGGTTGTTCCTAACAGGGAATTTAGGGAGCGGGTCCCCCTCAAAGCTAGTATACTCTCAGAGTTCAAAGGCACTGTGCAGTCCTGTGTGAGATTGTAGAGTTAGTTTCTTAAGGATCAGTAGCCCAACTCCACCGACCCGAGATTGGGAGGCGATGAGCAGATAAACATGGACTCACCGCCGTCAATCCAGTATTGTGAAACGGTATTCTTGGATGCCTATGATATCCAAAAGCAGGTGCAGGGCCCCATGCACGTAACAATTGATCTAGCTTCTAGCTTCTGTTTATTGTAGAGGCTAAGAACGTCGAACGTCTTGCGAGGAGAAGTGTATTCCGCGTGGTCACAGGCAGACTGGCTGTGAATTGCTCACAGACCGGGGTGTTCCCAGATAGGATCAGAAAACATGTTCGGAGACACTTTAGAAGTTTTCGAAACCAGGTATTTTAGGGATCAAGAGGGGGTTAACCTAGAGCATCGACCCTTTAAGTCATCTCTTTTTAAGACACGCAGGGATACGTTGGGGGCATATTCCCCCGAGGAGCCTCACGTTTCTCCAAAGGATTATTTAACATTGCCTAATCCTAGTTTTAAGATACACAGATTCGTGACGGCTTACTATTGGAAATGTCATGGGGGACGGGGGCGGAGAAGTACAAAAAAATATTCGTGCAATGGGAAGTTAAGGTGGCCCGAACTTATTTACATGCGTGTTGCATATGTTTTTTATTCGCGTTTTTCAGAATGAACGGTTCCACCGATTTCTACGATTTTTGGCATCCTTTTAAAATAAGTAATGCCTTGGAACTATAAGAAAATGTTATTGATTTTCTTGAAGATATAAAAACCTTTGAGATATCGGCATATATTTAAAACCGCATTTCTACGAAAAATATAAATAACTTCGAAATCCCACGACAGATTTTTCTCTAACTTCAGCAAATAAGCCTCAGAGCTCTCTAATTATATATCTGCAAGTTTGAGGTCAATCGTTACCGTAGAACTCGCTGAACTACGCTAACACATTTGTGAACGTTTACGCACAAATAGAGGAAGAGTGCCGACAGACTTTCTCCTGTCTGAAAGGTTATTCTTACCTAAAACTTTATTGCAAGAAAATGAGTTATCAGAAACCTAGGGCGCATACAGTTGGCTACAAGAAGAACAACTTTATGCAGAGTGCGCAGTGATATCAAAGAACTTCTATTCATCAAACTTACTTTGTATTTGTCCCTCTTTTATCGAAACAAATCTTAACAAAGCAAAAAATGGCATCTACGAAAAACTCTCAAGAGTTTTTACCGTCGCAGGTTCCCGTTTTGAAGAGAAACAAAGCCACCAACTCCAATACTTCTGACCATCCATTTTTCAGCTGCAATGAAAAACCTTCTATTTAGTAATTTATTCATGACAAGCTCTTTAGACTTGCCATCACATTCGCACGGGAAGTTTGCCACTTGTGGATAAAGATGAAGACAAATATGACAGTCGTCCTCTTCTTCTCATCAAATCCGCAACAGCAAACTGCCCGTATGGCAAGTCTAAAAAGCTTGAATAAATTACCAAATACGCAAGGGTCTTCATGGCAGCTGAAAAATGGATGGTTAAAAGTACTGGAGTTGGTGCCTTTATTTGTAGCAGTTAAGGTCAAATTTGACCAGCACTTTGTGCAGCGAATTCTACGGTCACGATTGACTTCAAATATAAGATACAGATATAAAACTATAGAGAGCTCTGAGGCTTATTTGCTGAAGTTATAGGGAAAAATCTGTCGTGGGATTACGAGGTTATTTACATTGTTCGTAAAATGAAGTTTTAACTGCCGATATCTCAAAGGTTTTTATTCCTACAAGAAAATAAAATAACATTTTCTTAAAGTTCCATCATTATTTATTAAGGATGTCAAAAATCATAGAAATCGGTTGAATCGCTCTTTCAGAAAAACGCGAATCAAAAACATATGCAACACGCATATAAATAGGTTCGGGCCACCTTAAATAACAATAAATTCATCCACGAAGAGTAGCCCTAAAAGGATATTCCTAAGAGTGGGTTAAAAGAGAAATGTTAACGAAATAAAGTTCATGGTTCTCGAAGACTCCCCACACCCCCATAACCTTCCTAATGGTCCATCCCTTATTTTTGTATAAATTTTATGTGAGACTTCTTCACCTATTTCACCCTGCCAAGATAGTCCCAAAGCACCATTACCAAAGTCTCTGTAGGTGAAGAGGTAGGCGAGGCACACATCATCATGTCTTTCTTCCGAGTGTAGCTCGAGTAGCCTCTCCAGTTCTATGTTTTCAACTCTGTAAGGGTTTGATCGGTCACTAGCATCGACACTGTAATTGGCACGCATTCTCTGGATTTGAAATTGTATCCCTAAAGGGAAAATTAACGAAACTCATAAATAAATTACTAAATCTTCTTTGGACAGGAACACTCAATCTAAGCTGTCTCTTGTTTCTACGTTTTATGAGAATAAAAACTTGGATGTTGAAAATTCCAGTTAAGCATTTATTAAAAGGGGACTACACGGCTTTACAGAAAGCACGGGACCAGGGGGAGGGGGGGGGGAAGGTAACTCTATTGTTTTCCACCTACGTTCCTTGACCCACTCCGCCTGCCAGTACGACGTCACATAGTAATGGGCAAGAGTCTCGGGTCGCTTGTACAAATTAAAAAGGGATACGACAGTTATTTGGATGAGCGAGGTCGAGGGAAAGTTAAGAAGCTAGCAGATATCGCTATATATCGCTTATTTGATCGAATGTGTGTGAGCTTTGGTGTTGCTATAATCTGCTTGTGCAAACCGTTTTGATATTTTGTGTCCGTGATTGTATAATTTTGTTAATTTGTTTTGCGGGCCGTGTTGCGGGATCGCCATCTATTTCACGGGACCGGCAAGGTCATCAAAACTTAAATCTTTTTTTTTCTAAACTAGGCAAGTTCTAGTCTCCAGAATAGGAGGTTCCATTCACAGATCACGCATGTTTGTACTTCATCTCTTCTTTTGCTAATTAAATGGGCCTAACTTCATATCATTCCTTTCGAGTGTGGGCCTCTGTTGATCTCCTAATTCTCCACCAAATTCAGTAAAGCTAGTTCGATCGATTATCTACATCGAGTCAGCCCGTTAAACCCGAAATAATGCTAAATAGCTATGAAATACGCGCTTAAGCTATTTTTCCTCAAATGTATATTTGAATTCATGATAAATACAGCTCCAACAGCTTCAAACAGCATCTATGGCAGGGAAAAATTGTTTTGATATGACAAAATTAATTTGTCAAATCATGCGTGTCACTGTGGTGCAGTGGTCAAGGAGTTGCTTGCACGTGCCGGATAAACCGGGTTTGATTCCGGGCGACGCTGTTTAATGTTTCTTTGTACAGGTTTTTTTCCTGTTTGGTCTCTTTTTTAACACTATCTTTCCTTTTGGCCTTTTTTCTTTATTCTTACTGCTGACACTGCCTGTCATGCACTTAGATCAATGATATTTTAAGCTTAAGTCCGGAGTTTTATTTTGAAAAAGGGATTTCCAAAACTCTTGATCTGCATACTGGCCAAGCTGACGACCAGATAAAAACCATAAGCCCTGTCAAGACATGTCCCTCCTCTGAAATAGCTCAATTTTTTCCAATGTTAGTTGACATCATGACAAACAACACACAGTACACCACAAACTGTACTAATTTACACCCAACATCCACCAGTGACCCACTGGCGAAAGTTAAACTTGCCTTTTGTACATCGTCTTAATCATCCCGACATCAATATTATTACCTTAAAATCTCCACTGGGTTTGCCCCCAAAAAATAATTAAACGAAACCTTTTACTGGTTTTCGGGATTTAATTACAGAATTTTACAGGTGTATGCCCAATACAGTATTAAAATGCGGTAAAGCAACAAGATTCAATGCTCACAGTCTCTCACAAATACCTGTCATAGCTTCCTCTTTCAACGTTACAGCTAAGCGAACTTTGAGAGGAATCATGGGGTTCCACTAGCTCTAAAGAGCTGAAAATACACACAATGTAAGGTATAATACATCCTTTGATCAACCTCCTATTGCTGCGTCTAAACTCCTCAATCTTGCTGTGCACTGGCCCTCAAAACTGTGACCGATCGGTATGATTGCCCGTAAAATTTGCTCGACGATGGAGAGGAATCTTTAAAATTCATTACTTCACTGGACATTTCATTTCAAAAAAGTACTTAAGACTAGTTTTCTAAGGCAATAGAAACCTTAAAATCTCCAAATCCAAGAAATCGGAACAGTATTTCCGTGATTAAATCGAAATTTTTATCTGTCTCTTCGATGAACGCTTTGTGTCACTGACGCGAGACGTGACGTCATACTGGCAGGCGGACTGTACCACAGATTTCCTTGGAGACATCTCCCCCCCCCCCCCTGCACGGGACAGAATGTTTGACGATTGCGCTTAAGACTTGTCCAGGATGGTAACGGATCGCACCACCTCAGTAGGAACTGTTGGGAGTACAAGTTCATATTGGAACAGTGGTAGTGCGGAGAGCCTCTCCCTGGATAACTGCCTTAGTTACAACAAATTCAGTACCCTCAGGTTTGCTTTCATCAGCAAATCCAGTATTCTTGTAGATGGCATTAGCAGCTCTCACATGATTTGCCATCAGCAACAAGGCTCTCTCCTTGTTGCCATTTGCCATGTTTGCTGTAAACAGATGATCGGCCTACAAAACCAAAGAAACAGGGGTTTGTAGAATCATTATAATAGCAAGCTTTAAATACAGTTATCGTCATTATCACTGAATATCACCATCATTATCCCCTTCATTTCTTTTCACTGTTATCGACAGCAGTAAACTTATTCGTACATTGCATTGTGGAACAGTTGTAGCTGAGAGCGTAGACACAGTCGCCGAGCCAGAAAAAAGAGCATGTATCTTTGCTCTCATTGTTAAAACGTTAACGTGTTAAGAAACTGATTGTATCGAAAGATCCAGCCATCCTTTTATGTAAATAAATTCTAAGTCAGTGCCTTAAAACACGGTTTCTTCCGTGGTAACAACGTGACTAAGTGTCCTCGCTGTTGTCAAATACGATAACGAGTCTTTGCTGTGGTCCTGTCTTGTCTTACATATAAAGAAAGGAATTATATAGGCAACACTTCACTGGTCTGACCTCTACTTGTACGATCGTTCGAATGTAGCCTTTTCTTTCGACTAAGCTGCGTTCAGAAGAAACTATTCTCACCATAATTCAGTTTGGAGTGCAACTTATTACATTGATACCATAGTAAGCGCGCTGTGATTAGCTGCTAAGCGGGCAAGATTTTCTTTCACTGACCGAACATTATTAGCTAGGTTTCTAAGGCATATACAATGATTTGTGTATAACTTGATAGCGGACATCCATGCTATGGTCATTGACAGCTGCCAAAAAAAAGGTATCCGCTAATCAGTGTCACATGATTGTATCGCGGGCTCAAGTGTACAAATCTTTGAACGGACTTGATTTTTAAGTTATCGGCTGACTGTAGTAGGCTCAGATCCCAATTTCCCATAGTAGTTTCGATCGCATAGCCTCGTTAGTTTCGGTTCACGATCTCGAATGACCTCATGCAAGCGCATGTTGAAAATTACTTTCGGTGTTTTTTTTAAAATTGTATTCTTTTTAAGGGTCGCGCTAAAAAGGTCATATAGTAACTTAACCTATAACCGCGTCCGTTCGGTAATTACTGGGAAATCTCAGGCCCGGGCCTTGATGTATTGTCATCGAGCAATAGCGAGGCCTCGGTCGAAGATTTCCCTGTAATGACCTCACTCTCCGTTAATAAGTGGTATATATTCACTGGACGAAAGAAATTGTTCATGGCAGTATCGTACCAAATTTGTGCAAACTGATCAGCAAATATGGTAAATGCCCCTTTTGCATACCGGTTTACACGGGGCTTTAAATTAGGAGGCAAATTGTGGCATTTACCATCTTTCCGGCCCTGATATCATATTCATTTGCCATGAGCAAATTTGGTGCAAATCCTTTTTTCGTCCAGTGATTGTAGTTTTCTGGCCAGTTGGTAGATTTCCTCTTTTCATGGAATTTCCACATGGTTAGTACAAGGATAAAGTAATAAGGTTGAGTTTTTATATAAAAAAATCTTTTAGTTTTTCTATCAGTTGACTTACATTCATCTTTAAAGTACACGACACTTTGTTTTCATCAATGGGTCCAACCGCTCTGCGATATCTGAATTTAAATGGCTCAAAATGGGTGTCATGTTCTTTTTCAACAACTTTTCTTTTCACTGCCGATCTGAAGGGTGCAATAAAAGTTATTTAGTTATCAACGGAGATCCGTAGACTAGGTAAATTAGGTAGATAATCATAATTTTGTAATTTGCAATTCAAGATTTAACCTTTATTAGAGGCTGATACC
This sequence comes from Porites lobata, assembly GCA_942486035.1. Taxonomy (NCBI): domain Eukaryota; kingdom Metazoa; phylum Cnidaria; class Anthozoa; order Scleractinia; family Poritidae; genus Porites; species Porites lobata. The sequence continues at coordinate 326,860 of CALNXK010000081.1, forward strand.
TACTAAAAGAGTTCAGAATTCGCAGTGATACTACCACCACATAAAGCATGATGTGTAAAGATAAATTGAGTGATTCCTTTCTGGAAAAAAATCTTGTGATACATAATGGTGAAATGATTTCTAACAAAAACAGCTTGTGTTTAATCAGAAGCATATAACCTCGTTCGGGGTCATATGCTGCTGGTTTAATCTAGCTCAATACATTTAATAATAGATTACCCTGTGATAAGGAGGCTTAAGGTATGAGTTTGCGAGACATGCAGTAAAGGATGATGAGATTGTATCCTATTATAACGCCTAATTTCATCAAAGGTGGGGCAGGTGCAGTCACCTACACTGAATGTTATAGGACCCGAAATTTTGGCCTGGTATTTCTTACCTTTGTTACACTAGTACAATGCTAGCTTTATTCACACCGGGGGGATTTTGAGCCACCCTCACATCCAACCTCACTTTAAAGTTGAATATCTTCAAAACCGTTCAAACTATGACCGCCAAACTTAGCGACTTTCCCTGGGAATATCTGGAAACATTTCAGTAAAGTCGTCGTGACGTGAACGTTAATGTTACCATGGTAGCCGAGTTTTGACAGTCATGCTTTTCAAAGTGTGCCCTCTTTCTACTATAAAAAAGTTTTCTATTTCTATTTAATTTTACATATTGAATTACTATGTTAGACTTGATTTAGCATCATTTTATCAAATTTATTATGACTGATAATGTAATCCAGGCTTTTAGCGACTAATTAGAGAAAAAAAAATGAATTTAAAATTACCAAATGGCAAATGCTGGGCTCAGTTTTCATCAGTATTTTTTTTCTCCCGGGATTTCATAACTTGCCGCGTTTTAGCCTAAGAATCCCTTTATACACTGATCAACTTTTCTAACATGATAACCCCGATTTATACGCGTTTTAAGTAAAATGGAATACATTTAAAACTTATTCAAGATTGCAGATCCAAGATGGCGGATGGTTCCAGTTCCTTCTTTAATAATAGATGACGTCATAATGACATCACTGCTATCGTTAAATATTCTTAATGTGTTAGCCAACTTCATGTTTATCAGAGACCTTTCAATTTGGGTATTTTTCGTTTTATGCGGCTACTTTTAAAGGGAAGAATTGATTACATTTGGGTTCTGCAGGAGCCCCTGGGCTCCTTGTCAAATTACGCCATGGCCATTGTGTAAATCAAATTATACTTAGATGTTGGGAATGATGAGTAAATTTAAGTCAGTGTATTCTAATTTTGATATAGATGGTATAGACGGGGGGCCTCCTAAGCCCCACCCCCCCCAACCCCCCCAATTAAAGCTAAAAGCAGGGGTAAAGTAGGCCGGTGAGAAACTTTTTAACTTGGCTTTTTGTGTAGTAAACTCCATATATTTTACCGTAATTGTGGCTTAATTTTATACATGAAACCATTAAGGGAATTCTCGTGAAACAGCCTGTCATCTCACACTTTATCAAACGTTGTGAAACTGTGTACCTCTTTACTTTATCCATCCATCTTTTAGATTTCTCACTGATCCCACAGCCAGGGCCATATGCATGTGGATAATGAACATCTCTGCTCTCATAGATCACTGAGTGAAAGTCTTGAGGTGCATCCTTGAAATACTGTTTTGCAGACTCCACAAAATACTCATCATTTCCTACATGAATTTTGCCTTCAAACACTCCATCATCGGATATGAAACCATGCACCAAAGAGTTTTTATAACCTAAATTAAGGACAAGTGGAAAAAGGTATCTGTAGTCAAAAAGGAAATAATCTTTGAATGTACCCACTAGTCCTTTCATGTACAGTACATACTGAAGTGATAAACTCACTGAAAAGCTATGCCGTAGACTCTCACGCGTAAAAATAATTCGAGTCAATCAGAGAAGCAAACGATGTTTTTCACATTTGATTACTAGGCAATAAACTATGCTACATTTTTTACGTGTAAGAAAAATATCAGTGGAATTAAGCTCCCGTAAGTGGACGCCCTCGGTACACAAAAAAGCTAAGATGCTCGTAACTGGAGCTGCATGGCTGCTTACAAGAAAGGTTCTTGTATGCGGCCACTAGAAGTGAAAGGCCCTAGAGGGCCGCTTACGACAGCTTGCGCATGCCCTCTAGTTCATCAGTGGGTTTTTCGCTTATCATTAGTGAGTTTACCCAACAGGATGGCAGGAAGAAGAGGACGGCAAAACATTTGTGTGTGACAAACGTGACAGGGCTATTGCGTTTATCACTAACGTTTTCTGGTCCTTTACAAAAAAATTGTTTAAAGGAAAGTGCAGTTTAAATAACAAGTTGTATCAAACAAAATTATTGTCACGCTTGCCACAAGGTTTGCCGTCTTTTTTCCTCTCCATTCCTTTCGAGTAAGTTCACTATTGTTTGCCGTTTGTCGAGGGCCCGTTGCATGAGCTCAGTTTTGATATGGAAGTGAGAAGACTGAGCATTTTGCGTTTTTTTAGCCATTTAACCATTTCCTTGTTTGCGTGGCTTTAGAAAAAAAAGAAAAGAAAAAAAGAATACTTGATCTCAGGCTCAGCTATGAACAGTTATCGGTTTTCGCTGCAATAATTGCAGCAGCAACACAGCACACGCATAAAGGCGACGCTGAGAAAAAAACCTACACATCATTCTTCATCCAAGATAAACAATACAGTCTAACAGCAGACAACGGGTATCACAACAAGCTAATTAACTAAATGTCTGATACCTGTTTTTTTTTTTTTCCTGCGGAGATTCAAATTCTTGTTTGTTTTATTTGAAAGTGTACAAGACACGGTATTAACAAAATGCATGCACCTTCAACATTTCCTGTTACAACTTTTGCAGGATCAAATTCACCGTTTTCTGCCTGAAAGTCTTGAGTAAAAAGTTCTGCATCCCTTTTGAGACGTATCTTGAATTCTCTATAAATAGAAATAAGGCCTTTTAAAAGTCATATTCTTGGTGTTTGTAGTGGTGAGGTGCTGTTCGCCGATTGGGCACAATGATGCAAAGCATTTTTTGTGCCCAATCAGGAGCCAACATTCGCATAACCGTTTGGAAATGGTCCGGTGAGAGTCGGGGGCTTTTCCGCCAATGCTTGAAAACTTTCGTCGCGCATTTTCTCCCGGCCCGACTGACCGCCCGAGAATGGGCGTTCTTGTGTTTGCTGTTCTGTTTGCAAGAGAAATGGCTTGAGATTCACCGATAGTAAACATTGTTTTGCAGACGATGAAAAGACAGCTCCTCATGAATAATTTGGGAGTGTAGCTAATGTCGTGGGTCGTGGATAGAGGTCGTGGGTCGTGGGTGTCAGTCGTGGGTGTGAGTCGTGGGTGTGGGTAATTGTCGTGGGTAAAAAATCTTATATTATAAAGGAAATAAAAGGGAGATGTAAAGAATCAACCATAAGAGGACACAGAAAAAATCTGAGCCCCAGATGGGATTCGAACCCACGACCCTCCGTGTTCTAGATCGGATGCTCTAACCTCTGAGCTACTGAGGACTCGTTGGCGAACAAGGGTCATTTTTGTGGGTTGGACTTGCGAACCGCATCTCGCAATCTTCCAAAAAGAAATGAAAATTAAAAAATTAAATAGCAAAAAGTTGTAAAATTCATGAAACGAAAATCTCCGCTTACATACCAGTCCTATTCCCCTTCCCCGCGGTCAGCAAAGCAAATAACCGAATCCTTTAGTAAAAACGGACACTAAAAAGACATTTAAAAAAATGTGAAATACCTTTTCCCTTCCCTTTCTCACGGTGATCGCATTCCATCATATTAAAAAATCTCCACTGACCATTGGAATTGTAGATCGAATAAAGATAAACAGTGAGCAGCTATAGTTCATTCAGCGAGTCAGAGCTGTCCCATACTTCCTGCAAATTGCAGTTATAATTTACGTCTGTTTCGTTTATTTCGCGGCGATAGCTCAGGTATGGATAAATCGTCATCGACGGCAAAATGACTTTTATACGGTGATGTTGTGAAAGGGGAGCCAAGTCCCACAGGAAGAGGACGAAGAAGCCGTGACGAAAAAGGCAATCAAGGAGTTGGAGATATTCTTTTCACAAATATTTTACATCTTTTTTCTATTTATTTCTTTTTTTTCAATTACTTTACTCAGGAGCCCTTACTTTATCACTTATTTTGTATACTTTTTTTACCCACACCCACGACCCACGACCCGCGACATTTAGCTACACTCATAATTTGGTCATTGATGGGAATTCGAAAATCGCTTTCAGTCGAATGTTGCCTAGAAACAAAAATGCGCCTTGACGTCAAACTACTGTGTGACGTCATGGCGCACACCATCGGATATATACAAGTAAAGATGAGAGCTGCGAGTTTTCGGCTCGCTAGGACCCACACGCGGTTCACGCACTGACGAGAATCAAACTCGCTCGGCGCTCCGCGCCTCGCTTCGCGAGGAACAAACAGTGATTTATTGGAATAAATCCGAAATGTGCTTTCAAAGGAAATAATATAGAAACATAAATCGAGGTCTAGGCGATACTGGTGGTAGACGCTGACATTTATCCTAAAGGTGATGTTACGCGGGACGACTCGCAACGACGTTTTTTAGCGCAACACAGCGTTACGATGCTGGAGCGACTTTAGGCGACTCAAGGTCCCAGAGTAAGCCTCGTTACGTTGTTGCTCTTGTTGACCCGGCAACCACAACTGGCTGCATGCATTTTGTTACAGTCAAAGCATGTCAAGCGTTCCTGCTGCTAGTGGACTAATAAATTCATGAATGGAAAAATGATTCGGTTTGTCGATTCAATAATCCATTCATAAAACGAATAACCCAATAGTCAAACTGGACCTCGATTCAATAATTACATGTTGATTTGGTTTATGAACAAAATTTACCTGTTCTTTACTCTTGTCTGCTGCGTTCAATCGTATTTGCTTCCCTTTTCCTACCGTTACGTTTACGATTGCTTTTTTCATTGCCTTTAATAAAAACAACATCTAGAATAGACAGACCGCAAACGCAAAGAAACTGACAAAGGCCGAGGATCGAAATCCACCAATCACCGCACATACACTGACCACAGTTTGACCATCGTGTTACTCTGATTACTGGCAGCAAAATGGCATACATGTAACAGTTTGTTTGGATTTGAACTTCAGAACTCGCCCGCACTCGACTCTTAAAAAAAAAAAGAAGAAAAAACAAAATTCTGAGGTCGACTTGCGGAAAGTGTAGTTTTTCAAAAAACCGTGATCGAATCAACATTCGATTATTGAATGGAGGCTTTATACGAATATTGGATTGTTCATTTTATGAATGGATTATTGAATCAACAAACGAAATCATTTTCCCATTAATGAATTCATTAGTTCGTTAGCGACAGGAACGCTTCACCTGCTTTACTTCTTGATCAATATGGAATCCTGGCATTTGCCAGTTATACATTGTATTTCCCCTCAATATGCTCCACCAAGGCTAATAAACGAAAAATGCCTGGGAACGCCCTTGGTAAACATCCGAAACAATGTCGCAACAATGTTGCAAGGCTGTGTTGCGCTATAAATCGTCGCTGCGAATCGTCTCGTGCCACCTTAATTCTGTCTGAAAGAGAATAAAATTTCTTTGATATTGAACACGGAGCTCAGACGAGTGAAGTCAAATTAAGAATACATATCGCGAGTTAAATTTAGTTCAAGCCAAGCAAGTAACTAGGAAGCCAGCTTGGTAACGTAGGACTCGATGCATATGCTAAATCAGTTTCCAACTATTTAGCTTGGAAGGATAAATACCTTTGAGAAGATTTTAAACTCAGTTTAATAACAAGATCGCTGTTTGGACTTGAACGCCTCACGCGATTGTGTTGATCAAGAATCGGAGCTGTGTCATAGTTCAATGTCTCGTAGTGGTTTATGTAATCACTCAACGGTCGTCCTGTGGAACGAAAACATGAACATTATATACATATATATGATGTACCTGTTTATGTGTTCGCTTCGCAAAACTTGTCCATTGTTACGGAAAGATTTTATAACTTCTTTAACTTACGATATGACGATGCGTAACTGAAAAGGAGCACAAAGCAAACAAAGAAAACATTGTTAGCTGCCATGCTTTGAGAACAGTGATTCTGAAAATAATAATAAACTCGTGTAAAACGTCGTCAGTCGACAGTGACACACTGTACTATTCACGTTCCATCTGAATTGTAAATCTCATCCCTTAATTAATGATATGCAAATGATATATATAATAGGAAACACTGGCATGCATTGTCCCATTCACTTGACTTTGTTCGACACGAAGGACGCTTGGCTCTTGGGGGGGGACTCTGCATATGAAAGCGGTGGGGATGCTCGTCGTCTCGCTTAGGGGTGTAAAAATAACCTACGTGCTAGAAAAAAACGATAAGCGTTGTTGTTTTAAAGCATAATCTAAGGCGTTTCACACTATCACAAGCTTATCGGAGTCGTGTTTAGCCTGTCAACCCTTTCAAACTTAATTTCCTTCGTGAAATTCGCACAGTGACGATTTTCTGATTCTCTATGCCAATGCCGATTGACACATGCTTGAAAAACTATTCTCAGTTCGCATGCATTAAGGGAGAATAAACCCTCTTTATCCTCTTTTGTTTCGCATTCATCGCAACTCCTGCAATCTCGACATGTTTTGCACCTTCGCCCCTCTACGAAACTTCCACGCAATGCGCGAGGAAATATTATCTGCAGGAAATCCGGTACGTTCCAAAATAACCCAAAGAGGGATTACGATGGGTAGAGGGCCTATATGGGGGATTAATTCTCTGAGTTTTATCCTCTCTTTCTCCTACCTATTTCACGGTTCAAGTAAAATCACTCTAACTCCAGTAAAGATTAATCCTTTTATTTATCTGAAGAAGTTTCTCTTGATGTTTCTGATCAATACTTGTTCATATTCATGTGAACTGAGACATTTTCCTTACCATTACAAACCACAATTCTACAATAAAACAATGTTAAAAACCTCTTTTTGTGTACAGCCTACAGTGACTTGCTTTGCATTCTCGGATAATTATGTAAAGTTGACAGTTCTAGTGAAAATGATTAACTCAACCGGTTTGTTTACTGTTCCACAAAGTAGGGACCTTAAGCAACGACGACCACGACGGCAGTGAAAGCATCACTAAAAAAAATGAATTTGCAACCTTTCCCGCTTTATCGCGTCTAATTCGTCAAATCTAGGCGACTTTTCCTGGAATTGAATTCTTAAGGGCTTTATCCATGTTCAAATAGAGAAGGGAAAAACTGTCGCAGTATGTCCACGTCCTCCATAAAACGTCGCATTCGGAGGTTTCACGTCGTAGTCGTGCAGTGAACTTCAAAGAATACTCATAAGTGTGATGCACGTGCAGAGCAGTTGCTTTGCTCATAAAACCAATTGTTTTTCTGACGTTGTTGTTGACCTCGTCGTTGCTTAAGGCCCCTAGTACTTTGAGCACCGAACTCCAAATCTAGGATAAGCAAAGGCTGTGAGTTAGTTATCCATGTCTGGGCCACTTAAGTCATTTCAACTCATTTTAATCGCCCCTCCCCTCCCTTTCCGTGGGGAGGAGGAGGGGGAATTCACTCCCGCCCTATTCGTCAAACGGTTCCAGTAAGAAACAACGAAATCAAACAAGATACTGTACAAACGTTTATTTAAATTCGATTACAAGCAATATATTGCGTAAAAAAGTGCTTTAGAAGAGAAAGAGACTTCCAGAGCATCAAACCGCTTAATGAAATTCAATATAATTTTTGAAGACTCAAAAAAAATGAACTATAGAAAAGGAAACCAAAAAAAGTCGTGTAATTATTAGTTCTCTTCCACACCAACACGAGCCATAACAAAAAGCACAAATTGGATGGAGCTTGTATCATCTGACCTAAATATCTATGAATACGATGACATAAAATAAATCATTTTAGGCATCCAACTGATGAACAGTTGCGACACGTAGATATATATATTTTTAGCAACTAAGATAATTTGCAGTCTGTCTACTTTGAATATGTCTGTGGCTAAAAGAAATAAGTAGTGATCCTTTCTAGTATATTTTCAACCTGAGCTTGATTTTTGAAACCGTTCGAGTTAGAAACACAACTGCCTGGATCACACTGTTAGGGCTGTCACTAACAGAATGACCCCCCGTTACCTGACAATGACCTGAGCTTTGATACAAAACAAAAGAAAAATAGCACAAATGAAATTCTTAACTGTTCAATTCGCCGCCTACTAATTGCTTATTTTTCCGGTAAAAGTAAGGTAAAACCGGGCAACAAAAACGTGCAACGAGTGCGTTTCACTAGCCACGTTCAAATCTGTATTCAGCAACAATTCCGGTTGTTTCAGGATGCGAAAATTTGTTGCGGAAAGCAGAGAGTAGTTCTACTTTTTGCAACAAAATCTCTACATGTTGCGCGTTTTTCGGACCGAAGGCAAACTCGTTTGCAACAAATGACGTAACTCCCCCCCGCGTAATTTTCAATCCAAACAAAAGTCAGTATTCACGCACCTTGCAAAAACCTGGTTCGTTGCAAGACAGGTTTGATTCGTGGGAAGTAAAACGCACAACATTGCCATTTAACTCGTTTAACAGCAATGCTGCAAAACAAGTTGCATGTTTGTGTTGCCCGCGTTTTATCGTAGCTTAACAGAGAGCACTGTTACCGCTGCATTAAACTAGATTAATCATTCGTCAACTTCTAACAAGGAGACTAATTAAAAGCTGGTTGGGACGAAATCTCACGATCAAAGTCATTTGAGGCTTAACGATCCTTTCTTGTACCAAAAATTACCGCTGAATAAAAAAAACTAATGAGACTAACTAATGATACAAATTCACTGATACAAGGTTAGCCTCGACCTAACGTGAAATAGTCCCAAATACCTGCAGGTGGCGAAATTTGAGAATAACCAATACACAGATTTGTAAAGAGGGTTTCTCCTTAAAACTTGTTAATACATTCATTTAAGAAGGAGGCTAACCCTGCAAAAATGCGTCTTCACAGCTTTTATTCAGCGGTCAGAGCGAACTCGAAACTGGCTCAGTTTCGAGTTCGGACTATTCACAAGAAAAAAGGAGCGCTTCCAGATCTTCTTGTTAACTGTGCAGCGACTTTGAGTCTATATGTCGAATACCAATAGGTCTGCCAGTTTCGAATTATTTACACGTCATACTTGGCTCTAAGAGTGAGGGGTATAAAACACAAGAAATTGCATTGAGATTCAGGGATCGGGGGATGAATAATTCGTTTCTTTTGCTTTATCTCCCTCCAACTCAGAGCAGAGTGTGAATTTCCAAAAAAAGGATGAATGATTCTAAATAGCTAACCTCTTCTACGCATTTTTGTAACAATAACATAACTTAACGACGGGTTAAAAGAGCCTGCCTTTCCACCCAACAAACGAATTTTTCTAAGCTAATCATATATTACGCGTATAGGTCAGTTGGCCATCTCCCACGAGTGTCGTGAACGCTTCACGTCACCAGGTTTGAATGTACATTTAAGTACTGTGAAACTTGTATTAAGTGGACAGTTACACATGGCCACTAAGTAATTTTTTATAGCTTTAACCTCTATTCAACGGTCAACCTGTATTAAGCGTTCAGATGGCCATTCCACGAGGGTACAACCGATAAACACGGGACTTTCACTAAACCTTGTTCAAAGCAATCCAGGGCAGTTTCAGCAAGAGCAGTAGAAGCTAGTACAGCAGACTCAGTCATACTGTTTGGAAAACCATATGATTTTTTTTCTGCTCTAAACCTCGCAATCACATCAAATCAAGAGAAATCGTGCTTTACAGACCCGCAAAATTGACCAAGCAGGGAAAATATAATACATCGCTAGGAAAATACGTTGTGTATCAAATCAAAATTAATTTTTACGAAATAAATGTGTACTAATGCCTATGGAACCTCGGAGAGTACAATTATCTTTTTATCGTTTTTTTTTTTACCTAAAAAAAGCTCAACATAGTTTTATATTCTTAGCTAACGTGAACATTAACAATTTTTATACCTTGCAGCCCTAATCTCAACCAACAGTTTAAAACTTTTCAGCAACAACAAAACTTTAACCAAGATTCCAAAGTGAAAAACAATTTTCCCTTAAGCTCTGAGGTATAAGGTGTGGCTTTAAATTTCTGCGAGGGACCGAAATGCATAATTAAAGAGCAGTCAAACAATAACCTCTTGGCTGAAATCAGGGCTTAGAGGCGGAAAAAGCTTACAGTCAACCCTGTATTAAGCAGTCACCCTTCATTAACCAGTCCCATCAACTAAGTTTTATTGTTTTTACCTCTATTGAACGTTCAACCTGTATTCAGCGGTCAGTTGTCTATTCCTCAAGGATGACCACTTAACATAGGACTTTGACTGCATCTTTCACCTGGCAAGTCCACCTATAAATTAACTAAGGTGATCTTTGTTGACACTCTTCAAGTATCCTAATAGAGCACATTTCAGCTTTATATATTTGAAACAATTAAATACCTAATAACCACCGTTTTTCTAAAAAAGCCTTTACACTCATAAAAGGGCATACTTTTGCGAGCTGGACACAAAATATTCAAAACCTTAATGCTTTTAAATAGGCCATTTTCACTATGACGACATGACTACAACTACCAAAATTCAGTTCGAGTTTGCTTTCTTATTTAAATCCGTCAATCCCGCTGAGGTTTAAAGAACTCTTGCCCTAATTTGCACGAGAAGACAACAAACTGAAGGATTCTGGTAGTTGTACTAAAATGACGTCATTGTGCAATTGTCCTATAGGTGCTCAAATAATCATGTCAACAAAGACCATCCTTTCATCGCGTGCGAATCCACGAACACCAGACTCGTGCTTGAATATATCTCATCGCCTACTCCCGTGCATTTCCATTGGTGCTCCAGGGTAGGGAGGGGGGTCTTCATACCCAAAGTCACCTTGAGCATGACGTGGATTTGCTCTCCCTCCCTGGTTTCCCTGTGGACGAGCTCTTGGGTTACGCTGGTTGCGCGGTGGTTGACGTCGTAGAGTCAGCTGACGAGCTGGCTTCCGGTTGGGATTGCTGCTTGGCGTGTGCACGCTGCACAACTTAATGAAACCTGTGGGCGCAAAAGACAGATGAGAGAACAGATTTTAACTCGCAACCCATCCAAAGTTTTTTCCATACACTGCAGCCAAACATTTCATTTCTTGACGTTCAAAACCAACAAAAAAACAAAAGGTCACAATTTAATTACCTGTAAATCTGTCTTGGTAAATTTTTAGATGTCAGATTTTTTACATTTATTTCTTGTACATGAGTTAATATTTTTAAGCTTTGTAATTAATTCATCTCGGTATGGTTTTAGTTTTTACCTTAGCATACAGCTATTTCAAGAAAGGTTGTCGGAAAAAGTGCACGCGACAATCCCGAAAGGTATTGTGGGTGATTTTGAGTTTTTCGAAGAAATTTCAAAGAATTGCACGAGAAGCCATGCACCTATGTTTGCGAGTGCTAAAGGAAAGCAACATAAGTAGATTCGACAGCTACGGTGTCAGGAAAAGTGCATTGATCATATCCCATATTACCTTTCGGGATGGTCGAGTGCACAGTTTTTGCGACAACCTTTCTCGAAATAGCTGTATATAATCATTGCAAAGTGCTATGAAAGAGTGGCTGAATAGCGCTACATAAATTATTATTATTTCTTCTTATTATTATTATTAAATCGCACATATTGTTTAATCTTTGCTGATGTCATTAGCATAAGAGCCAATCAATGGAAGGCGTCACGGTACACACAAATTAAGTCTAAATAATCAAAGAGCTGGTTAACTGAAGCACTTTTCTTCACCAGGAAAGTTAGCACGGTCACTCTATTTAATACTTTGTTTCCGCCACTACTACATCCTCGCTAACACGAATAGTAGAGTGACGACGGCTACCGCGTTTTCCCACCAAAACAGGGACTTTACCATCCGACGTCTCGATGGCAAGGAGAACGTAAAAACACAAAAGGTTTAAAAGGCAAAACAACAACTTTGCACGTCCGTCACACATTTTTGTGCCGGTACATTTCTTTGCCCTTCATGAGAGGACACAGAGGCTTTTTACTGGAAGTACCATCCCACGCAGGGATGTTTTCTCCGCGGGCAGCTAATCCGACTTAATCCCATTTAATATGTCGCGCTCCTCGAAAGTGCGAAAATTTTCTTGTCGTGTATTAGATTTCAGATACATTTTCTTAATCTTCATTTCGCGCCAGAATAAATTAGTTTGCGCGCAAAGGGCTCCTAAAACAATCACAAGGTTTGTCGCACTTCGAGTCCACCTTCTGGAGATACGCCGGCTTGGTAGCTGGAATACATTGCCGAGGCGAAGATCTGGCATTTTTTCCTCCTCGTCGTATTTTCTTCACGACAAATGTTTATATTTGTAGTGAGAATGCAGCGCACATCGGTGGATTTTGCTTCATGCGGCTTGCTACTTCTGAAAGAAGAGTGCCGGATTTCATCGTTTTGTTCATGTTTATTAGTGTTGGCAAATGTAAGGTAAATGAACCGACCACTGTAAGGTAAGAATTGAAGTTTTTAATTTGTTACTCGGCGAAAAATCATGGAATTGGAATTCGTGACACTCGTGAGTATTACCTCTGTTACCTAATGTCATGCGATGACTCTTCGCTTTTTCGATGCGTAACACGGATACAAACGATAAATTTCTGTCGCAAAGTGAAGTATAATTTACTTAACGAGACCATTTGACGAATATTTCTCGTTATATGCTTTATTCATATTTGCTTGGCTTATTCAGGCTACATGCCAGGAGTTTGATGACAATGTTTGTGTGCTATAATTATGCTGATAAGTTTTTGCACCTTTATATTGAAACTCATGTAAGCCAAACGTTTATTAACTCTAACAAAACACTCTTCTATTATGGAGGAACTTTTAACGTCTTTCGGGACCGTAATATGGTGTCCAATTTTTAGGGGAAACAAAGCTTGATTTTTGGCCAAACAGACTATAGCTTTTTTGTTTTTGAAGAGAGCGCGAGGCAAACGTCCGTGAGTACAGTGTAAGCCAGTGATTCTTTAAGTAGAGGTAACAAACATAGGTTCCACTTTAGGTGGCACACCCATGGGTGCAGTGTAACCCAGTGATTCTTTAGGTAGAGCCATCAAACATAGGCTGCACTTTAGGTGGCACACCCATGGGTGCAGTGTAACCCAGTGATTCTTTAGGTAGAGCTAACAAACATAGGCTGCACTTTAGGTGGCATACCCATGGGTGCAGTGTAACCCAGTGATTCTTTAGGTAGAGCCAACAAACATAGGCTGCACTTTAGGTGGCACACCCAAGGGTGCAGTGTAACCCAGTGATTCTTTAGGTAGAGCCAACAAACATAGGCTGCACTTTAGGTGGCACACCCAAGGGTGCAGTGTAACCCAGTGATTCTTTAGGTAGAGCCAACAAACATAGGCTGCACTTTAGGTGGCACACCCGTGGGTGCAGTGTAACCCAGTGATTCTTTAGGTAGAGCTAACAAACATAGGCTGCACTTTAGGTGGCATACCCATGGGTGCAGTGTAACCCAGTGATTCTTTAGGTAGAGCTAACAAACATAGGCTGCACTTTAGGTGGCATACCCATGGGTGCAGTGTAACCCAGTGATTCTTTAGGTAGAGCCAACAAACATAGGCTGCACTTTAGGTGGCACACCCAAGGGTGCAGTGTAACCCAGTGATTCTTTAGGTAGAGCCATCAAACATAGGCTGCACTTTAGGTGGCACACCCAAGGGTGCAGTGTAACCCAGTGATTCTTTAGGTAGAGCCAACAAACATAGGCTGCACTTTAGGTGGCACACCCGTGGGTGCAGTGTAACCCAGTGATTCTTTAGGTAGAGCTAACAAACATAGGCTGCACTTTAGGTGGCACACCCATGGGTGCAGTGTAACCCAGTGATTCTTTAGGTAGAGCCAACAAACATAGGCTGCACTTTAGGTGGCATACCCATGGGTGCAGTGTAACCCAGTGCTTCTTTAGGTAGAGCTAACAAACATAGGCTGCACTTTAGGTGGCACACCCATGGGTGCAGTGTAACCCAGTGATTCTTTTAGGTAGAGCTAACAAACATAGGCTGCACTTTAGGTGGTACACCCATGGGTGCAGTGTAACCCAGTGATTCTTTAGGTAGAGCTAACAAAGATAGGCTGCACACCCATGGGTGCAGTGTAACTCAGTTATTCTTTAGGTAGAGCTAACAAACATAGGCTGCACTTTAGGTGGCACACCCAAGGGTGCAGTGTAACCCAGTTATTCTTTAGGTAGAGCTAACAAACATAGGCTGCACTTTAGGTGGCACACCCATGGGTGCAGTGTAATCCAGTGATTCTTTAGGCAGAGCTTACAAACATAGACTATACAGGTGTACATCAGATGGTAACAAGTTTTCCAGTTAAAACTTTGTCATAAAGTGCTATGCCATGGCACTTCGTCTATTTCATTATCGCGCTTGTTTTGACGCAAAATTGATAGTCAGGAGAAATCGTATTGTCTAAAACCATAGCAAAAGACAAATTTACACACATCATTAATTGAGGTAAGGTAATACACGGTATTTCCTTCAGGTACATTTTCATTTTCTGTTAGGTTATAAGCGATTAAATCGCATGCAGCGACGAACAAAACGCGAAGCCGTCAGATATTCTAGAACCGTGTTATTTACAGTGCTGTGCATTATTATTGCTTAACTGACTAACTACGCGCTGATGGAAATAAGTTTCGGCCGCTTTAAATTGTGAAACATTTCACTGGTACCGTATAGTCATAATTGGAGCGGAAAGTTAGCACGCGAGCAGGGCGATTCTGCTTTGGTTTCTGTAGTGTGGAAGATATTACGGCAATGAGGCTCCCGAGGTCCGTTCTGGAAATCACAACTACATGTAGGATGAAATGTATTCTACGTGCAGACGTCTCCTTTTCCAGGTTAGGTTAAATAAACCGTACCAACGATTTGTTTAACAAAGCTAGCGCGAGACGGTTTCTTGGTGATTTTATTAATTTTCCCGATCTGTTTTTTTTTCATCTCTATTTTCGCAGCTTTTGCGATACAAACTAAATTCATTTTTAGTTGTGATGGCATTACACTGCTTAATCATGACGGCTTTGGAAGAAACTGAATATATTGCGCTACGCGATTTCGCAAAATCGCTGCGGGAATTAAAAATATTTTCTTCCAAAATGCGTTTTCACGCTTCTTTCTCTAATCAATTATCTCTTTTTCTAAAGGTTCCTGAGAACAGAATAAGACAATATTTTATTACCTACAACCTAAAAACCTGATTTTGACCAGATCGAAACAAAACTGACCCCTGAAATGGAACAAGAAAAGCCTTATATTTTTGCCGGCTTCGGCCTGCCGACGCGATCGTGTCTGTTTTGCTTTCATAATTATGATGACATTTTCCTGACAGAAGGGTGTCGGGAAAAACACCTCGCGCTGATCATACGTGACAAAATCCGCCGCGCCTAAGCTAATTAAGAAAAGTCTCCTCGAAAGCTCCATACAATTCCTTATAACAAAATTATAAGGAATTGTATGGAGCTCTCCGGGATACTTACAGTTCAAGCCATTTGTGTCTTCTCATGTTACAAGACTACGACGTGAAACTTTGTGTGAAGGATGTTTGACGTTAACAAGCGACGACAACACGTGATTTCTCTTTCTGAACTTGGATAAGGATCCTAGGAATTCAACTCCACGAGGGTTCGCCTACTTTTGATAAAATAAATGGGTAACAATAATCCCTGCCATCGCGTCTTCGGATCGTAAAGTCCCACATGATGCTGGATAACGCGCGCGAACTACTTATTGCTAAGAAAATCACAGTCTCATTGTCGTCCTCGTCTTAGGGCCTGTTTACACGGAGGTGGGGTCCCCAGATAGGTGAGGTAACCCGCTAAGGTGGGGTAACCCGCCTGTCCATATAATCTCTCGTTTTTTTTTATGTGATCACCGTTACATGTTAGGTGGGGTAACCCGCCACATGTTACCTCACCTACCTGGGGTCTCCCACCTTCATGTAAGCAGGCTCTTAGAATCTAAAGTTCTCTATTTCCAAACCTACAACAAGGGAATGATAAATTTTACCTGCCATGAGTAGAATAAGCCCAACACCCATGAGAAGTACGGCCCACCAGTGTTCCTTGATCCACTCTAAATAACCAAGGATAGCTTCTTTACTAAAGAACTTGTTCTTCAAACGAGACAATGGTCCATCGGCATCCACTGCGCGGCACTTGAGAAACACGTCGCAATATCCGTTGAAGTTGTCGCATGGTGCGCCTGGGAACTGCTGGAGTGCATTCGTGATATTTGACACACTCATGTCTCTTATGGGTTTGCACTCGCCGTCTTCTCCTTTTTTGCAGCACAGATCACAGAGATTTTCCTCCTGTTGACATTGGCATTCCAACAATTGAAACCTCAGGCAAATAGAGCCACTACATTCCTGTGAAACAACAACAATAACAACAAAATTTGCATACAGTAAAAATCCACAAGTAATAACCTGCAATCTTGGACAAAAAAAATGGAACAGCAAACCCCCATCCCCCACCCCCCCCGCCAAATCAAGCATGAAGCCGCGCGAAGGGCAAAAACGCGCCATTTTCCCATCCTTGATTTGGGGGGGGAGGTGGGGTCTCGGTTTTCCATTTATTTTGTCCACGATTGTAGTTTTCAAGAACCAGTTCGGCTACAATTTTCGCCCCATATAAGGAATCCATGACAGTCTTGGATTCGAATTCTTTTCCTTGGATTCCAGATTCCAGGCACTGGATTCAAATCTTTGTCAGTAGAACTTGGATTCTGGATTTCAATCGTTAGTAAGATTCCGGATTCCTTGAGCTGTATTCCGGATTCCAGAATCCACAAGCCAAATTTTCCCGGATTTTGGAATTCGCATTCCCTGACATGGGGCGCAAATTCAGCCGTTACACCTCCTATATACAAAAACCTATTAAGTACATGTTATGCTTAATAATCCATGTGATTGGTGCTTCTTTTGTTCTTATTATAGTCATTTTGTTACATAAATATGTACTTGTAACGTAGATTTTAAAAAAACTAATTAGCCGAATACCACTTAGTTTTGTCAGCCACAATAAAACGTTTTTCTTAAGAAAAATAGAGCCTTTAATAGCCTCAATTTGTAGTTGCTACCATGTAAAAACCTGTTTAAGCTAACTTAAGAAAATGCAGCTTCTTTACTTTAGAGGGTCCCCAATAGGGTCCTTCAATTCCGTAATCCCGACCCGAAATTTCGCGAAATTCCCTAATACCGAGCGTCATTTTTGGCATCACACCTCCCGCGCATACCGTCAATCCCGAATCTCGCCCCGATTTTGCATTTAAATCCCGAGCTTCAAATAAAGGAAGTCCCGTATCCCGAAAACCCTATTGATGACCCTCACTTTACTATATCATGATTACTACAAGAGTGACTTATCTTCAAGAGAGACAGCATCAGAGTGTAATCTTACCCCTGATAAACAAACTTGGGTTCCACCGTTACACACAGTCAAGTTGGCTTTGGGTACCGGTGTGGGGCAAGAAGCGTTCACTCCACTGTATATAGAGTCAAGGAAGTAACAGAAATTCAATAGGCCAAGGTGCTCCTTAAAGGGGCTATGACACGGTATTTGCTATCCTTTAAAACCGCTAAAACATGTCTTCGGATCAATCGAATTCCAAAAATATTGGTCCAGTATTATTTTTAAATAACAATATTGGTCCAGCATTGTCATTCAAGACTATATTTGAAACTGTTTCCTGTCGTCTGTAGCTACGAATGGCAAGGATGGACATGGATTGTACGTGACAAAATTGGGCGAACTTCTTTGATTTTCAATGCCATGTCTGAATAATCACCTAATAAATTATTATGGTTAGTGCTCCCTACAGAAATTTGTCTGATATCTTCTTCACAACTCTACTAGCCCTGCGAAAACATCCGTTTCTCCTCGCTCTTCGCCGCTGGGGGCGTTCCGCGCGGAGGAACGTCTGCGACTCAGCGGCAGAAATTCCATACTGATGCCGTAAATCAACATTTACGTAATAAATCCGGTAGTCATAGGGTTCCAAAGATAACTTTGTACAATTTTGCGTGTCTTCTGGTCGATTTTGGTGAAGTGTTGTGTTCATCTGCCAACGAGCTCCAGCAAAACTCAAATGCTTCTTCTAGAGAAGACTATATTCCAAAAATATTGACTGTTTTGTTAGAGATTCTTCGCGTTTACATTTGACCTTTGTGGCCTTTTGTCTGTCATTCGTAAACAATAACTAAAACAATTTAACTGCTCCGTCGACCAATCAGCGCTTCTGACCGGATTCCGGACAGATTTTACGTCATCAGTATGGAGTTTCTGCCGCTGAGTCGCAGACGTTCCTCCGCGCGAAACGTCCCCAGCGACGAAGAGCGAGGAGAAACGGATGTTTTCTTAGGCTACGACTCTACAAGAGCGTTATTTTGGTGTATGGGTATTGACCTGAAACAGCGATATCTTCGAGCCATAGCCTCATCAAAGTGAGCACAATAGTCAGAACTGGGGCAAACATTGATACAAGAATCAAAAATACATTCGATCGAGAAAGCAGGACTAGTGTGGCACTTGATACACACACTCTTATGGGTCTGGGGGGTGTCGACATCATAGGCAGACTTAGTAAGATAGAAATAATAATTAAAAAGTTCTTTCTTAAAGTGCGCTATTGGATAGTCAACGTTCCGACGGTGGGTCGGTCGGTGGAGTGTTGTTGGAGCTCTGCAGTAAAAACTGTTCTTAAAGGTAACTGTGTTGGCTCTAATCGTATTCAGAGGAGAGAGTGCGCCTGGGTCTAGTGGGGTACATTACTGAAATAAAAATTCGTGCCAATACCACAGAGGTGAAAGCCCTGCTTTCAAAAGCCTCTGCTTATAACTAACTTTGGAGCGATAAAGCAAGGATGAAATAAATTTTGTTGCGCACCGCTGAATTCTTTCGATGTCAAGGAAAAGAACGACAGCTCAGGAGCTCACACCTTCGAGCAGTATGCGAGCTGAGGTTGCTGTCACTTGTTCATCGGTTGTTCATGGCGATGATTCGACGCGTACTGCCGGTCTTCGTCAGATGATGGTGTCGATTTACTGAGCAGGGGCGCGTTTCTCGAAAGTCCCGATAATTAACGGGCCCGGTAAGCTGTCTCCTTTTACATTAAAGATCGAGGTTTCAATTGTTTTGTATCTAACATGATGAAACTATCAGTTATTGAAACAAAGTGGAGTAGTTTGCGAGCCAGGACCTGCGCTCTTATAATTTATATTTCGACTTGAATATTTGATTTCGGGCCCGAAAAGTTACCAGGACTTTAAGTAGCATGGTGCGGGTTGCTAGTGATCAGTGGGTTTCGATCCAAAGCAGTGTTGGTATTGATAGAGGACGACATTGCCTGATGAAGTCAGAAGCCCTGCAGTATGTGGTTGAAACCTCGCGATCCGCCTGAACTAAGTGATTATCGTGAGACGAACGATAAAAAACGAACCCCTTAATGAACGTGTAGCTTCTTACGCAGGTGTTTTTAGGGGAGTCTCATTTCCTTTCCCCTCCTGTGGGGATTGACGGAAATACGACTCCCCTAAAAACGCCTGTATAGAAGGCTAATGAACATGTAGACATACTAAAAAGGCCATGCCATGTCACAAGGATATTGCTATTTTAGATCAGTTATGTGCTTTAATCATTACGTAGTGCCTTTATCTATAAACAAAATGTTCCTGCGCAGAATTTCATTAGGGAGCACTACCATAATAATTTTTTAGGTGAGTTTTGCAACTTAACAAACCACTGATGTTTTGGTCTCTATACATTACTTGCAATGAGACGCAAATTCACAAAGGATACTTGCAAAAAGAAGAATTGGAACACTCCGTTTCGTTAAGACAAAGAAAAGCATCATTTTGTGGGGTACAGGCAGTACTGCAGCAAAGCCCTTGACTTGGGCTGCAAAATGAAAATAGAAGATAAGTTAGTACCTGTATTACTTGTAAGTAAGTATTTGCCAGTTTTTTAAAAAATGTTATTACTGTAGAATATCACATCACATCACATCTTACCTCATCCCATCACACCTCATCACATTACTTCAAATCACACCACATCACACTTTATCACATCACACCACATTACATTGCATCACCCCACATCACACCCTATCACATCACATCTTATCACATCACATCACCTTTCGTCAAACCTTATCACACCACACCTCATCATTATCATCACAACAAATCAAATCACACCACCTCACATCACATCACAACACACCACATCACAACACATCTCATCACATCACAACAAATAACACCAATCATACTTTATCATATCTCATCACACACATCACATCACATCACATCTCATAGCATCACATCACACCACAATACACCACACCGCACCGCATCACACAACATCTCATCACAACCCATCACGTTGCACCTCATCACATCACACCACACTTACTCACACCACCTCACCTCATCCCATCACATAACACCTCATAAAATCACATCATGCCTTATCACATCACATACTGTACTTTCTCTCACATTATTGAGCTATTGGTGGAACAAGATGTACAGGTAGACTTCAAACAGCCGCATTGTTGCGCTGGACATAAACGTTAGCACTTGCAAAGTGAGAAACTTGGAGTAAGCGTGATGTCGGAGAGATAGAAAAAGATGGAATTTCAAATGGCTGTGTTAAACTTTTTTACATTTCTTTAAAACCGTAAGATACACTATCATTACAAATAAATAATGGATCAGTTTTGTTGGAAAATAAGCCAACTCTCCACTACAAGTTCCAAGCAAATGTACATGTAGTTTATTTACTTTGTCTTTTGTTAAAAAAAAAAATTTAAGCTTATTCAAAACGCACGTATTTTGGGCCTGTCTTGAAGTCAGCAGAAATCTGAGACGCAAACAGAAAAGGAAAGGACTTCTACAAGATTCATGTACAACATGTACAATGTACATTGAATTGAGAAATTTTAATGACTCCTAAAGATCAAGGGCTTTTGTACAAGACAGTGCAAGCTTTGTGCTGTACACTGTGTCTGTGTATTCTGCCCACAGGCAGGTCCTTCCTTATAGTTCTCGATCTAAGGTGAGCCTCTTGACTGCTACGTAAGGGCTGCCATTCTTTACTCGGTCCAGCATTCCCACTCGAAGTCTCCCAGGTGGTATCTTTCCTATTTTTCTCCCCTCAATAATCAACACTGTATGTTCATGTAAAGAAAAACCAACCTGCATGTTTTATTTGGCATTGGTCATCCCGGGTGCATGAAGTATCACTTCGGTAACCACAGTCACATTGTTAACCTTTCGCAATATCATCTAGTCCCGATATCCTTGTTCTGGGCCCCACGCACTCAACGAATTACCGGAAGTGCGTTTGGAATTTCCTTTCATTTTGATTGACAAACTCAACTCATTACTTTCATTACTTGCATGGTGTCAAGCAAATTGTTATACTTACTGACGTAAGTGGCATTTATCTAATTTTTAAAACAGAATATTTTCGTACTATTTGCGAGGTCCGGTCAAACATTAGAAAAGAGGTATATTGAGATCTTTGCTGTAAATAATTGTATCGGCTTTTGCAAAGTTTTTTTCTTTGTCTTTTGGAAAATCCATAGGACATCTCGTGTATATTGTCGACCTGAAAAAAGAGACCAACCTGCATGTTTTTCCTGGCAAAAGCTTACAGTCTCCTGGCAGAGGGGCCCCAGTCCCATTGCGACCTTGACAACATATGTCATCCTTAATACATGAATCATCCGTTCCGTAACCACAGTCACATTGTTCGCCTTTCTCAACAACCATATTACCACAGATTGCTTCCTCAGCAGCTGTTGAAATGAATTATGAGGTTATTTACTGCACTTTTCAATAACACGCGATCTCCGAAATTTAAAAGCCAGCTTACAATTGTCTTTTTACTGCCGTCAATCATAATTATGATCACAAGCAATTACCCTTGAAACTCAGAAACACACAAAGTGGATCGAAATACAATAACAGCATTCAGAAATCACAAACCATGTCATTTTGAACTCGTTGAAGTAAGCTTCTGTTTCCTAAGAGATACGGAAAGACGATTTACAGCAGCGAAGAAGGCAAGGGTTTGTTGGCCTTTGAACTTCAGAGTTCGTGTGTAAGTAACCCTTTGACCCCTAAGAGTCACCAAACTTTTAAAATTCCTTTTAGTAACACTGCTCTATCGAAAATAAAGTTCACGAGAAAATGGGAAATGATCAGCAGGTAAAAAACGTCTTGCTTGGTAAAGCAATTCTTATCACTAGAGTCATAGCAAATTAAATGCATACAAATAACTCTGGAAATATTACTTTTAAAAATGATGTACAATTCACTGATCATCGCACACTGTACATGTATGGCAGCTGCAGTTGATCAGGTATTAAAATCAATAGCTTTAATTCAAAACATACTATAATCCTATTATTATTATTATTAATCCTATCATTTGATAATAACTGAATAATAGGCCATTTGCACTAAGAGGTCATGCGACATCGTTTTTATGAAAATGAAAGTTATATGATTTTGCCTTCGAAAAACGAGAAGCGGGTCATATCTTAAACAAAATAATGGTGATTTGGTTCTTCAAACCCGCACCATTTTCTTAAAATGAATAAGTTCGTAAATGGTCACGTGACCAAAATGCGATTTTTAAAACTATGAACTACCTTCCCCTGAACACAAGTTTTGCACTTAAACTTCAAGGAAAATGTTGAAAAGATGATGTGATAACGTTTACAGCACATCTGAGCGTAACTATCAAACGTTGAACAAGATATAAGCAAAAAGTAGTTTTAGCCGCCATGTTGGAGGGCAAGAGCATGCCCTCCAAGATGGCGGCCAATACAAATGATACTACTTAGTGGAAAAATCAAAGTGCCATAAAACATCTCCCTTAAATACGTTTCCTCTCAAATTTCGGGTGTACGATAATTTTCATGTGCTCTAACAATTTTTGGCATCAGCAAGATTCCAACTCATTGTTTAAAGGAAGCATTGGTCACGTGATCTCTTAGTGCAAGTGGCCTATACAGTCAACTGTCCTTGGTGTGCACCTTTGGGAACAGCACTAAGAATCCCTTAAAGCGGGAGTAATGTCCGTCTTGTAGAGAGTCAACTAAGGGAGTAAAGAGAACCAGAGACCACCTCTAGATGAGCTGCCTGTTAACCCTTTAAGTCCCAATAGTGACCAACATGAATTTTCTCCTAACGATATCCACACGATGTCAAGAGATTAGGTTATGAGAATTAATTAAATGATCACCCAAGAGAAAATGCTTTGATCTTTTCTCAAATTCTCTCAACTTATTCTTTAAAGAAATGTATAGAGATCAGTTTGGAGAATTTGCTCGAGGAGTTGACCGTAATACATCTTGAACAAGTATGACACTGTACCTTTAAAGCAACAATCTGAATCCTGACATCTTCCCTTCACCTCCATAACAGCATTCATTTTACTCCTACTGCATGGTGAAAAACGTCTGTTGTTCGGTTTATCACCACTAGTAGCCCTGGCAAACATGATGTAGTTTCCTGCACTACCTCCAGGAGAGCAATCAGCAGTAGTGTCATGCTGTTTAAAAGTTTTAACGAATTCATTAACTCTAGTCACGCATCAATATCAGTACAAGATCAAGTTAACGAGACTTGCACTCATTTTTCGAGTCCTATACCCTTTGTCTTTGGTTCCCCATTACTGTGGCTGTAGTAAATGCACCAAAAAGTCACAAAGTATATCAACATATCTAACATTCAACATAATTTTAGAGTATGTTTTGTTTACATCACTGATTACAAGCAACAGAATAACAATGACATGAAACCTATAAATTGGGAATTTTTTCAAAATCTAGCAACAGTGTTTTAAAAAAAATCCTCACGTGCTAATTATTTAGACTGTTGTCGTGACCTTGGTAAAATTTGACCAAATCTACAAATAAGAACGTTTCTTAAATGTAATGTTCTAAAATGTTTTTTCACTTTTTCAATCACCAAAAACTGATGAATTTACAATGCCAGACTTGGTTCTTTATGTTACATGTATGACCTAAGGCAAATATTGAAGGATTTTTACGGAGTTACCAGGGCAAAATAGGGGGCTTGCAAGTGGGCCTTTAGATGTTATTCTTTCATAATGTCCCAACAAATCCCATCATTTCCCAAATTTATTTTTTTATGACATCATTACTTTAGAACTCTATACAAACAGTATTGTCATCTCCAGCTACATGTGTGCCTGTATCTAGATGGTTATTCATTGCCACTACATATGATATAAAGTTCACTTCACATAATGGATTACCATCACACAAAAAGGCCAACATTCTTAAAGGAAAAACTAAAAAAACTTGCAACTTACAGGTGATCCAAAGTTATGGCCAGTTTCATGGGCAAAAGTGATCTGAGAGACTTTCCGGGCAACTTGCTTGCCATAGTTGATAAATGTAACCACTCCTGTATTAAGGTTTTTCTTTTTACCATCACTAAATGTTGTTCCTCTCTCACAAATCCCACCAGCAGCTCCACCTTAAAAATGACAAAGCAAAAAGTTTTGTGTAAATATCAATCTGTACTTTCACACAATTACTAAGTCTTTAATTCAACGTAACTACAGTGAAAATAGTACACCAATAAAATACCAGGTGAGCTTTTTGTGCAAAAACATTTTGATAATTATCTTCACATGTAAAAATACATGTATATGTAACATGTTATCTTCACACTTGAAAAGATCAGTGTTTCTAAGGCTACATAATACAGCACAATTATGTAGAAAAAAAATATCTACATACCAGAATTAGACGTTATGTAAAAATGATCATAAGAACAGTCAGTACTAATACATTTTGCTCATATTTATATACTGTATTTAATTTGTAATTGTATTAATAACAATAATACAATTACACTGCAGTAGGGGTATGCATCTATGTCTCCAAAGAGGTTTCTGGATGTTGACTTATCTTATTTGCCTAAGTGTACAGAATTTTTTCATGGATTTTAGAAAATAAGAAATTGTTTCAAATTTTAGGCTAAACAGGTTCTTATACAAAGGGGACTTAACTGGCAAATTTTAATCTAACAGGTTCTTAGTCGCGGGGTTTTACTGTATTGTACATCTACCACCAATGTGCCAGGTGGGCTTTTGCACAAAAACATGACATCTTCTCATGTGAAAAATGACATGCTAACTTCACAAGTGAAAAGATCATCGTTGCTATGGCTACAAGATAAATTATTCATTTCACAGCCAAAAAATATCAAAGCAAAATGGTTTGTATCTCATTGGCATTTACCATATTTTTTCACTTATGGGGCGCAGTTTTGTTTCAACGAAAGTTTGCTTGATAGCTCTAAATCTGTTGTAACTCCGGGGTGCGTCTGTAACTGAGTATCTTCCGACAACAAAACAAAATTGAGTCAAATTCTAGACTCTAAAAGCTGTAGCTGCTCATCCTCTTCTTTGTTATCGGTTTTCAATGACTTCTACCAATGTACATTGTCTAAAGCTGGTATTAAATGATGAATGAATCGTTTTGCATTCGAAACAAATCATCTGGCATTGATCATTTGAAATTGAATGCTGATACTTGGTAACCAGGCAAAAATTTTGAGCGCGTGCTTGACCCAAGGTTGCAGTTTGTTAACAGTCATTTCCACACTGCGATCTTGCGCTTGTTTCAGACTTTTGTTTTCCAAAGAAAGCTCCCAAATCTGTTAATAGAACTGTGAGAGCTCTTTATCACAGTTATTTTGATAAACAAGGGCTTAATTTTACCAGATTTGGTAGTTAATTAACAAATATTCAGGCTCATGTATCATACGATCGATCTTATCTTGATATTAATAAATGTACAGATGTCAATATGCCGCAACCAAGACAGCTGACTTGTTTAAGGAACAGAAACAGATTCCCTAAAAATTTGCAGCTTTAGAAAACAGTGCTGTTTGTGTTGATAGATGTGATTTTCTCACCTTTGATCAAAATATGTAACCTTTTTCGCTTTTGTTCACATAGGTGCAATTTAACGAGAATGGCCGTAATCAACATTTCTTGGAAAGCGTGTTGTTGTAGTTAGTGTGAACATCACCAAAAATCGAGGTTGCGCCTTATAGCCGAGTATTTTGGCTTGATTTTCAGTTTGTCAACTTAGAAAAATTGCATTGAAAAGTTTGGGGCGCGTCTTATAACCGAAAAAATATGGTGTATCAGGGGTTTCAATAAGCACTGACGGCTGACGAAACGTGTTGGCTACTTTACTCATGTGAGGTCGGCTACTTTTTTCTAGAAAGAAGAAGCAACTAGTTTGAAAAACGTTGTAAACAAAAAAATATATCATAAAATCTGAATAAAAACGTAATAATAATAAATTATGATGTGTTTCTTCATAGGTTTACGCAGAATTATTTGTTTACGTGCAAAAGTACGTAATTTAGTTTTCATCAATTGTTTTACTTTATTGCTTGTAGGAATTGATTGTGTGACTGATAAATTGAAAGCTACATTCTCTTGAATGAAAAACACGCTCTTTCGTCCTCAAATTTATTCCCCAGAACGCTGAAAATCGCATTTAAGGGCTTTGAAATTTCAAAATTTTCTGGGCTAGAACGTGCTCTACCCCCTCCCCCCTAGAAAAGGGGGACCAGGGTTATCATTAGATTCCATTGATCTTAGCCCTTTCGGACACCTCACGAAATTTACACAACGTAGTTTTCCCCTTTACTAATTAGGGTTAAGCTCTGCCTTTACTGATTAGGGTTAGGCATTGCTTTTACTGATTAGTGTTAAGCATTGCCTTTACTGATTATGGTTAAGCACTGCCTTTACAGTTTGGTGTTCAGCACTATTTCGAAATAGGTTAGGTTTTTTTTGGATTGGGGTTGATGTAATATGTTCTTCAATTATTATTTTCCTGTCCTCCAACAAATCCTTAGTGGTCTAGTGGTTAGTGTGGTGTACTTGTACTTCTTGTCGTGGGTTTGAATCCAGGTGCCTATCATTACAAATTTTTTTTTCTTTCAAATTGAAGAGACTTGCACTTTCATGAACATTTCCAGCTTGAAATAAAGTCTAAGTGTGATATAAAAGCAGAAAACAGTTCTTCCTTGTGTAAATGTCATAAGGGGAGAAAGGGGCTACGGCTGATGGGATCTAATGCTGACCAGGAACCAATGGCCCCTTGTTGATGGAGTAGGTTAATCTATTCAAACCTGCTGGCTACTTCAATTTTTATTAAAACCCCTGGTATATAATAAAATAGAAAATTACATGGTCGCTTGGAGATACAGTTTACATGTACGAGATTTCTGTTCTCATGTTCAAAGATATTTCACTTGTTTGTAGTGCTCAATTGTGAAATATTTTTCAACACTTGAAGAGAAATTTCATATCTCCACGCGGTCATCCATTATTCTCTACATGTGTGTATGGTATGCATGAGTATTACGATCATAATGAATTTTTATGTCAACCACTAATATTTGTCGAGCAGCGCATGCTGAGACAAATGACACAGTCAGTACACATGTTGAAGTCTCAAAGAAAGCATCATCATCATTATTATTGTTACAAATTTCAAAATATTATGATAATTTTGATTACCTGTTTCACCCACCCAAGCAAGTCCTAGGACACCATCAGCAAAGTCTCTATAAGTGAAGACATAGGCGAGGCACACATCATCATGGTCTTCTTCAGAATTTAACTCAAGTAACTTCTCAACACCAATGTTTTCATCTCTGTAAGGGTTTTTTGGGTATTTAGTATCTGCACTGTCGTTGGCACGCATTCTCTGGATTTGAAACTGAATTCCTGAAAGAAATTAAAAAGCAACAGACAGGATGCAACAAATCTAAGCTGACATCAACAATGATTTATTTATCTTTTGAGCTGTGAATTTTTGAGTGACGACACTCTTATAGATCATAAAAATAACTTACAGTACAAAAAATTACTCAAACTCAACAGGAACCAGGAGCTGATGGCAGTACATGTACATAACAATCACTCTAAACTTAATTTCAACATTATTTTTATCTTTATCAATCAAGGTACATTGTTGTTGATTAATATATGTACAGTAGTTATAATCAAGTTGAAATTAAACTGAATGCATAAATTTCAAGTCTCCTAGAAATCTTGCATGAAAATAATTTAATATCAGTAAATCATTGCACCAGTTCCTGATCCATAATTTGTCCATACCCCCATTAATAAAGCACATGAAAATTTCTGACAGTTACTTTAAGATGTTGAACTGTAAAAACTTACTGACAGAACATACACATACTTTTGACATGAGGACATAAAGTACACGAATGACGCTTGCAACAAAGTGCCAGTTTATGAACGAAATGTACATTTTCCATTTGGAAAAATTGATATTCAAAATGGTTGGAAAAGTAAATTTCTGTTTTGCAGCAGAACAGTATATTCCATCTGGATACACTTCAGAGCCTTTCCATGGACAACTACTGTGTAATAAGTAAGAGCTTTCATACCCTCGGGTTTGTTTGCATCAGCAAATCCTGTATTCTTGTAGATGGCATTAGCAGCTTGCACATGATTCGTCATCAGCAACAAAGCTCTCTCCTTGTTACCATCTGCCATGTTTGCTGTAAACAGATGATCAGCCTAAAAACCAAACAAAAGACTGTAAATTACTTAATTAATTCAAGACAAACTACACATCACCATTATGATAATACTGCTGCGAGCCCCCAGGCCAGCAGCACACAAATCTTTTGGTTACCTGTGGTTCCTTGGGTGTCCTGTTGCTATTTAGGGATTACAATTTCGATTTATGTTTGTCAGGATGATTGTTCATTGTAACAAATGCAAACAGTTTCAAATTACAGTATTTTGCATGACTGTAAACTGGCCAAATAAAAAGTCCTTGTGATTGCAGGACTCCCTTGTGGTTCTTTATTTCACAATTTCAATCAATAACAAGAAATTTCTCTTACAAAATTGCCATGGCAAGTTAATCAGTGTCAAGATGGCGATGAAGTTTTAAAATGAATGAAACAAATGCAAACAGTTTGAACACAAAAAAAGAAATTAGAAGGTATTTTGTCTGAAAAATGACTGTAAAATTTAAGGTCTAAACATTTGAAAAAGTCCTTGTGATTGATCCAGGATAAACTCAAAAATCCAAGATTGTGGTTCATGATTTATTTCACAACTAATAAATTAATAGGAGAGCCTGCATTCCCAAGCCTTTTTGGAAATTAAAAGGATTTGAACAAACGCGCATGAAATTGGAAATCTATCAATAACACAACTAAAAATTTTGTTACATGATGTCAGCATACACATACATGTATATGCACATATACATGTATGTATGTACGGAATTGCAGGGAGGTACTAAGTAGACTTTGCCGGGGTGCAGATGTCCAGGGAATCCAAGATAAGCAGCTTGCATTTGTCTAGGCAAAACATTAACCAGTTCACCTAGAGGCAACCAATGGAGTTTTTCCAGTAGAGATATTGAATTTTGTTTGTTTGACATATGAGAAAAAACTTTGAAAAATGTAGTTTAAAGGATGTGCTTTTAGCTTAGTCATGCTTTCCAAAAAATTCACATCAAGAGCCATAATGGCTCTTGTTTACACATACAGTGTAACTGTTCCATTCTGGGTCCAATAGAAGAAAACATAGGTTTTTCCTACAAGTATTTAATAAGTGAGCCTTAGCAATGACAATGGCAATGAGATGTCAAAAAAGCAATAGGTTGGAAAAACAACAACTTCGCATGTGCATTATGCTTTTTTGTACATTAATTTCTTTGTTGTCACTGCACGACTTCGACGTGAAAATGCCTAATTGCATGTTTAATGGTGGACATAAACAATGGACAACAAATTTTCTTTCTCTTTCTAAACTTCAGTGCAGTCCCCAAGAAATCAACTCCTGGAAAATTTGCCTACATTTGACACTTTCAGCAATCAACAAAGTAAGACAAAATGTGTATTCATTTTAAAAGTGATGTTTTAGCTGCCGTCGCTGTCCTCTTCGCTACAGCTCTATATTGACTCTGGAAATTGTAACCTGCAAATTGGCTGCTACCGCGGAGTATCATGCACTAAGATGATATTTTTTGCCGTAAACATAAAACTTTTAGCTTGATGGGAGAGTTTTCAGTCCAGGTCTTTTTGTGGGATTTTCTTAATCATCTCAGCTCCTCCCTCACAAGGTGGATTCTTTTTAGTGGCTTAGAGTTAATTATTATATTTAAGTTAATTGCTTATACTAAGAGTAAATAAACAGAGGCTTCGCTTGTAGCCCTGGCTAAATCAATATACCGGTATTATACATGTGAATAATGCCATTTTTCTTGCTAGCTTTATTTTTTCAGGAAGCCATTTTTGCCTTTGCAAACATCTGTTTCTCCTCACTCTTTGCCGCTGGGGATGTTTCGCACAGAGGAACGTCTGCAACTCAGTGACAGAAATTCCATACTGGTTATGTAAAATCTGTCCGGAATCCAGTCAGAAGTGCTGATTGGTTGATGGAGTAGTTACACTGTTTTAGCTATTGTTTACGAATGACAGACTAAAGACAAAAAGCCACAAAGGTCAAATGTAAATGCGAAGAATCTCTCACAAAACAGTCAATACTTGAGGAATATACAGCGGTAGTAGTATTCTCTAGAAGAAGCATTTGAGTTTTGCTGGAGCTCGTTGGCAGATGAACACAACACTTTACCAAAATCGACCAGAAGACACATAAAATTAGACACATTTATATTTGGAACTCCATGACTACCAGATTTATTATGTAAACATTGATTTGCGTCATTATTTATGGAATTTCTGTCGCTGAGTCGCAGATGTTTCTCCGCGCGAAAAGTCACCAGCGGTGAAGAGCGAGGAGAAACCAATGTTTTCGCAGGCTAAGCCTGGCATTTCAGGAAGTGAAACTATCATGTCCAAGACCTTGAATACTTAACGACCAAATAAATCAAAACTGCTATATCAGGCTCAAAACAAAACCCTAATAGTATGGTTTTATAGCAGGAAACAAAGGTGTGATCCAAACAGCATGGACATCACATCAACTCACATTCATCTTTAAAGTACAAGACAATTTTTTTTCATCAATGGATCCAACCGCTCTACGGTATCTCAATTTAAATGGCTCAAAATGGGTGACATGTTCATCTTCAACAACTTTTCCTTTCACTGCAGATCTGAAGAAAGCAACATTAAACAATGACAAAAATCAATTAATTTTTCAACCAAACATGTAAATATACAGATACCATAAGGTATGTCAGTTAAGATGATAAAATTGAAACTGAACGGTTAGTTCATTGTGTTGCTCCAGAAAAAACAATATGCCATGCCCCCGGCCCTCTGGAAATCCCAGTTTAGTTTCATACCTTCCTTTAAAAAGTTTTGGCCTTTAACATCCCCCTCCCCTTTGGAATTTCCAGTGACCATCCTTGGGGTGGGTATATGGATATTTTCTGGAACCACACATTAGGCATCCTGGCATAAACAAAATTACATTGAGAAGTACAGTATAAATGTTTCAATATTGAAATCTTCGAAACAAGCTTTAATACATGCACATTCACAGCATGTACAAGGTAAGATCAACCAGTGTGTCACACAGCATGCTTTATGTTATCAGTCAGACCAAAATGATAGAGAAAACAGCTGGTAATTTGAGATGCCACTGCTGGTTTCCCTGCAAAATAAAGTCTGTGAAATGGGCACAGAAAATCCATACTGATAACATTTGTCATTTAGTTATACAACTGTACATGACTAATTTGTGCACCTAGATCAGGGTAGTACTTTAATGATTGGTCACACCACAAGGGAAATTTGCTTTAACCAATCAGAAGCACTTCCCAGATCTGGGCAGTGACATGTAATCAGTATGGAATTTCTGTGCTTATTCCTCAGACATGACATTCCACAGTGATTGCATTGCAAAATGTCACCTGTTAACTTGTAAATGTACATGTACTCAGGGTAACAATGATACAATGAGCAACATTTACATGTAAACATCTCATTCTGTCTGTAAACATAAAATAATATTATAATTACAGTGCTGTGCTCTGAAAAAGCCTTCTGGTTAAAGTTCTAAGAAAAGGATATGTGAGGAAGTGTGCTTAACATGTATTTTAAGGGTCAACATTATTAATTTTAACACTGTATGTTATTTTAACGAAACTGATAGATACCTTTTAACTTCATCCATCCATCTTTTAGATTTATCGTTGATCCCACAGCCAGGGCCATATGCATGTGGATAATGAACATCTCTGCTCTCATAGATCACTGAGTGAAAGTCTTGAGGTGCATCTTTGAAATACTGTTTTGCAGACTCCACAAAATACTCATCATTTCCTACATGAATTTTGCCTTCAAACACTCCATCATCGGATATGAAACCATGGACTAGAGAATTTTTATGACCTAAAATATGAACAAGTAAAATAAATGAGACAGGTAGTGTAGTGTATGACAACAAGATAATCCATAACCATGCATGGACGTTTTGTAAACTGTATCACTGTGTGGAAAGAAGTTATACCGCCCGGTAATTATAAAGAATCCTGACAACAACAGCACTTCTATCTTGTTGTCAAAAATTTCATAATGCTGCTATACTTCTCAAAAATGCACAGTGTACCAAAAAGACAACTACATTGTACAAGATCATTGTTGGTAAATACCAAATAGATGACTAGCACGCGAAAACAGCTGTCTCTAGATCTCCTCTCCTTGCTCCTCCTCGCCGACTGCAGTTCCATACAGATGATGTAAATCAATGTTTACATAAGTGAGCCAGTGGTTATTGGGGTACAAATGTAAACTTGTTGTTCAATTTTAGGTTTCTCCTGGTCGATTTTGGTAAAATTTTGTGTTCTTCTGCAAAGATACAGCAAATTTCTTAAATGCTTCATTTACAGAAGAATATATTCCACAAATATTGACTGCTTTGTGGCCGTTTGTTGTAAAACAATATACATGTAATACTACATCCACCATGCCATTCAGAGCTCCTGACCAGATTCCTGACAGATTTTACATCATCAGTATGGAATTGATGTCGCTGATGCACAGACGTCTCTCCTGGCAAAAAGTCCCAAGCGGAAAGGAACAAGGAGAGATGGCTGTTTATGCAGGCTAATAGATCGCATGGCAACTTTTTTTTGTTGCCTGTAAGTCTTAAAAGCATTGATTGGATAAGCACATTATTTTATGTTCATTGTACATGGATTGTATATGTTACAGGTCAAATTTAAATTCAGGTTAAAATTTTTTAACCTGGGTTGATTCTCAATTTTCTTTGTCTACTAGGATAATTAGGGTTATTAACAATTATTCTTGAATAATTAGGTCTCGTAGACAATGGAAATTGAGAATCTACCAAGGTTAAAAAATTTTAAGAAGGTTTTACATATCAGTTGTAAAAGGCAGTTAATGGAGCGTGACACCTTCAATCAGCAACATGTAATGCAGTGTTATGCTATAGTCCTTATCAAATCTTGTAGAATTTTACTTGTATAAGGGGGTAAAAGTACTGGGTAGTACGTAAAACCACTTCTATAGCTGGGAAATTACTGATACAACAGCAATCCTTGTTTCTGTTGCAGCTGGGGCTAGTTTCTAACGTATCGCTCATTTTGTATGGCTAGTAAAAAATAATTTTCCTCATACATATCTTGTGGAGCACTTTAGTGCACGTTCTATTCAGTAGTACAGTATTTTTTATTGGCTTATGTTGGGATGGCATTCGGACCATAAAAGGCCTAGTAAAAGTCCTGTGTCTCATTGCCAGCTGTACTGCTAAGTTGGTATACTTCAACCACCCTAAAGTTTTGTAATTCCCACCCGTCCCTCTGTTTGGAGGCTTTGTTGTTGTTCCTAATAAACACGGGCTCACCCCGTTCTTTCGCCTTCAGTTTAAGTCTCACGGCCACTTCCTCAAGCTTTGATTCTAACGCAAACTTTTATATTTAGATTGTATCCCAGCACGTGCTGGCAGAGTCGGCTCATAGTCCTGATAAGATAAACTTCCTAGAAAAAAATATTTGCCTAAGTTGCACGATGCTGCCAAGAGGTTTCAGCTCGTAGTGCCGTGGAGTGTTAGGCCGTATTAAGTTTGCTTCTTTTGGACTTACCTGAAGTTGTCTGATCTAGTGCGCGTAAATTAGCGTTGGGGAGATAAGTAGGCCATTATGGTCAGGCTATGGAAGTCACCCACCACACCGATTGCGGAGTGGTGTTCCCCCTATTATGCCATATGTTTGTTGTCTTGTTTTATTACACTTTTGAAGCCTAGCTAAAGGAACTGCGACATTAACTTGAATTTTATTTTAACCTGTAACATATATAATTAATGCTCAAAATAAGATAACCAGCATACTCTACCTTCTACATCCCCTTCTACAACTTTTGCAGGATCAAATTCAGAGTTTTCTGCACGAAAGTTGTCAGTAAAAATTTGTAGATCCCTTCTGAGGCGAATTTTAAATTCTCTACAAAAAAAGGAAGAAACACTCATCAAAAAAAACCTGAAAGCATTTCTCTTGTCATAAATATTATTTTTCTTTTGTTTGCCTCTACTTTTCATTTTGTTCTTCTTTAATTTTGTCTTTTTTTGCGCAACTATCTTTAAAACAATTTATTATCTACAACATTATAATGTTTAATTTTTAGTAGCTCTACCATTGATTTTACTTGTATACTACTGTTAATACTTTGCTGTAATAATACACTTTTTAAATAACGTTTTTTTTAAATAATTTATTGAGGGTGCCTGTTACTTATAAGCCCAGTGGTTTCTCATGGGTTTCCTTGCCATTCACTTTTAATATTTTAAGATCAGTCTTATCTTGTTAGGTGCTATCCTCGAAAATACCCAGTCCAAAATGAAACTTTTGCAGCAAGAAGTGTAACATGATCTTTGCTTTCAATCTTTAAAGCACAAACCACTTACAGTACATGTAGATGTAATGTATTATCCTACTTTATCATTCATTCAAAACATTCTACTGTTTATGATTAGTTTAAATTCCCTGGCTAATTCTTCACTTGTCACCTGGCCATATCTAGCATTGATCAAAATATGATGGAAGAAGTCCCCCTGACCAATGTTCCCTGAAATACCCTGAGGGGAGTGGATAATAAGATAATTACAATATTACAATCAAGATGTTTGCTGATGTCAATGACTGCAGTGATGTAAACAGAAAATGAGAGAAGTGGCAAGGTGGTGCAGCTGTTTTGGCAAGCCAGAAGTCAACAAAATGGTAGAAGATTTCAAACATCATGCTAAGACTAAAGAGCCAAACTACTCCTTCTACTATGAACACGAACCCCGGCTAGCAGAACTGAAAATAACGGCCGGTCAACGGACAATGTCCAGCCTGATCGCAGACTTGACCGGTCAAACTCCGGTCTTGCCTGTCATTTTTGGATACGAACATTTTATTTTTCATACAGTTGTCGCTTAATGCTCTATAACACTGTAGTGATGTCTTTTTTCATTGGCGTCTTTTACTGCTTTCCAGTAAACCCTTCTGAGAAAAAGAACACTGCAATAAATTAATTTCATGCCATCATGTCGTAATGAAATGCAACAAAGTGAATAACAAACTGACTTGTGGAGGAGTAACGCAACGTTGCAGGTTGTACTGTACTTTCTGCTTTACTGTAATCAGTAATGTGACTTTCTTTGGGAATTCGACGGAATTCGGGCAGGTCGTCCTCTGTTTCTCCAGGAATAATGTTAGTGCATCAATTATTAATAATAATAATTTCTTTACGTCGAACAAGAATCTCGTTTGCGGACTCGTTTCCAGAATAGTCTGATAAAAATTTAAGCTAATCTAGAGGGAACGTCGTCAACTATCTGGGCGCTTAATTCTCCTTCTTGTAAACAACTTTATGCAAACTTCTGTTGACATTTATTTTGAGCCCTTTGCGATAAAGTGTTGCCCGATGACCCAAATGAAAGCTCTGCTGTATATCTTTTGACTTCTGACAATAAACACACTGTTTGTGGAACAAACTCCTCACCAATGCAATTCAACTTCTTTGCCCAAAACATTAGCGACCATTCTTCTTTGTGGAGGAGACTTTTGATCACGTGCCCGGCAAGGAAAAAGATCAAGTTTCACCGATGTTCTTTTCTGAACATCAACGTAAAACAAACGTGTGCAGATTTTGTTCTTTAATAACCCAAATCATTTTTTTTCATAATTCCTAAACTTCATTTAACAGTATGTGTATTCCATTTCCTACACATGAGAGTTTGAAAAGGAATTACACTTCACTTTTTACCTTTAGAGACTTCAGAAACCGCCGTACGACGATACTCAAGGTAGAACGGACATAAAAACACGCAAAAACCACGGAAAGGAACTCTACAACGTGTGAATACATTTTTCACCAACTTGCGGTCAAAAATGATAATGTCATTCAATGTAGTAATAACGATCTACTGCCAGTGTAATTCAATATTCCTTAGGCAAAAAAAAAATAATAATAGTATTCATTATTTGACCAGCCAGAATCGGGGTTTGTCCGGGCTAAAAAATATTTCGCCGGTCATCATGACCGGCGACCTGCTGTCCGTTATTTTCAGCCCTGGCTAGTATTGTAGGAAATGAAAGCAAAATAGACCCAAAAACACTTCCCAGCTGTTAAATTTCTAGCTTACTATATGTATACCCAGCATATTGAAATTTTACTGATTGCCGTGATAAATATCCCCTCACACATTGGAAGCTCTCAAATGGACACTCTCGTAAGCGAACAGCTATACATGTATTTACGGCCACCTTCACAAAACCCCGTTTTTCTCAACTGGCATACAAACTTTGTAGTCTTACATTTTTGTGAGTGGCGAGCCCCAGTTGTGGACACCCTTTTTGCATCACAAGGGTGTTCACTTACAGGAGCTTCCACTGTCTCCAGAACTGCAAAGGATCAGGCAAATGCTTTGACGACAGGATTTTTACATACAGACAGCGTGCAAAGAAAATCGTGTCCGATAGCCAGGGGTTGTGGATTTTACAATCAGGCTAGTGAATCCCGTTCTTAACTAGCCCGAAGGGCAAGTGAAGTTTTTTGGGAAATTCAAACTACAGAAGAACTGTAATCCATGCTGCTCATCAAAAATTTTTTGGGCTACTTAAACGACTTTTGGGCTGGTACATACTCGCAACAACTTGCCGAATGGGAAGCCGTAAAACTAACTTTCTTTGCACCCTAACAGATAAGCATGTTTAGAGGTAGGAAATGTTTTGAATGAAAACTAAAACAGTCATTTGATTCAGCTTTCACATGATATGTGAAACTTTCACACGTATATTACAACCTTACAATATACGTGTTGCATACAAACCAATAATCACTTTATGACGACTGCTTACTAATGTCAAGGACGAAGACAAACCGGAGGACAGACAGGGAGCAATATACAAGATCAAATACAGCGAATGCAAGGCTTCTTGCATTGGTGAAACCGGCAGAAACCTTAGCACATGACTGACCAAACACAAACAAGCAACGAGGAATAGTGACGTCAACAATCACATTGCTGAGCACCATTTACAGATGAAACATCAAATTGACTGGGACTCTGTGACATGTATAACGTATTCTACAGACTGCTATCAACGTCTTACTTTAGAAAGCTGGTTTACTAACTTAGAACAAATGCCACTGAATCATAGCCAACAGTTACCAGCACCACACAAACGACTTATTGACGAGATCAAGCAAGACCAACTACGAGAGAACGACTGGAGAACTGACAATTTGACTAACAATAGCCGACTGTTTAACTGTAACAATAGACAGATCGAAATGCACCAATTACCGATTATGAGTCTTCACAGCCAATAACATCACGGCTTAACTGACAGACGACCAATAACACTGCAACGTAATTGATCAATCAGATCAATAATCAGAGTATAATACCATCAACTGACGTGATACAACTCACTTTGACTCTGAAGATGAGTACCGCGCAGGTTGTCGAAACGTCAATCACTGTCAACAACAACAGTCCTATTCAGAACTACGTTCACCTGGACGATCAAACTCAACCTACTTTTGACACATGTATGAAGAATATTAATAATTAATTACTGTACACATCTTAGAGAGAGTTACTTAATGGCCTCCGTGATCTGCTTAATTCTACATATTATACAAAAGCTGAATCTAATGATTGCTTAATGTGTACTGGATAGTAAATTTATAAATATTACATTATCAGTGGGTGATGTATGGAGAAATATAACATTATTATAGCAAAACATTAACTCCACAGGAAACACCAAGCTGTTTAAAAATATTACAACATTCATGCCATATTTGCTTTTTATATGAAACAAACTATTTGTAAAACACAAAAGAATAGAAAATTATCCCTTCAAATGTAAGAAGCAGCCAGGAGAGAAGTTCACAATGAACTTGTTTAATAGGATAGCAGACTTCAATAAATAAATTCATAGATAGAAAACAATAACTACATGCCCACGAAAAATCTACATACTTTAAGAAGTTTATCTCGAAAATAATTATTGTTTTTTTTGGAAGTGTTTAAAGAATGCAGATTAAAGCTTAAACCATAGAAGCTTAATAAATAGAGTTGTTCCACATAGCTGTTTGACAGCCGTTATAAATATACAGTATCTAGCATTCATATCTAGACGATGCAAGGTTATTCCCTCAAGTCCGTCTCGTTCTAATAAGCAACATTTTCATTCAACGTTTATGAATAGCAAAGAATGGTAAGATTCCTTTTCATATGGAACAAAAAACTCGATACAATGTATATCAAGGAGTGATTCAAACGGGGAACATAATAGAGCAGATTCAGTAAAGTTCGAGCGTAGGCAAATCGGTTCGAAAACCAAGATAAGATTTCTCGCTAAATTAAGTTTGAAAGTAGCAAATACTCAGCTTGGTAAAATGTTATAACACATTACCTTTGCGAAGTTTTTAAATTCAATTGGACAACATGATCGCTGTTTGGACTTGAACGCCTCACGCGATGGTGTTGATCAAGAATCGGAGCTGTGTCATAGTTTAACGTCTCGTAGTGGTTTATATAATCACCCAACGGTCGTCCTGTGAAATTAAAATAATGATGTTATCTTTCATCTCACGATTTCCATCCCGCAAATTTTGTTCATTGCGGAAGAGCTTTGAAAGCACTTGTAAAAGAAACTCAACTTACGATATGAATAAGCAGAACTCCACAGAAGCAGGAACCAAACAAAACAAACTCGGTCAGCTAGCATGCTTTGAACCCGGAATGATTCTAAAAAGAAGATATTAGGATGTTGACCTTGATAAAGGTCTTGGAATTATACAGTTCTTTGCTGTTGGTCCGTGAAATATTTCTGAAATTCCGTGAGAAAGAGTGAGAAGTCACAATTGCCGCAAAAATCTACCCTTCACTGCTTTGGGTATGCGCATGGGCAACATGAGCACAATATTAGGTTGGAAATGACGTCATCGGATGGTCGATCGGCGGTAGTCACGTCAGTCGTCATGGCAAACCAAACACAAAATTTTAAAAACACAAAAGCCTCATATATTAAAACACTGTTTACAACCTAGAGGTCATTTAAATGGCACATTCACATAGTATACTGAAGAATTTTGATACACTCATTGGTTTTATGTGGGTCAGAAGTCACAACAACTGTTCGAGTATGCGGTCCGTCAAGAATAGTAGGTCATTGTCATCTGTCATGGTTCACGTCATTCTCCCATTTAGAGTTCAAGCACTTATAGCCTACATACAAATTAACAGGAGCTTTATTATCCAAGCGAGGCGAACGCGGCATTTAGCGCGAAGCGCGAAACGAGTACGTGCCGCTAAAGCAACTAGAGCTCAAACAACCACGACGGCAACGGCAGTAAAAACGTCACTCAAAAAAATGAATCTTACCCCCCCCCCCAGCCCCCCCCCCCCCCCGGCGCTTCTCCCGGGTAGGAGATGTAATTAAAAATTGTGTTCTCAATATCAGACGTTTCGTGTTAAATGCACTATCTTACGATTTTTTTTACAGGCTCTATCCATAGCAACTAGAAGAGACTGGTTAATTATAGAAGCAGGCTAGGCTTCAAAGATAGAAACATCGATGCTTCAGTTTATTTTGGGAGCTCCCTGACCCGGTGCACAACCCTTGTTTGTCGTGGTCGTACAGTGGACGTCACTGAAGAAATGTACTTCAAAAGCGTGATGCACCGTACATCTGTGGAGCTTTTTGATGGTGGAAACGAAATATGCTGACGGTTTTTTATTTGAAGAATGCTGTGTCAAGCAACACCACCATTTTGGCCTTTTTAAATTAAAATTCGCTTAACCTTAAAATTAGGACATTGCAGAAAAGGAAAAAAAAGAGTCAAATTAGTGGTTCAAAGTTTTGTTTTCCACTTTCTTTGGAATGGTACGACCCGGTAAGATATGTAAACGAGTTTCATTATTGAATAATCTGCGTGACAGTGTACTGTCATGCAAGAATAGTGTCACGTGATTATCTGTTATTTTTATCATAATGATTTTTATTTCTTTTTCTAATTTCGTTCTTATTTTACGCACCTTTTGCAATACCGTAAGTAATTATAGTTATGCAAATAAATTGTATTGTTGTTGTTGTTGTTGTTGTTGTTGTTAAGAAAAAGGACTTGTAACCATAACAAGCTAAGTGTTTTGAGTAAAGATGCATGGTCGGCTAATATTTACAGTCAAAGCTGGTCAATAAGCGTTCCTGTCGCTAATGAACTAATGAATTCATTAATGGGAAAATGATTTTGTTTGTTCATTCAAAAATCCATTCATAAAATGAACAATCCAATATTCGTATTCAGTCTCGATTCAATAATCGAATGTTGATTCGATTACTGTTTTTTGAAAAACTACACTTTCCACACTGAGTCGACCTCAGAATTTTGTTTTTTCTTCTTTTTCTTCTAAGCCGAGTGCGGGCGAGTTCTGAAGTTCAAACCCAAACAAACTGTTACATGTACGCCATTTTGCTGCCAGTAATCAGAGTAACACGATGGTCAAACTGTGGTCAGTGTATGTGCGGTGATTGGTGGATTTCGATCCTCGGCTTTTGTCAGTTTACGCAATCGTAAACGGTAGGAAAAGGGAAGCCAATACGATTGAACGCAACAGACAAGAATAAAGAACAGGTAGATTTTGTTCATAAACCAAATCAACATTGAATTATTGAATCGAGGTCCAATTTGACTATTGGATCATTCATTTTATGAATGGATTATTGAATCGACAAACCGAATCATTTTTCCATTCATGAATTTATTAGTCCACTAGCGGCAGGAACGCTTGACATGCTTTGACTGTAAAGTTTTGACAAGGCAAAGATCATTTGACTTGATGACAATGATGGCGATAGCATACCTGCCAACTCTCACGCCTTAGGCGTGAGCCTCACGCCTGCGGGTTGAAAACTTCGATCTCACGCCGGCTCACGCCTGCGGGCCAATTTCTCACGCCTGATTGAAATGTGAGTTGTTGCCGTCTTGCTTGAATTTCCAAAAATATGTTAACTCAGACCCATGTAAGGAACGAAAACCAGCTGTAAAATTAATAAATGACAATACCTTCCTCCCGATCTCTGATTTTTATCAACTAACGTCGGTCCTTGTGGATAAGCGTTTTCTCGATAACTTCGCCTTCGGTAGACTTCGGACGTCTTTGGAAGACTTCGGCCTTCTTCGGGAATCTTCGGAAACGATCGTGTCGTCTTCAAAAATTCCAGCACTCCCAGGATAAAAATCTCACGCTCGTATCTTAGAAAAAGTTGGCAGGTATACGATAGCTATGATGATGACGACAATGAGGACATGAATGATGATGAATAAATGAGAATGAATACATGAATACAATCTACCATGTTATTACTGATCGAGAGCTATGAAGATAAAGTTAGTAAGAAAATGAAGATTGAAGCAATTATCTTTCACAAAGTAACGCGATGATTAAAAAGAAACATTTCGAATATAAAACATGTTCTTTATTGTGCTTGGAAGTAAGGGTCTTTCTTTGCATAGTGGGTTATACTGATTCTATAGTCACTCGATACTCAAAGACATAGTCCGGCAGTCAGGCAGGTACAAAACTTGGACTCGGATCACCTCAGCCTAGTCCCTAGGCGTTCTCTCTTGATCCGTTGTCCGCGCGAAGTCTGGAAGAGAGCGGGCGCCATTTTCTCGCGGTGAAAGGGAATCCAGATTCCACGATCAGGGAAACTTTTGCTTGTAGAACCCGGAATCCGGAAAATTTTGCCTGTGATATCCGGAATCCTTAAACCACTTGCAAAATAAGATATCACGTCTTTACCACATTCGACGCACGTAGAAGAAATGTAAAATGTAAAAACAAAAATGTTTTAAAATCCTCCAAATATATTTCGCTCTTCGAGCCTCGTCAGTGGAGGATTTTAAAACATTTTTATTTTTACATTTTACATTTCTGATACGTGCGTCGAATGTGGTAAAGACGAGATGTTTTACTTTGCAGGTAGTTCAAGTTATTGAAACATATTGCTAGTCTCGGCATTTACAATTTCTCAAAAATCCGGAAACCTAGTCGTTGGTGGCCTGTGTACAGCCGCCCCTTACCTCAAAAAAAATTTTTTTGAGGTAAGGGGCGGCTGTACACAGGCTAAGTCGTTGGAATCCGGAATCCCCCTAACGACTGGAGTCCCTAATCCAAGTCCCTGGAATCCATGGCATGGAATCCAGAATCCAAGTCTCTCTTGGATTCTCTTACCTGGGGCGATCATTTACATCCTAGGCCTTACGAGACAATACTACCCTTTGTTTTCCCCATATGAAAACGAGTTAATACGGTCCGAGTTCTCTTAGCATACGTAGCAGTCGTTTCCGTTTACTTTGTAGCCAAGCGGGCAAGCACGAGAGACGCGCTCACGCGCAAGGGCATTGGGCAAGAGGGCACGGAAATGACTGCTCCGCACGTTAGAATAAAATAATAAAGTGACATGTATACTTTTAAAGATAAAATATTTTCTATGGCATCTTTTCCAAAAAAAATGGCATCCGATCCCCTCTTACAGCCTACAGATTTTT
Organism: Porites lobata; assembly: GCA_942486035.1. Taxonomy (NCBI): domain Eukaryota; kingdom Metazoa; phylum Cnidaria; class Anthozoa; order Scleractinia; family Poritidae; genus Porites; species Porites lobata. Next base: position 370,087 of record CALNXK010000081.1, read on the forward strand.
GAGTCCGTATCAATATCCTCTGCCTCTGGTTCCGTGGTGTAGCTAGTAGCTTCAATTCACTTTGTTTGATAAAAAAAGAATACTACATACTTCGCTTGCATTTAACCTAAACAAAGCTTAAATCAACGACATATAAAATCACATAACAAGTTCGTCTTCGTTGTTTTTTTTCAATTCCGCGGGGAGACCCGAAGCACGATTTTTCCCGGAGGGCAAGTGAGAACAGAAGTTGTATTAACATACAATGGTGCCTGCAAAAAAAAGAGAAAGTGAAATAATTTCTGAGCAATCCATGGTCAACCAAAACAAAGTAGGAAACTGCTTAAATAACATTTTACCCTTGGAGTCAGGAAAATTAAAGTCAACAGGCCTAATAAATTCAGGTGATATGCAGTAATGTGCAAAAATTTCGTCAGTGGAACTATTTTTGGGTTAAATGAATAACTAAGGGCCTGTTTCGGGGAAAAGTGCCCTGCGGACGAGGTTGGTAGGCGAGGTAACCCGCCTGTCCATACAATCTCTCATATGGTCACCCCACCTATCATGTAAACGTACTATAAAATGAGAGATTATATGGACAGACGGGTTACCCCACCTAAGCAGGTTACCTCACCTACCTAGGGTCCCCCACCTCCATGTAAACAGGCCCTAAGGGCTTTTTGGATTTTAGGTTTCTGGGAAACAAATTTTACAAAGGATTTAGAGGTAAGGCGAGATCTCGGAAACCGGGCCAGCCCTGCGTCAACCGAGCTCATGTGAACACGCCCTTAAAAAAGGGAAAATGAAATTTGATCTCAGATCAATATGACCACAACATATACATCTAAATCCCATCCACACGAACCTCCATTTTGTCAGTCTTTTCCAACTTGAACTTTTTTAATACTTTCACCAGCGTCAGTTTAATTTCCAAGAAGGCAAATCTCATTCCAACACAGTGGCGAGGCCCGTAACCAAACGGGTTAAAGGCATATGGATGGCGCTTTGCTTTCTCAGCTTCAGAGAACCTGAAATTTATTTTAAAAAAATAAACATTTTGTGAAAAAAAAGGAAGAAAAAGGAAATTAAATGTGACAGAGCAAAGCAAGATATGGGAGCAAATTTCTATAGACCTCTTCGTAACTGCTAAATGCTATTTTAGAAGATTTAGCCCAGCGTAAAAGCGGAGCTCCCGTTAAATACTAACAGTTAACCCGATATAACCAAACCACTGCAAAGAAATTCACAGACCTCCTTAACATGAATAGACTTGGAAAGGCCATATCTGACTTCATAATTCGATGAGCTGGATTTTTGGGCTCTCAGCTTTCGTAATAACGAAAACTAACATGGAGGGGTCTTATGTCTTAGCTCTTTCGGTTTTAAAGGTTTGTCGTTCCCAAATCAAATAAATCGTAAATACTCGAGCCAGTTATCAACAAAAACTTTAAAATCCACCGTAATATTCTAACAAAGAAGACTAGAATAGTAAAGCTACGGCGAGGCTGATCCTGAGTGAATTAGCACGAGCGCTAGGTCACTTTGCTACAGATAAATAAACAAAACTAAAAGTGTACCCTCGCCCCACCCACCTTTCAACAGGCTGATTTAGCAACGGACGGGAACGTCATTTGACGACGGGAGAGCGCCCGGAAAGAACTAAACACGACTTCCGGTGCTCAATTTGCCACTCTGCAATTGGTCAAGCCAGTTGTTTGATTTGCGCGCAATGTCGTCAACTGACGGTCCCGTTCTGTTGCTAAATCAGCCTAATATATCGAACGGAAGCTGCTTGACGTTGCTATTCGTCGATAGCGCACTCATCACTAGTAGAATGTGACCCACGTAATGAAACCAAACAAGGCTGAGCCTACACACTAAGTAAGTATCATAGTATTTTTGGGAGATAAATTTTGACTCACCTTTCAGGATCAAAGGTTTCAGGTTGTGGCCAAATGTCTGGATCATGATGGATTGAGTAGACTGGTATTAAGATCGGTAAGCCTTTGGGAATGTACACTCCTTTAATAGTGCAGGCCTCGTTGCAATCTCTTTGGAGGCTAATGGGAGGTAAAAAGAAGTGAAAGGTTAGGGAATGATACTGTAAGTACAGGAGGAGGGTCTCCTAGGCCCCTGGAAGTAGGTCTTAGGACCTTGAGTTTAAAGTTCTCTCTCTGCGGTCAAATAAGTTAAAAAGTTAGATTGTTATGAAACTTTGTCAAAGCGCAGAGTAAATTGAGTCAATTATAGACGAAAATATATGTTGCAGTTAAATTTTTAACTCAGTAAATTTTTATTTTTCTATTGTTGTTGGGTATGGAAATGTACACTAATGAATTTCAAACAAAGGAAAAACTATAACTGCAACGTATATGCCAGCAGAGGACGTTCGATTGGCCCTGAAAACGTTCTTTAAATCGGTTTTCGCTGGTTAAAAGGACTGTGTCACGGTCGTCTAAGTTATTTTGTTAACAAAGTCAATAACGCGTCGATCCGTAACGACCATGAACGTTAGCCAAGAAACTTGTTGTAAATGACAGAATCACAGCTCTGTGTCAAACAAATATGTCTCCCAAGTACTGTAAAAAGAAAATGATACAACAACGAAAGATATCCTCTGGTAAACAGTTAGCATGCATATCAATCTATAATCATCTTTAGCCAGTGAGTCCATCTATGCCCTCTTTTGTATTTTTGGTCTTTTTTCGTTACCTTTTTTTTTTCTCAATTTGGTGGGAGATTTCAGCAAAAATGCTTTGCAACGTGAATACTGATTACCAAGCTGGTCTTAACTGTAGACCTGGCCGCTTACGAGTGTGGCCGCAAGGGGAGCGTTGGATGTATTAGCGAAAAGGATTACTTACACAAATCCAGGTGGATGAATTCTGAGCGTTTCGTTGATAACCATGTCGAGATAAGGCATTTGGTGAAGAACATCATACGATGGTGATTCCTACAAATCATGAGAAAAACGTTTAAGTGCCACTTGGATAGAACTATGAGGCTTTCATGCGTAGCAGAACTCATCCCAAGAATTGGCAAAAATCATGAATTCGAATTACTCTTCTCTATCGCTCTACACCTCTTCATAATATCCGATGATGTTATTCAGTCACTGACCAACCCTCTTGATTTTATCTTCAGCATAACAGGACCAATAACATTTCACCATTTTCAACGCAAATCAACCGATAGATACCTAAAGACCCACCTCGTCTCCAGGCCACAATCGGTCAATTTCGTCTCTCAGTTGGTCCTGCACTTGCCCATCAAGAGCGAGATGATAACATGCAAATGCCAGAGTGGTACTGGTAGTCTCGTAACCACCAAAAAGAAACACAAGACTTTGAGCCTGAATATCTTCATTGTCAATTTTCTCTCCACCGCTTTCTTCTTTTGCGTCAAGCATTAACTGCAGCAAGTCTTTCCTCTGTGAACAAAATACTATTATATAGATTGAGCCAAGGCTAAAAGCTGAGCTCGCATCAAAACGTAACAGTTGATTGGAAACAACATAGCCTGCAAGCAAGCTCTCCTATTTGGACGAGTGAAGGGAGCTGCGCGAGAAGGCGCAAGATGGAGAGGTTACTCGCCGGCTAGAAAAAAATAACAAAATTAAAACCATTGTAGATAAAATCATTGGATAGAAAAATAAACGAAAGGATTAACGCTTGAATAATAGATAATAGTGAATCATGGTAATGTCTTGTACCGGGGCTGGGGGGAGGTGTCTCCAAGGAAATCGGTGGTTCAGTCCTCGTACCAGTATGACGTTATGTCTCGCGTCAGTGACTTTTACAATGGCGAGCAAAGCTTTCATCGAAGAGACAGATAAAAGTTCGAAATTCTCATGGATATACTGTTCCGATTTCTTGGATTTGGCGATGTTAAGATCATATCATTGTCATAGAAAACTAGACCTTTGTGACGTTCGCCCACCTTTTCACGATTAGTGAAAAACAGTATCAATTATGTCCTAGAAATGTCATCAAACGTCAGTGTTTAAAACAATCAAGATTAATTTGCTGACATCATCGTCGGCGCACCTTAGTTCAGGGTCACCAGCGCTGAAAGAGGAGCACTCTCTGGGTAGTATCCCCAAAATTACTAATAAGCCGTAGGTGATATCAAACGCCCATTATGGGTCTCTGAGCTAGGGAACGTATTGTTTGTGACTTGAAATAATGGAGAAAAGGAATCTAAATGTGAGTGTTTACGTTAGAAAAAGAACCTCTCATTGAGATATTATGGTCTATTATTAAAAGTAGGCAAGATTGTGAATCTTCACAATTCGTAGCTAGACTGATGAAGCTTAACTTTTAATTAATAATTTGTAAAGTTCCAATTTACACTAAAAGGACGGAAATGGACGAAAATTCTTAGACTATTTTTCCATAAGATCAAGGAGATCGAGCACTTTGCGTTACGGGCAGCCATTTTGGATGAGTGTCAAAACTACTTAGGGGGAGGGGGGCAGTTTGGGTGGAAAAAATAGGGGACTGTGAACAGAGTGAAAAATTCTTTTGGTTGGGGACCTTTTAATTTAGACTTCGAAAACAGTTAAAAAGCTTTTGTTAATTCACTCAGCCGGCGTAGACAAACTTACATGAGTTTTACTTTGGCCACTTGCTTTCGTTCTTTCCCTGATAATATCTTCAGCCACTGATCCAATCTCGCGGAAGTTAAACGGGTCTGGTAAGTACTTTGCTAGATAGCTTCTAAAGGGTAACAGCACTATGTGAAATTAAAAAAACGTACAGCAATCATGATCAAGCTCCAAGAAATTAAAGAACTCAACGTGACCTAAAGCTACATTTCTATAACAGCGCGATTTATTTTTCTTTGAGGGAGGAAATTTCTCAAACGCTACCACGGTACCCACGGTACACGGATATTCTTAGACTTGCTTGGAACAAAATTACGTTGCTTCTATAACCCAAATGTTTGTTTTAGACGGAAAAAAAACTTAAAAATAAAAATTGGTTTCGTGGACTTTTTTTTTTTTTCAAAAAATCTATTCTAATGTATTAATAATTTACGAACTGAGTTCGGTACGGCAGTTGCGAGACTTGATTTCAAACGTCGTGCTAAAGTCGAATTTAATTCAATCAATTAAGTTCGGCACGGTAGTAGGCTAGCACGATGTCTGAAACAGGCCTTATACTCATTAATGCAGAAATAGGGTTCGGTGCCAGAGCCTTCTTTGCTTTTTCAGTGATGGGATCTTTCTCCACAGTTTGTGTTTCTGCCTGGACTCCAAATGCTGTTGATAAAATAACCTCCATGGTGAGACTTTGAAACCATCTGTAAATGAAATTTCAAATAAAACATGTGTGTAAAGAAAGTTTAATGCAATTTGTTTTATATATGTATTTTCTTAACCGGCTGTAGTAGCTCGGAGGCAAGCCAGGTGGGTTCACCCTAAGTGCTCTCTGTAAACTAATAAAATTTATGGTTTTTAAAAAAACACCCCAACAACCTTTCGGCAAAAGTTTAACGGATTTTGGGCAAATATTGAAAGCAAAAGCAGTTCTATGAGACGGACGTTCTATCGTGTATGCTAGAACGTTGACAAAACGTTTCAACTCACAGGTCTTCTCGAGACCGAATTGTAATTATCCTTCTAAATTTAAGGACTCAAGGAAGCTGGAGACTTGAAGAATGGAGTTGTTGAGGTAACTGGTTAATGGTGGATGGAGTGGAGTCCCAACCCCTGAAGACTCAGAGAATACAGAATTTAGACTCTGATACACCAACACAGACATCCTATCCATAACAAAAAACAACACCTAGAAATGTGATCAGGAGCCATCACTTAAAATATATTGCTCATGTTTGCCATTGTCCAATCAGTATGTTGACAAGGAAAATGCTGTTTGCTGAGTGGAAGCGTCCATTCCAACGGGACCCTTGGATAAACATCGCTAAACTATTAAATGTCTGTATTGAGTAGGGACAGAGGTCTACGCAAGCCGTGATAAGAGTGGTTTCGCTGCATTGGTTGTCCATGTAGTCGCCATTGCAACTCTCCGTGGTAACATGATTGGAGGGTTAAACTGTACTGTACTTTACGGTCATCCTTAGTTTTTTTATTAATCTTAATTTCAGTTAAGCGATCTTTTAACATGTCGATTGGCGGAAATCCAAGATGGAGGATATAAGATGTCGGCCGTTTTCGTTACACGACGCCAGTGTTGTCATTGGTTATTTCATTTTATTTAGCTATACCTGTGGAAATCAACAATCTCTCCTGTCTTGGAAACTCTATCCATCTTCTTCAAAAGCGTGTCAAGTGCCTCATTCATGAATGGCATCATCTAAAATGACGGATCAAAGAAAAGTGAAAGACTAAGTCAATGCTTAAAGCAATTATGTTAAAGTTTAACATTCAAATCAAATTGCAAAGAAAAAAAAATCCTTTTGAAAGATTTCATCCACACCACAACTCCTTGAGCTGATCAGTTTCCTGGAAAATGATACCCTCAGTTCTAGACCCAAACTCTCTGATTTATATACCCTATCCCAGAGTAAACAGCTTGAAAACCATACCCTTCACAGCGGCACATACCTATATAGCCCATATATGGCAGTACCCCTCCTCCCGGGGAACACACCATAGTGTCTGTATACTCTAAGGGTCCGTATTAAACAGCAATTTAAAAAAAAAAACATCACGGACGCATGTTTTTTAGATTATTAGGAATACGCAGACATTTTTACTAGAAAATTTATTCAATTTCTGAATTGTTACTGTAACAAGTTCATCCTAAAAGAACATCACGATCATTCATCACAGTCTCAGACTAAATTATACCTTTAAAGTACTTTTCTTGAAACACGATATTTGGAACCCGTGACTTTACTTTCTAATAAAGCTTTTATCAGCCAGCTGGACTTAATGTTAGATAGAAACTTTGAAAGGTCATTCGCCGTTTCTGTTGGGTTTTTACTGGTAAGATATCCAGTCATTGACAGTGCGCAGATAACCACTGCCCGGCCCGTAATGCGAGGTTTGACGATTACGAGAGCTTTTGCCTTGGGAAACAAAGTGTCGCTAGTGTCCGTATTAACCGGCGTCCGTATTAAGCGTGTTAATTCAGAGAAAGAATTTATGAGCTTTTCGTCAAGACGAACTTAACTGCCCGTTATACACACTGGTGTCCTTACTAAGCAAGTGTCCGTAGAGCGGGGGATTCCACTTTCTGTACTGTTTGTCGAATGAGCTAACTCTGTTCAGTCTACGTGCCCCAGCATAACTCACCTGCTTCATTTTAGACGCACTGAAAGTTGGTGTCAAAATGTTCCGTATGTCTTTCCACTTCTGTCCAGTAACCATAGTTAACATTCGATCATAAGGCTTTGGAAAATTAAATATGTCCTGTGTAATACAGAATGCAAAGAGATGTACAATTTATGAAGTACGGGCGAGTTGTTACCTTATCAGACTATGAGGGTGAAAGTCTTAATACAAGAGAGAATGATGATTTTCTTTTGCTTATTATGTAAAATAAGTGCAATCACGAAAAAAGCGTAGCATTGTATAAAGTTTTGTGAAAAAAAACTAAGTACAAAATTCAAAATAATTCAGTCAGAATGGTAATATAAGTACCGTTCTATCATGGAATTTTGTGAATTCCTTGACGAGTATTTCCTTCACCATGTCTAGATCACCCACCATCAGAAAAGGCTCACGGAAAAAATACATGCTTTTAGGAAAACAAAAAAAGGAATTATGAAAAATAATACACTCATTGCCTAATTCATACAGTTGAACCCCGCCTTACGACCACCCCGTTTATAAGACCACCTCGTTATTACGGCCATATTCTTTCAAACCAAACGTAAGAAACATTGAGTCATTTTATTATTTTGAAGACCCCGTTAATGTGACCACCTCGTTATTACGACCAGGATTTTTATGGCCCAACGGTGGTCGTATTAACGGGGTTCCACTACATTCAAAACAGATATAGACGTATTGCTTGTCAGTAGGTTTACGTCTAACAGAAAAAAAAATTTTAACGAATGTTTCATCAAGTCAAAACCAACAGCACGCTCGTGTCCTTATAGCTAAAAACATAAACTCCTTTTCATGATTAGAAACGTAAACTTGTTTCCTTCTATAAATGTGAAAAGACTACAGTATAGAGGGAAGTTACATGGAGAATTGAAATTCTACTGATAAACCTACCCATAGACCTTGCCATATTTTTTATACCATTCCATCTGAAGCCTTGGAACAGAATTGGGCTGTAAAAGGAATTTTCAGAGAAACAAAATTTTAATGTTATGGTCAAATGACAGCTGTCAAAAAAGGTATTGCTGGCCAGTGTCACATGATTGTATCACAGGCTCAGGTTCATTTTCTTAGGTTGAATTCACTGTGCTCGCTGCTTACGAAACAGTGCCGTAGCAAGGTTAGATTTATTGGGGGGGAGGGGGGGGGGGGCTGTTAGGTGGATCCGGGGACATGCTTCCCCGGAAGATTTTGAACTACAGGGTCTCTAAAATAGCATTTTCAGCCTTGGGAGAGCGTTACTTTCCAGCAATTTTTCTTTGTTGAAGCAGGAGCCGGTTGGTTGAAGCCATAAATAAATAATTTTGACGCTTTATCGAACCGAGATAAACCCCTTGAACCGAAGAGCAGCGTGAAGAGTGTGTCCATTGACCAGCTTAAACGTGCCTGTAAAAATTATTGGGGTAGGGCAGGCCCCCCCGGCCCCTCCCCATGCTACGGCACTGCCCGGGCAAAAGTTGACATTAAGTCATTTCTTATAAAGATCCCTCGAGAACTTCGCTTTTGGCCTTAGCTAAATCTATAAATTAACCGATAGTAAAAAGCAAACTTATTTTCACGTGCCTCAACATATCTGGGAAGAGGAAACACTTTAGACATCATTTTAAGTTTTATTTCGTTTAAGGTTTAATATCCAGAATCCTGGATGTCCCACAATCTCTTCTATTAACAGACTCTGTATTCCATTAACCCCTGATAGGGCAGCCGATCTATTTCGTAATGACGACAGTCCAATGAGCATTGTCAAAATAAATTGCAACTTACACTGAAGATCATACTTGCTGAATTTCCAAAAATTGGAATCGGCGTTGGTCCAGGTATTCCACGTTTCTTGAATACAGAATATGGTGAGATGTAGTACCTATTTAAAAAAATATATATAAATCAAATGAATTAATTTACATGTATCAAATTCACAAAGTGGTTCTTCGTCAAACATCCCGAGTATCGTATCGCTGCCAAGCCGTACGTTATAAACAGAGTAAAATTTTTGCAATCCTACGTAAGAAGTCACGGCTCACGCCCAATGCTTGGAACTATGACGTCATTTGTATTTGTCATGTGTCACGGCCACCACGTCTCTCTGTCACGCAAGCAACCATGTTTTTAGCATGGGAAATTCACTATGGCGTGTTTAGAAATCCCATGAAAATCAAACTGGATTCTCCCAAAGAAATCAGTGCACCCTAAATTTATGGCATTTTTGAACTTTACTGCTACTCTGCCGATGATAATACAAAGGTGATCGGTGATTTATCTCGACAAAGTTAATGTGGTAATGTCAACTGTGAATGCACAAAGCCGTGTAAGGATCTTTTATATGAATGAATTGTGAAAATAAAGAAAATACTTATTATTCTTGACTATTATCGTATCATTAATATCAAGAACAGACTCTGCCACATTTAACAAACCGGTAAATTAGTAGCACCACAAGTCCAATAGCGAGTGTGATCCAGTGGTCGAACGCAAATTCTATCGCTGATAGCAGAAGGTCAACCATTTTTGTAGTGTACACTGAGATTCGTCTCTGGAGGCTACTGACAGTTGTACTGACTGAGGGATCCTATCCTCAACATCTTACAAAATGCCTGTTTCTTCTTACAGTTAAAGGGGCGCTTAGATGAGGAGCCTGAACGTGTGTAGCGTGACTTCATTTGCATTCTGCATTGTAAGTGGCAAACGATATGTAATCACTCGTCATGCAATATTTAGACTCGGCAGAAATTGAACACTCTGTATCTTAGTATATCTGGAAGCATTTGTTCCAAGGTAGAATAAAGATTTGAAAAACTGAGGAGATGCGAAAGAAAGCCCACGGCGCTAATAATATTTTTGACGCAGCTAATACGTACGGGTTTTGGAAGCACATTCAAGCTGCATGTTACTTTCCTTCAGGGAAGCTGCTTATCAGCTGGCTTATGTTGAGATTTGTTTTTTAAATCTAATGCACATATCATCGGCTTCCCCCAGGGGTAGGACCCCGGCCAATCTGGGGTATTGATCTCGAGGAGAATTTTTATGATAGTTTTTTTCTCGCAGTTTCCGCAACAGGAATGGAAACGTGTTATATCCGGACTATTGAAGCAATGCCAGGGACCGCGGAGACCATTTTAAAGTGGTAGGGCTAAAAAATCTGGCCAGTACAAGAAAACATTATATTAAGGTCAGCGTTTCGCCACTTAAAGTGCACTTGCGCGCCATCCTATTTACAGCCTCAAAGAATGTAACATAAAGGTCGACACGTGTTATACTATCCAATATAGTCAATATGTTAAATAAACCTACTTAATTAAGATTGTTAGGCCCGGTTCAGACGCCGAACTTTTCATGAGCCGAACCTAATTCGAATTAAGGCCGACCCAAATTATTAAGACCGGCTAAATTGATTCAGACGCCGATCTTAATTCCAGCCGAACTAAATTCAGAAGGCGAAAAATGCGTATTTTGGTCAAACTGCTTACAAAATACGTTATAAGAATTTATGCATTAGGTTCGGTACATGAAAAGTTCGGCGTCTGAATCAAAGGCGTTCCAAAGTCGATCCAGAGGCGAAATTCCCGGCCGGGCTAGGCGAAAAGAACGGGTGAGCCGTTCCAAATTGAAACAGGCGTTCCTAATTGATTCAGACGCCGAACTTTTCATGTACTTAATTCAATGTATTAGGTTCGGCTCATGAAAAGTACGGCGTCTGAACCGGGCCTTACTTCTTGAAGTTGCGGTTCTCATTGCGGGAAACAAACTCCTGTGCAACCCTATAGAGACACTGTCTGTTCATTGCTAGGCTAAAACTTTCGTGATCCATCCTGGATCGAAGCCCGGGGGGGCACTTGGGTATTTTTGGGTGGGTATGTGCCGCCCGGGACTCCAAATTGGCACCCCGTTCTAAAAAAAATTTCCCCTAAGATTGATACCCCGTTCTAGAAATGGGCCATTTTTTTATACCCCGTTCTAGAATTCGCCCCAAAACTGATACCCCGTTCTAGAAATGGGCCAATTTTTTATACTCCGTTCTAGGGTGCAACAAGAGTATAACAGTTTGCTTGTTAACGCATTGAACCGTTTTTTTAAAAGCAATCTGTCCTTGAATAATTTCAAATGACTGCTTACAAAACTGGAGCTTTCGTGAGTTCGAAATATTATACCCCGTTCTAATAAACACCTCTGAAATGGATACCCCGTTCTAAACCAGGAGCTTCAAAATCACGACCCTGTTGGGCGGCACATACCCGTATACGTAATGTATGGGAGTACCCCCCGGGATCGAAGCCACGTCTTCAGACGCCGTGCAGATGAGAATGAACGCTCGCCAGTATAGTAGCGCTGGTAGCAGGATTTACAGCAAGCAGCTTACAGATTATTTGTTCTGGTTCTGGAAACTTTGACACTGCCAACAGGATTTCGTCAAAACACGATGTCTTCTCTTCATTTAACATATCTTCCAAAATGCTTAGTTGCCCAGGTAGCGCCCATGTATCAACATCTTAGCCTGCGAACGGCAGACGTTTCTCCTTGCTCATCGCCGCTGAAAGACGTGTCGCGAGGAGAAACGTCTGCCGTTCGCAGGCTATCAACATCTTTGCTGTATGATGCTTCAAGAATCTGGAACTCTGCCTCATAGTCGTCACCATTAGCAGTCTCCATCTGGGCGTAGGAGCTGAAGCTTTCCTGATTAAAGCGCTGATCGATAGCACTGACGATAATAGACCCTTCTTAAAATCTTAAAAGTGATCTTCGGCAGTTTGGGAAAATAGCCCAGGTGCACCAACACCAACCTCCAGTCTGGCCGGAGCGCGTCGCTTTCTTGGAAGCGTCGGTTCGCCAACCAGGCGAGCAATGGTCGAAGCTCTGATCAGTGCACATTTTTGTGAGCGTCTCGTTTGTGACGTCCGGGCCTTTGACGTGAGGCATGAAATATGCAAGAGTAGACGCCTAACATTACTTTCAAGTAGAAAAATCCATACTTTTTCCATGTCAACTGGAGCGCTAGATAATAAACCGCAGCAATAATAATAAATAATAATAAATCCCAGCAATAAAAGTGGTAGGGCTGTAGCCCTACCAGCCCCTCCCCCTCCGCGGTCCCTGAATGCGCATGTCAAATTTTACTATTATAATGATGGACACGTGCTTTTTCTTGCAAACGTTTTTCCGATTTGTTATAAGAAGGGCCAGAAGGAACGTTATGTTTGACCGCGGCATTCTCAAACACGTCAGGTGAGGTCATCTCTTCTCTATCTGTAGAAATAAAACAAACGCGTATTCCCCTTTCGATTTCCCGATATTTACGGCTGGGGAAAGCGATCATGAATCCTTGTCGCATCGAACTAGTTGCCGTCCGCGATTTAACACAATGTCATTAATTTTCCCCTCCCCAGGGCAAAGAAACCAATCCATGCCTTGTTTTTTCCAACAGCCCTGGTTGGCCTAAGGTCATACCCCAGGGAGAAGCCGATTACATGAGCACAAACAACATAAACAAATGAACGGACGTTAACGAGTATCCGTTATTTTAACGCGATCAGTATCAATGCAATAAAGGTGATTGAGGGGTCGTGTGTGTGTTTGAATATGAGTTGAAGGCATAATATTAGTCGAATCCATTAACTAAAAAACGTAGCATGCACTTGTTAGGAAGCCATTACATTGACACATTGTGAACAGTGGAAGGCCCCATTTTTTTGCGCTGGGCACTTTTAAAGTGACTTAAAAAAGTTGGAAAAGGATAATAAACAAAAAGACGTGGACAAGACAACAGAAAGAAAGCTAAATATTTACAGGTTAGGGTTAAGGTTCGGGCGTATTGGACTTATTCGATTTGTTTATTTCCAGTTTTTTCAGGGCGTTTTGAGTTGACGTGTGTTCCTGGGTTTGGCACATACCGAAAGTCCTTGGTCATCATGATTTTCGACTTAGGCTGCCATCCTAGATTATGTGGGAAGGGAATTGCCCTGACCAATAGCATTTACCACCCCTTCCCAGATCCACAGCTCACCACATGTTTAAAGATATGTTTATCTCTACAAGTCTACTCAAAAAAGAAAACGGTAGTAAAGCAAACCAAAGTTATCTTTATTATTCCAGGTACGCCCCCTTCAGAAGTAGGTTTGTTAAATAACAACGTCACTCCCAAGGACGAGATAGATATGCACGGGAGTTTCTTGACCGCCAGAGAGTCTCAGAGGTCTCCAAGAGTCATGATCCCAAAGACGATCATTTGCTACTGACTTTTGCGGCTACCAATTGATTTACAACTGAAGATGCGATGGAAAGTTTCATTAACCAACATAACAAACAGATAACCTTTTAAAGAAATCTCGGTAAGGTCTTGTATAGTATAATAAACAGCAGCAAGTTCAGTTAAAGGTAAACACTGGGATGAAAAAACAGCCCACATATCGTGACGCGAACACTGGTTTCCACGAGAAATGACGTCTAAGAAACGAGCACAGAACACGCGCACGCGTCACTACCCTGATCTAGGTTGTGTTCCTGATTGGTTGAAAATTTTCTTCATCTAATCAGAAGTACAGTATCCACATCTTGGTAGTGACGCCTCATCAGTATGCAAGTCATTTCGCGAGGAAACCAGTGGTGGAGTCGAGATATGTCGGCTTTTTCACAGGCAAAGTAAACACAGCACTTATACATCGTCAGTTTTTACAATTCTCTTCTTAAGTTAAGTACTAGGTTGTAGCAACATTCTTTTAATCCCGCGGTGAGACCCGTAGCATGATTTTTCCCGGGGGACAAGTAAGCACAGCGCCAACGATAAAATTCAATGGCACCTGCAAATGAAGGGAAAAAACTTCAGTTATCTCCGAGGAACCCATAATCAACCGAAAATACTCGGCTCTCGATACTCGATGTAGTTGATTTCTTTCACCCTGAGGGTGGTTCAGAGTGGTTAAAAAAATTGTGCGACACTTCGCTGAACCATGCATCGTGCATTTATATAGGTAAAGGAATCAAATGAGTACCAAAGTACTATCTATGGCACTTTTGTTAGATGTTCAAGGGCACAGAAAACAAACTTACAGTTATACATACTGTAACAGGGATTAAGTAGGCTTCGGAGGCGTAAATACAGTAGATTGAAAAACATAAAAAATATTGGAACCGTAACAGAGTAACTCAAATAGGAATTTCTGCTTTTACCACGCGTAACTAACAAACAACTAAGCAAACCAGTTAAGAGAAAATAACGCGGGCTGCAAAAAGTTGGGAATAAGTTAAAGGAGGGAAAAAATCCTGCCATCTCTCTCTCAATGTACATCGAACGCCGCACGTCTTTTCCTGACAAGCTCACAGTCTACATAATTATATATTTTATTCCCTTTAACAAGTTGTGCTACGAAGCAAAAATATATTTCTGAAGCTTTGCAATTTAAATGAGTTTGTCATACTTACCGCCGTTTTTTCTGTGCTTTCTAACTTGTATTTCTTTAACAATTTCGCCACCGTCAGTTTAATTTCCAACAAAGCAAATCGCATTCCAACGCAGTTGCGAGGACCGTAACCAAACGGCATGAAGGCATACGGATGGCGCTTTGCTTTCTCGGCTTCGGAGAACCTGAAATGGAAAAATATTGGGTAGAATGTACAACCACAGATAATCAATAGCGAAACAAAATCCGCAAGGAACTGTCTTGCATTTTTTTTTCATTACTTTTACCTTTCAGGATCGAACTTTTCAGGCTCTGGCCAAATGTCCGGATCATGATGAATAGGATAGACTGGTATTATAATCGGTAAGCCTTTGGGAATGTGCACTCCTTTAATAGTGCAGGCCTCGTTGCAATCTCTTTGGAGGCTAATAGGAGGTAAAAATAAGTGAGAGGTTAGGGAATAATACCGTAAGTACAGGAGGAGGGTGGCTTAGGGCCCTGAAGTAAATCTTTGGACCTTGAGTTTAAAGTTCTCTCTCTGCTACGAGGTGAAGCTGGTATACATCCGCCCCAGTCTCCCCAGAAAAATATCGGGGAGAAGTCTCACTTCCGGGTTTTGGAAGCATACTTCTTGATAATCTCGAGCTCAACTCCTAGGTCACGTTTGTAGTTAGCCAATCGTATTTAGATTATTTTACATGTCACCCACCCAAAAACCACCCAAATGGTCCCACTCCAGGATTGAATGACGTATACAGCTATTTCGAGAAAGGTTGTCGGAAAAAATTGCGCACGCGACAGTCGCGAAAGGTAATATGGGATACGATCATTCACTGTTCCTGACACTGCAGCTAGCTGTCGAAGCTACTTTTGTTACTTTTCTTTAGCACTCGCAAACATTTGATATCCATGGCTTCTCGTGCCATTCTCTCAAATTTCTTTGAAGAACAGTGAACTCAAAACCACCCACAATACCTTTCGGGATTGTCGCGTGCACTTTTTCCGACAACCAGTTCTTGAAATAGCTGTATTTAAGGAACTTAAAAGGGCTATGTCAGCTGGAGAGCATGCATTCACGCTGAGGTTATGCAAATTACTCATTGTTTAGATAGATAAAATCACCGACAGAACTTGAAAAAGTCGGGCCGACGTTTTCAAGTTTGTCTTCATTGGCTCGCGCATCCTCTAGGGGTGACAATTAGCCCCTTTAACCTTTGCGGGGCTTCAAGTATTATATAATAAATATATCATAAGCCTTTCCTAATTGCATGTAGGAAGCATGGGGCTTTCGTAAACATTTTTAAGATCTTTTTCATAAGATCTCTAATCAGCCTCCCGTTCGTTTTTTACAGGAAAATAGTTACTTACAGAAATCCCGGAGGATAAATTCTCAGTGTTTCGTTGATAACCATGTCAAGATAAGGCATTTGGTGAAGAACGTCATAGGATGGTGATTCCTACAAATTTAACAACAATTTTATTTTATATGTTGCTATATGATAAAAAGTGAGTTTTTTATGGGCAGCAACAACAACATTCTCCTGTGACGAGTTTACCAGTTGATTTTTCTGGTTCTAACGATGAAAATCTCTCTGACCCTATAGTCTTGGCTTCAAATTGATAAAATAAAATAAATTGGTCTCCAATTTTAGTAAGTATTTTCACTCTGAATTTCGTGGTTGAAAATAGGCTGCCTTCAAGTAAAGGTTAATCGATTATCATGTAGAAATTTAACATCAAGGGAAAACAAAAGGTTTTATGGATTCTACCCAGCGCAAATGAGATCATTCCAATCATCTAGTGAAAAAAGGCAACTTCAGAAATGACCTACCTCGTCTCCAGGCCACATAAGGTCAATTTCATCTCTTAGTTTGTCCTGGACATGCGTATTAACGGCGAGATGATAACAAAGAAATCCCAGAGTGGTACTGGAAGTTTCATAACCAGCAAGAAGGAACACAAGAGTTTGGGCCTGGATATCTTCATTGTCAAGTTTTTCGCCCCCAGTTTCATCTTTTGCATCAAGCATCAGCTGTAGCAAGTCTTTTCGCTACGAACAAAATATACTGCATTCAAGCACATAGAGTCCCCCTTTTTATACAGCAAAAGTTTGAGGGTAAATTAAAACAACGCTCCCGTAAGAAATGTTCCCTGACGTCGTTGAAAAGAGAAAAACAAACATTTCAAACGGACAATAAATACATATAGTTTAAATTTCAAATGCAATTCATCCTTTGCATTTGCATTTAGCTCTGCATATTTTATGCATCGATCACTGCTAGGATATGCTGGTAAAACAATATATTTTTTAAATTTATAGTTTAAATTTCTATTGTTTACACTGACATTGCATAGCAACGATAATTTTGTTAATTACTGGGGGTTGGCATTAACGTCACGTTTCGCTTTTGAACCGTTAGGTTAATTTTTTTTTGTGATTTTCACGCGACTTGTCCGTGAATAATGAAATAACGCTTTCATTAGCAAACACGTGATAAAACAAGAAGGGTGCAAATGTAGGAGAGAAATAAGTAGCTATAATTCATAAAAAAAAAACAAAGTATAAGCGAGGTTTCTTATCGAGTCGTAGCTAAAAAAGAGCACTGATCTAATCTTTACAGCCTGTCTGTTAGGTATCTAATATTTTTGACAAAGCAGCAAAAATGATAAGCTGACTCTTACGTGTAGTTTGCTGGGGCCATTAGCTTTAGTTCTTTCAGCGATAATATCTTCGGCTATCTTTCCAATCCTGTTGAAGTTTAAAGGATCAGGTAGGCACTTGCCTATCAAGTTTCCAAATGGTAATAGCACTACAAAAAAAATCAGCACAGTGATTCAGTTGTGATATTTTATTTTTGCAATGTCTTTGGTATAGGTAATCATACGACTTCGAGCTCAATTTGCAATTTAGTTATTTGCAAGAGTGTGTATTTCAAACAGTATAACAATTTTAGCCTTTGAAAAACAGACGTCAAGGAAAAGTATTTTCCAAATTGAATGAGGAAAGTCGTTTGATAACCCTTCAATAATATACATGAACAAATTTACCGGTCAAAATTAGTGGAATCTGTTTTTAACGGTCACCCTCAACACTTTAGAAATTGCCCGTTAATACCCAGGAACCCATCTTATTTGGCTATGTTGATACTCCGTGATTAGCGGCACCTGATTGGTTCTAATATATTTCTATTGTTTATTAGCCAATCACAGTGCTCCCATCTTCGAGATATTTGCATTTTATTTCCTTGTTTTTGCATAATATTTCTTCATTTTTGCACTGTGTTTACTAAAAACTGCATGGCTCTCGGCCAATCAGATTCCAGAGACATTTTTCATGTATATATGGGAGAAATTAATTTGTTTACGGGACACATTTGTCAATGTGGAAGCAGATGAAGTAAATAAATATTTTTCAACGTATTTCAAATAATAAAGAAGCACAATTATTTTCCGTTGACCTGTTTCACAATAAAAGAAAAAAAAAAGATATCCTTACTCAATAGTGGAAAAATCGGGTTCGGAGCCATAGCCTTTTTTGCCATTTCTGTGACGGGATCATTCTCGACAGTTTGAGTTTCTGACTTGACTCCAAATGCTGTTGATAAAATTACTTCCATCGTAAGACTTTGAAGCCATCTGTAAAATATGAAATGAAGGTTTCTTTTTAGTGTTTTAAACAAGAGACTATAAAGGGGACAGAGAGGGCATCTCCCATATACACCCTATTCCATAGGTAATTCGTCTCGAGTTATTTTTAACACCACAGATCTCAAGGGGGATTAGACAACAGCCAATCACATAGCGCGAATGTGTTCCCCCACGCTGAGAGCCACGCGTCCTTCACGAAATGACGCAGAACAAAATGGGGGAAGACGCGGAGAGCGATTTTGCTATTCCTTTTGTCGACGAAAACGACTACAGCGAGATTTCTACGAAAGCTGTGTCAGCGAAACCGAAATTAAAAAAGAATCGCCCTTCCTCTCTTGTATAGAGCTAACAGTAGAGCAGGGAAATCCTTAACACACTGAATATTCTCTCAGGATCATTTATAATTTACAGTTTGAAGAGAGCAATTTCTGGTTTGATGTTTATTTTTTTCAGTCTTTATAGCGATTATTCCTACCCACTTACTTTGTCAATTGTAGGCGAACCCTCCTAAAGCTGAATTTCAAGGGACCATATTCAAGCTAAGAAAGAGAAATAAAATTACGTCGTTGCTTAATTACGTCCTCCATAAAACGCAAAATTAGGCATTTTCACGTCGTAGTCGTGCAAAAACGGGAAAGAAATGAACAAAAAAGTGTGTTGCACGTGCAAAGTTGTTGTTTTGCTAATTAAACCTATTGTTTTTTTGACGTTCTAGTTGTGGTCCGCGTCGTTGGATCTTAAACTCCCTAAATTGTACAAACAACCAGTTTCAATAGACCGGCGAAATTTCTCATTTTATTAAAGCACTGAGGTTGCGACAACTTCGAGTTAAACTGATTTCATGGGTTGTCAAAGAGTCCAGCGATTCCTTTTTCCCAGGTGAGCGTCGACTCATTTCGCTTCAATATTCAGTAATGCTCTCGATCTTTTACGCTTTCATCGGCTCTCGCCCGACATGTTTTGCACGGCGTTTGGTCATGCGAAACCTCAACGAAACATCCACGCCTCGCGCGAGGTAACTTTATCCCGATTCTAAAAATTACTCGAGACGAATTACCTATGGAATAGGGTGTATATGGGGGATGCCCTCTCCGTCCCCTTTATGGTCTCTTGGTTTTAAAGTATTCTGTGTTTTTCTGAAAAACAGAAAAAAACGCCGTGTAATATATACCAATTAACTCGTTCTAGGGAATGCAAAATGCTCCCTTTATTTTTGAAGACCATAATTATAAAGTCATTACCAATCCTTTATCTAATGTGGTGAGCTATTCCTAAAATCCCCCGCAAGATTTTGGTGTGAGTGATGACATTCATTTTGATGAATTAACACGTGATATTATAATTGCCAATTGTGATCATTTGGGCGTTTTTTTTGCCTCTTTTTTTAGTTTTCAGACATGATCTATAGAATCTATAAAAATTAATGCAAGATATAGCGGCTACTCAGCAAGTAACATGAACTGATTAAACAATGAAAGACGCTTGCAAAAGCTCTAGCCATCAGAGTTCTTCAAAGCTTAAAGGTTATCATCAGTAAACTGTTCAAAGTTTAATAAAATGTCAATACGCTTATACTTCACTGAAAAGTTTACCTAAGAAACTTATCAGTGTTTCAAAACTCGGACGACAGAATTGTGGGTACCTCATTTTTGCGAAATAATTTCGACGGGCGCGAAGCATTTACAACAAAGAAAAGCTAGTTACCTGTGAAAATCAACAATCTCGCCTGTCTTGGAAATCCCGTCCACTTTAAGCAATAACGTATCAAGTGCGTCATTCATAAACGACATCATCTAATAAAATTGATCAAACAGAAACAAAATTAAGGGCAATGATATGCAAATTCACCTTCGAATGGATCATTCTCTCTTGACTCAACCCTCATATGGCGTCGACACCGGGATTTGAACTCGAGCCACATTGGTGGGAGGCGAGCCCTCTCACCACGGCGCCATCCCTTGCTCCCCAAGGAGAATTGGCCGAACAAGGCTATACTGGCTTCTAAATATTCCTAAACGAGATTATCATAATTATTTTTCCCTAACTTATAATTCCTGAAAAAAAGTAAGTTAATTTCTGTCTAGGAGGGCCACCTACCTGCTTCATTTTATGTGCACTGAAGGTTGGTGTCAAAGTGTTCCGTATATCTTTCCATTTCTGACCAGCAACAATAGTAAGCATTCGATCGTAAGGCTTTGGAACTTCTAATACAGCCTGAATATGCGACAGATTATTACAGATTATTACTGGATGTCGAACATATAAAATATTCACAATATATAATTACAAGAACCATCAGCCCTTATGATGCTCACAAGTCCGCAAAGGGACTGGATCCCATTATTGCTTATAAATTCATTAAGGTTTGGACAGATACGTTGTCTAATCCACCAAGACAACTCGCATCACTTCAGCGGCCCCTGGTACGAACACTCAGCCCTCGAAATTAGAACGGGGACACTACTGAGTCCCAAACTCATTTTTTTTTTTCCAAAACATTTTTGGCCTGAACCTCTTCTCTGCATTCATATATTCCACAGACACTTTTCTAGAAGCACGAAAAATGCTTCCACTTTTTAAGCTATCTACATGAATCTGAATTTCCAGCAACAGGGGCGTAGCTAGGGGGGGTCCTGGGGTGCCCGTGACCCCCCCTTGGTAGGCCTTCTTTTGAGCAAACAACCTACAATATTTAGGTGGCGAAAACGCCATGACAATATCTTGGCCGTAAAAGCCATTGTTGAAAAGCCCACTTTTTTAAAATTTGTTTTTTTGTAAAGTATTTTCATCAACGGCTCTTGTCTTTAGTTAATATGGGCCTTCATGCCGCGATAATACGACTGAGCCTGCTGATACAAGAGGGAGAGCAGCGGGTAAGTAGCCTCTGTGACCCCCCCTTTGAAAAATCCTGGCTACGCCCCTGAGCAATATCTTACAAAGCGAACACACAGGTCCCAGCGTTGCTATCTATCATCGCCTAGAGCTCGTAATGGGCTACACCTATCTATTACGATCAACGATAATAGGGACAGCAGCGAAGATCTAAAGTTTCGGACGTTTTACAGGGAATAACTTCCGCTACCACAGAATATCTCTCCATTACAGCTTACAGCTTGTACGGACACTTTCCTGGGTACCGAAAGCATCGTTCCCGCCATTATTCAGATCTTTCTGAACACTCGTCATGACGGACACCGAGCTCCATCTTTCAACAGTCAGATTTTCCTGTGATGTATCTGAGGATTCTCCCTGTCAAGGGCACTAACTTGCCGTCCCGAGGGTCTTTGCAATACTGGGAGTTGTCTATATCTACTGAGCTTTTAGTCTAGGCCGATATTTAAAAACACTATACAGCAGAACTCACAAGGCCCTCTGGCCTCCCATGCAGACGTTCTTTTGGCTCTTCAAGCAATCCCTCCAACGAGGAGAGGGTGGGGGGCAGGAACGTACGTGGGGCAGGAGCGGGTGACGAACCCCTAAGAACGTCTGCGTGGGAGGCCAGAGGGCCTTGTGAGTCCCGTTCCTCTGGATCTGCTGTATCTCCCGGGGAGGCTAAAGGCCCTCCGCCTTGCAACACGCTGCACGTTGGTGTTATCACTTTGCTCAAAGGTACAACTTAAGGTGATTAGAAAACTACGCACACACATAAACACAGGTTAAGTACCTTTCTGTCATGGAACTTTGGGAATTCCTTGACGAGGATTTCCTTTACCATATCTAGGTCACCCACGACCAGAAAAGGCTCACGGAATAAATAAGAGCTATTAAGAAGAAAAATTGCAGTAATAAATAGCACGATTCATTCACAAAAAGATGTGGACAATGGCTACAGCACCCACTAAATCTATATTCGTGACGGCAGCCAAAGAAAGACAGTAGTACAAAACTCTACAATACTAAAACAGTTACTTGTTTCTCTTGATTATCAACTGCAAACTACAAAAACGCAAACGCTCTTTTCTACAGGGGCTTTAAGAATACTAAGAATTACTTATTCGTGAGTGAAGGACGGAACCCACCTCTCCTTAACCCGTTAAGTCCCAATGGTGATCAACATCAATTTTCTCCTAACGATATCCATACATTGTTAAGAGATCAGGTTATTAGAATCAATAAATTGAAAATGATCATCAAAAAGAAAATGCCTTGATCTTTCATCAAAAGTTAATTCTCTCAAAACATTCTTTATGGAAATGTATAGAATCAGTTTGGGAAATTTGTGTGTGGATATTGGGGCTTAAAGGGTAAATGAGGCCATCAG
This sequence comes from Porites lobata, assembly GCA_942486035.1. NCBI lineage: Eukaryota > Metazoa > Cnidaria > Anthozoa > Scleractinia > Poritidae > Porites > Porites lobata. The sequence goes on from CALNXK010000081.1 coordinate 392,660, forward strand.
AACATAGATTCATATTTTTCACTAAATGAAAAAGTGCTGAAATTGCTTCCAATCTGGTAGCTTACTAAAAAGCACCACACGTCTCACCATTAATTACCATAAACATGCGAAAATGCGAACGGCGAAGATGGGTTGAAGGTTTTTAAAACAATCCACGTCACTAGAAGAAGTGGACAGTACTTAATGTTCCCCGAAGCGAGAACTAAGATTGCACGGAAGTCTTTATTTTAATGGATCAAAACTTTTTTCTCATCAGTTGTAACTTTTAAAACCCGTATTTTTGAATTTTATAGATCGCGAGCTTTTTAGTTACTAGTCAAGTTTTATCACTTAAGTTTTTAAAGTATTTTTAATTGTTGTATTTTAGCTTTTTAATGTATTTTAAATGCTGTGTGATAAGTTGGTTGTTTTAATTTTTCCAGAGCTCTCATTGATATAAGAATTTTATGCTGAGGAGGTTAACCTGGCTAAAGAACACTTATTATTATTATTATTATTATTATTATTATTATTATTATTATTACGCTACAACCATATCTTGGATAAGGGCGAAAGTATCCTTTGCCATCCTACGATCAGCCTTGCTGTGTCTCAGAGGAACCAGGAGCAAGAGAAAAGCAGCCAATATATCTGACATTGACATTACATCGGAAAGTATGCAAGCCAGAATTTAAGTAGTAACTTTTTATCAGTTTGAATCATTATTTTTAAATATTTTTTTTATTAACTTTTTTATGCTTTTTATAATTGTTATTAGTAGTCTTTAGATAGTCATTTTACGATAAGTCTCTTTCGTACACAAGAAGAATGTACATAGGGTATATATCTTAATATTTCATATTCTTGAATCTGTAAATAGTAAAATTTAATAATTATTATATTTATCATTGGGATGAACGTAGAAATTTTCTTTTTTTTTAGTTTATAGACAGTTGTTTACATTTGCTCTGTTGAAAACCACCAGACCACCAAGAAGTCTTTTTTTAACTATAGTTATACTAAATTTGTACTTAATTTTCAATTTGAGAAGAGTTTAATAAAGTATTATTATTATTTATAAAAAAAATTATTATTATTATTATTATTATTATTATTATTATTATTATTATTATTATTATTATTATTATTATTGGTAAGACCCAATACCAAAAATGTCCTAGATCTACTTAATATCCTTGTCGGTGATCGAAGGAAATGAAAAAACAACTGATATACATACCCAAAGACCTTGCCATATTTTTTATATCGTTCCAAAGTTTGTAGTGGTCCCTTGTGAGGCTATAAAGAGAAATTCAGTAGGATTCCATTTTAACCACTGATTTAAAAGATTATCTCCTTGTTATGGTCAGCTGTATGGTAGCAACAAGCCGGCTCGTAATTAAGCAAGTTCAACTTACATTAAAGAGCATGACTGCTGAAGTTCCCAAAAATGGAATGGGTGTTGGTCCAGGGATTCCAAGTTTCTTGAATACAGTGTACGGTGCGATGCAGTACCTAAAAATTCAAGGGAATAAAAGTGATGATGACTGAAAGTAAAACGTTTGGAAGAAAACAAGGGGGATTTCCACGACCGTCAAGACTCCTCTTATATGACACCGTTAAAACGTTCAGACTGAAGCTCCACGCAGTGACAAACTCCACAGTATGACTGACGCAGTTGATTGTCTTGAGCCCATTTTTTGAGCTTTTGGAAAATGCTTTCCTTTAAAGTTTTCTGATCTTGCCTACTGAGAATTGTATCTCAGCAAATTTTTATGTAACCTTTCTTTCGGAGTTTTATTTTGAGAAGTGAAAATTTTTAGATCAGCTCCCTTGGGTTGCCTCAATTGATCGATTAAACTGAAAACACCAAGCTGAGAACCAACCGTACGGCAATGTATGATAATAGAGATCTTACGATTGAGCTTTTTCGTCATTTTCGGCGAACTGCAAATGTCTATAAAATATTAACAGTCGTAACTTTTCTCGGGACTACAGATCCAGGTCAATCGTTAAACCGATAATCGATATCAATCATCGTTAACTATCGATTTCCGATAGAGATCGATAACGATTGATTAAATCGATTGTTATCGATTACTATCGATTATTATCGGAAAAGATTTTTAGAACTTCAACTTTAACAAGATGTTGTCTGTCCGGTATTATCGAGTCATTCAGTCGTAATATTATGCCGTTCTTTTGATTGAGAAAATACGTTACTTTATTATATACATACTGAGAAATACTCACCAAAAAGCTATGTCGTAAATTGTGGTACGCAAATTAGTTCTAGCCAATCAGAGGAGCGAACGATGGTTTTCACACGTGAAAAAAAATGATACGTCCAATCAGAATCGCGAACGATGTTTTTTCACGTGTGAGAAAAATGATACGTCCAATCAGAAGCTACAGAGGTGTGTGAGTTTCGCGCCAAAATTCCCGCCTTTTATTGCAGCTTGCAGCGCCGCTTCGCACACATTCAACGAGAAAAGGTTTACTCAAATAGTTTTTCTCGCTAAAAAAGTGAAAAACATTTCGGAAATGGAGTGGAATAGTTTCGTTGGTTTCACTGTCGACAAAGAAAACGGCAGAGAGCCGGCGAAACAACAGTGGAAAAGGATAAACAGAACGAAACCTAAGCTTTTGTTGTGCTTTTTGTCGGAGCTACTTTGCCTTTCATTTAAGCTTAAGCTTATATTGAAACCGGCCATTTTACTTAAATTCACTCATTTTCAATTGTGCATTGAGAACAAACAAACATTTTAACTACGCCTGGATATATTGCTGACATTGCTGAACTAAGAGATTCTTCAATGAGGAACAACTTAATTTGATCTACCTTTTTTACGAATAGAAATGAGACTTTCAGTTTAATACAAAGTTAAATTCGACAACTAAAACTAAATGAGAAAAAAAAATGTGATTCGTTTGCAATTTTAATTGGGCTGCCCTGCAATTCTGTCACGCAATAGTCACGCAAAACGAACTGCATTTGCATTATTCTAAACCATTCTATTTACACATGCCAGAGATGATAACAAAATCTGCTTCGTCAAAAATAAGTACAGAAAACAAGATGCGTAATTTTTTGGTACCTTAAAACTTAACTCCATCCTACCTCAACTCAACTCCAACTCAAACCCAACTGTAACTCGCTAAATAGCCGCAGGGGATCGGATTGTGAGCCCAAACGACAGACGACACAATTTGTGTTTTCTTCACTCATCGTGGCGTTTCATGTATAATTTTTGAAGAAACGTTCTGTTCCATCGTACACACGTACCTGTGAATGAGTAGGACCAACAGACCGATTGCGAGTGCCATCCAGTGGTCGACCATGAATTCTATCGCTGAGTGCAGAAGGTCACCCATCTTGAAAGCGTAAACCTGAGATTCGTCTCTGAAGGCTGCTGAAAGTAAGATTTTGTCTTCAGAAATCAATAGAAATAAATGTACCTTTTTCTGCTGAGGTCAACTGAGTTGGAGGCCCCTTTTTATAGCTGAGGAGTGAGTGAATGCGTGACGTGTTCGCTTTGCATTGTAATATCTATTTTTGGCAGCGCATGTAATCTGTCTGACGCATTGTCATCCAATATTTACATACACTTGTGTTATGGTATTTGAGTCTGAAAGGATAACGAAAAAATCATTTCATTTTAGCAGTCACTCAACTTGAAAAAGGTGCTAGTCAGACTAGCACCTTTTTCAAGTTGAGTGATTAAAGTTTTAGTTTCAGTTTTTAAAACGTTCACCACATAACCTTTTCCTTGGCTCCAGTTTTTCGGTAGTTGATGTAATCTGCAGAAAAGGAAACACGTCGCACTTAAAACGATCACGCAAAACCTTTACCATAATTGGAATAAAAGTAATAGCACTTGAAAGATTTTTCTCTACGTGGTTCTCAAATTCTTGATCAATTTCTTTGTTTGGATTATGCAATAGTATATAGTGTATTTTTAACAGCAGGATCTTATAGGCTCCAGATCGATTTAAGCCCGGGATTTAGAGAAGTCAAATCAGTAACAAAAGTATATTACCTTAGCCTGCGTGGCAGGCGTTAGCAGGTTAGGACCTGTTTACAAGGAGAGGGGGTTACCGATGTGCTAGGGTTACCCTAGCTAGCGGGTTAAAGTTAGCTTTGGTTTACAAGCAAATTCAGTTCACAGGTAGGGTTACCCTATCAACCGGATCAACTTCAGCTTTGCTGACGTGTTTCGTCGTACGTAACATTCTTTGTAACGGTCCAAAATTTTAAATAATCTTGAAGTTCTTCTCTGGAAAACACGTTAAATTCACGAATAAAAGGGAAAATATTATCATCGTAGACAGAAAATAACTTTTTATTTTTCAGGCCCCGGTTGTTCAAACGTTGGATAGCGCTATCCACCGGATAAATCACTATCCAACGAATAAGTATTACGGAAATCAATTACGCTATCCGCTGGATAGTGATTTATCTGGTGGATAGCGCTATCCGACGTTTGAACAACCGGGGCCAGATGTTTATAATTAAGTTCAGAAATTGGATAATACCGTTCAATACTGCTCACGCATGACGGCGGAAAGTTGACCCGCGCCGGTTCCTAGCTGAGCGTTTACAAGGCAGGTAGGGTAACCCTCTTGCTAGCGCTAGCACTAGGGTAACCCTACCTGCCTCGTAAACACGTTGTGTGAAAAAAGAAGAAATATGCGAGTGCAAGGGTAACCCTCTTGCTAGGGTAACTTACCGTCCCTCATTGTAAACAGGGCCTTAAAAGAGGAAGGGGAAAGGGGGATTTGGGCGCGCGCGAGGGCTCGGAAACTTCCTTTCCAGCTCTCCCGGATACGGCACTGATCGCCCGCTTTCCCGTATGGGTCACCAAATCTACAGGATAAAATGGACTTTTGTCACTTTTGAGCTTTAGTTTGAAATTTAAAGCCCATTTTTTTCCTCCAAATTCGAACCTTTTTTATTCATTGTTCGGTTTTTGGGACATTTTTGCACGCATTTAGTCACTGGCAAAGATCATTTCGTCATTACAAGACTTCTCATGTAATGTGTAAGACCTTCATATGATGTCCTAAGCCATAGCGGCTGGGTCAATTTGTGGGCAGGGCGAATCGGGGGTCGGGTGGGGCTGTTGACATTCGGGGGGGGGGAGGGTGAAGTGCAAAATAGGGAGTCTCCAGATTTTTAGATTTCCCGGGCCGAGGTGGGCATCTCTGCAAACGCATGCATTGTCCTCGCCAGAAGTCTGAGTTTGCCCTGCAGAATTTATCCATCGTCATCGAATGGTGAAACTTGACAAACTTAAGCTCGCTGACCGGCGAGAGAGGGCATGGAGAGCGGAATGATCTCATGTGTAATGTACCACTATTGTTCGTGACACTGCCTGCTGATGGTGTGTGTCTAAAAATCGTGACAGTTATCGATTAAATGCAAAATGTGGAATCCACTCGTGCGTTTAACATGTCTGGCTTGTTAGGATATCATATGTGGAACGTTTAACGACGGCCTCTGATAACAATGTCACCAATGAAATGAATTTCGTTTTTTTCCCATGTGGAAATCTGACTGCTAAACTTGCTAAGAACCGATGTTCACTTGCAATTACAAAAAGAACCCGATAAAAACCGATAGATGCGAACAGGGCAGAATCACAGAACGAAACTCCTTCGCTGATAGCTCAAGCTTAACAAGATAATTGATCTTCAAAACCAATTGAGTCTGATCTATTCACAAATAAAATAATCATATATGTGGTGATTTTCAACAAGCACTGGCAAAATGTGCTAGCGATCACTGGGTTACAATCCTTATTGTTTTGCTGACTCTACTTATTTACAGGTTTGTGCTTCACTATATATAATTAGAGATTCTATAGTACTATCGTTGTTCTTTGTTCTGTCACTATTATATCAGAAAACAGTTTATATTAGTTCTATTAGTTGTCTCTATTTCTGATTTCATGAATGTTGGATTCATGACGAATATCAATAGATATTGGTCACAAATCACTTCCTCGTCACGAAAGGTTCACTGCACAGGAAGTTATTTCTTTAAATACACTTTTTGTGATATACTGTATTCGTATTATACACTGAAACGTTGATTGACACTCTCTTCTCATTACTCCCTTGAGAAATGGTTTTTTACGTACTTTTTCATTCTTTTCTTAGTCTTTGTAATGTTATTTTTATACGCAATAGTCTGAGATAGTTTTGGCTGTTTCTTGTTTATTTGTTTTTACTCTTTTTTTTTTCTTTTTCACAAGCGACCAGAGCCAGAATGGGGCTCGGATTAATCAGCTTTGGAAGAATCAGATCATTTCTATTTTCTTCCGAGTCCGCTCAGTTATAACTCCGTCGCTTACGATCGATCTAGTTGGTTTCGGAAGCAGAAGCGGATGCACAATGAATCAATGACGATGTTCGTTCCACTGATTTTGTAATTGGTTTTAATTAGTTAGGCTGGAGAGGGGAAAGGACCGCTCGCGCTCACTTAATTAATTAATTTTATTTTGGCAAACACAGAGCCTCTTCGGCGCGAGAGAGCTTCACGTTGGCTTTCCAAACGAAAGGCTCACATCGGTTATGTTTGCTCGTGTGGACACTCGTGTGAACGCTACGTCATGAAAAGGTCTCTGAAGCTTAGTCACCCGTTTAATGAATAAAACTGCGCACTGAGTTCTGAGAAAAAAGCTCATTGGCGACAAGGACTCCTACCCTGGGCAAATTTTCCACCTTTTCTTGAAAATTGCGGAAAAATTTACCGAACTCGGTAAATATACAAATAAAATAGATGACAAGTTGGTTAGCACTAGTCTCCCTCGCAGCCGTTTTTAGTATCGTCACGCAACGCTCCTCCGCGCGTTGCGTGACGATACTAAAAACGGCTGCGAGGGAGACTAGATTAGCACCGACTGTAGTGCATTTGAGGGCAAACGAGTGCTAACAGAATAATCATTGGAAACGGATTTTTCTCAACAGTGAAAAGGCCAATGATCCAACACTTCTTGTTTTAAACATTGGAGCATGCGCAGAGAGTGAGACAGTCAAGACTTTATCTCTTTTTCGCAAAATTAGTTAAATCTTATTGTCTTAATATTGACATGCTTTACATTGATTTCTACAGCCAAACATTGTTCCTAAGCTACACCTGGAATGGTATAAGAAATACGGCAAGGTCTATGGGTATGTGACGTATCGTGACGGATTTCAACTGACGTTAATGTTCATCTCAACGAATCGTTAGAGAGATTTACGGCAAACGGTAAACATGAATTTTTACCACGGGACCAAGGTTTCCCTTAAACTTGTGCTTTACTGTTCTTTAGTTCTACTTTAAAATTAGTAGCTTCATGTTAGTTTTGTCTATACCAATTGATTTTCCAGTGCACGTTTTCTATTTTGAGAAATTTTCAACTTAAATTTGACGTTTACCGTTTGCCGTGAACGTCACTCTAAATCTTTCTATTGTCTGCAACTTTTAACACCTAAGACGTGCAATCCCTCAATTCAATACGGAAAGCTACAATCTTGGTTATTTCCTGACTCAGCCTGGTGGACTGAACATTATTAGACAGAACCTTTGAAGGTTCATCATGAACAGCGAGTCACTGTTTCTGTCAGGTTTTCACTGGTCGGATATTCAGTCATAGACAGTGTGCAGATAAACAGTGTCCGTAAAGCGAGGTTGACGAAATGAGAGCTCGAGTATAATTCGAGATACGGCAAGTGTCCGTTGTCGTTATTAAGCGGATTTTTTAAGCGGATTTTTTAAGCGGAATTTAAGAGAAAATATATGCGCTTTTTTTTGTGACAAACGAAACTGTCCGTCATAAACGCGTGACTAGAAGCGGGTGTCCTTGAGGTTCCACTGTACAGCTGACTGTGCAATTTTCACAATGCACCATGGATTTATTTAACATTGATTCAGTCCCCTTTATTCGGTCTTCATGATGTACTTTCTTCGCGTTCCCTTTTTGATGGTGGGTGATCCAGATATTATCAAAGAAATTCTTATTAAAAAATTTCCGAAGTTCCACGATCGGAGGGTAGGTTTCTGTTATTGATCATTATTTTAAAACGTATATAAAAAAGGTACAGCAGCCTTTTCTGTTTGTTTGTATGTGTGACTTAGCAAAACTATACGTATACCATGCTTAATCATTATGTAACACTCTGTGGCTCAGATATAATAACAATGATCAACTGATTTACACTTTGAATTTTTGAAAGAAAAATCTTTAATGGTGGAGGTGCTCAAGCAATTTCTTTAGGATAAACAGAAGGAACGTCGCCGTCCAACATTTCGTACAGAACTGACAAGTAGTTCCATAGAAGCATGACGTCACAAAGGTAGTACCCTGTACCTATGCTTTTAACCCTATCTATAAAGACCATAGTAAAACAATGGACTGTTTCACTTTGGCAGGGCACGGTAGAATTTGGCAGACCTTACAACAGAATGTTGACCATTGTACCTGGCCAAAAATGGAAAGATCTTCGGACAACTTTGTCACCAACCTTTAGTGCCTTTAAGATAAAGCAGGTATGTATGTATTTGCTCAATATTCTGTCTGTATACAACAAGACTTTTCGCTACACGAGATTAAAACAGGGGCACCCAACGGCAATTTTCGGAAAATATCTGTTCGGAAGACGATTTGAGGTCTAGAATTTTCGGAACATTTGTTGAACAATTTCTTGCTTGCCCGCCTCTCCTAGGATTTTCGAACATCTACAAAATGGTATAGTTACCAATTTTTAACGGATTTTGAGCCTAAAAAAGGCCACCTAGAATTTTCGGGAACCTTTTCCTGGCTGAAATTTTCGAGCAGGTAAGTTTTGATCCCTATAATTTTCGGATCACTAGACTTTCAGCTAGGAAATCCGAACAGATGAAAAGTTTTTAGGGAATAAAAATATGCCTATATCTACCGTTTAAATACTAAAATACGTTTAACAATGCTATGTTAAGTGGTTTTGAACTATATCCTCGTTGGGTGCCCCTGTTAAAAAAAGAAGGGAAAAATAAACAGGAAAGGCGTTAATGCGTGAGCCCAAAAATAAAACGTTGCACATTTCCGGATAAAATCATAGATACTCATATGTTGCTTCCATATAAATGAGTTTACTTCATTTAGAAAATGTTACATCACGTTAACAGGCTAAAATGAAATGTCACAACACGATGGTCGATCACGGCAGTAAAATGATATCAAGGTAGAAAATGTTCCATCACGGTACCGAAATGATATCAAGGTAGAAAAAGTCACATTAGTATTTGTAATCAAATGGTGACGAGTGAAATTAGGGAATAATTTCACGCGCGTTTTTGTCCTAATAATTTCCCGAGCATGAAATTATTAGGCTTTGGACAAAACGCAAGTGAAATTATTCCCTAATTTCACGAGTATACCATTTGATTACCTATTAATATCATGGGTGACGAATTACGTTAGCAATCGTGGATTTTTGACTTATTTATGCTGGATCGTATCGATCGATCGTGACTCCACTCTCTCAAACGTTTAGAGCTGAAATTTGGCTTAAGTTTTCAGAATTTTTCGACAACATACCTCTTAGAATCCTTCTTGATGTGCTCTTTCGTGTGTTTAGGTTTTTATGCCCTGACATCTTCATTCATGACATTTTAAAACTTGACACTGAGACGTACGGCAGGTTGCCATGGCAATGTAGTAATTTCACATGTGAAATTACAAATTACCGCTGAAATTTCGCGCCAAAATTAAGGAGTAATTCGTCACCTATGATATTACGGTAGTAAAATGATATCAAGGTAGAAAATGTTACATCACGGTAGTAAAATGATATCAAGGTAGTAAATGTTACATCACAGCAGTAAAATGATATCAAGATAGAAAATGTTACATCACAGCATGAAGTAAAATGATATCAAGGTAGAAAATGTTACATCACGGCAGTAAAATGATATCAAGGTAGAAAATGTTACATCACGGTAGTAAAATGATATCAAGGTAGAAAACGTTACATCACGGCAGTAAAATGATATCAAGGTACTTTGAAAATGTTACATCACAGCATGAAGTAAAATGATATCAAGGTGGAAAATGTTACATCACAGCAGTAAGATGATATCAAGGTAGAAAATGTTACATCATGGTAGTAAATGATTGATATCAAGGTCGAAAAAGTCACATTTACGGTAGTAAAACGATATTAAGGTAGAAAATGTTACATCATGATGGTAAAAGGAAATCAAGGCAGAAAATGTTCAATTGCAGTAGAAAAAAGATAAGGTAGAAAATGTTTCATTACGGCAGAAAATCATTTTAAAGAAGAAAATGTTCCATCAGAGTAGTAAAAAGATATCAAGTGAGAAAATGTCACATTACAGTATTAAAATGATGTCATCAAGGTAGAAATGTTCCATCTCGGTTGTGAAATGAGGTCAAGGTAGAAAATGTTCTATTACGGCAGTAAAATTATGTCAAGGCAGAAAATGTCCCATCACGATAGTAAAACGACGTCAAGGTAAGAAATGTCACATCACGGTATTAAAATGATATCAAGGTAGAAAATGTTACATCATGGTTGTAAAATAATAACATCAAGGCAGAAAAAGTCACATTACGGTATTAAAATGATATCAAGGTAGAAAATGTTGCATCACGGTAGCAAAATGATTTCAAGGTGAAAAATAACGATGGTAAGTAGATTCTATCACAGCTCATTTCACAGGACATGTTGCATCACGTTAAAAATCACGTCAACAAATAATTTTGAAACAAACGGCGCGCCATAATCTTCACCATTAAGTTTTACAACAGAAGTGAAAATCGGCACGTGGATTCTCTGTTCTGTACCACGTGTTTGCTCGAAAACAAAAGCATTTTCCCCGGGAATCTACATGAGACACACGTGGAATTGCTGCTGTCGCTCATCGTTGTCTCAGTCGGAGGTTTTCTTCGGGTTTTTTTTCTTGATCGGACTTCTATACTTTAGCTCTCTTCTTTTTGCTGTCGAACCTCTCGTCAAGGAAATACGGATGGGACAGCAGAAGTTTTTAATGTTTTCTTGCGACCTGTAAGCGAAAGGATATAATCCGATGGCTTAAAATGGCAAGAGCAAACACGCGAGTTTTGTGTCACTTGAAAATTTACCCCGATATCCTTCGTATTGTCTGAACACACCTTCGTCGTCTGGAAACTTATGAAAAGAAATTTTGACCCAAACACTTTGTATATTTACATCCTTTCATTTTTCTGGACTTTATCTGTCGAATGGTTTTGATTTTTATTTTACATTTTGGATCCTGGTACAGAATGCAACAATCGTTTGCTTCGTCGTCCCTCGATGCCTCATTTGCACCCCGCTCTCCCCAGATCACTCCGAGCGACCGCCATTTTGGAATTAGGCGTATTCTCTGTTCTCTATTACGTCATAAAAGTTACCTTACACTACTTTATGTTACATCGCTTCGAGATTCATTCTGCCTTGGAACTTTCGCGCACGGATTGCAGCTACCTTGTAGCCTCACGTCTTTGCGAGGCTACTCGTTGGCAATAATCAGGTTTACGATAGTGATTATCATATTGCCAGTGTGTAATGCCAGCCAGTTAACGTAAGTATGCAACATCCATTTAAAATAAATTTATTATCAATGGATGTTGCATTTTCAGATCTTACTTAGCTGGCCTGTCAATGTTATATGGCTCGACTCCGGTGTAATGTAATAATTTATTACTCACAGCTGACGTAAAACAAAGAAAACAACACATCCTTAGCAATGAACCCAACCGAATCTCGTACCCAGATCTCACTCTGTTTTACACTGGCAGCTGACGTAAAACAAAGAAAACAAAACATCCTTAACAATGAACCTACCCCTGACAGTAGTCCATAAAACAAAGAAAACGAATACATTATATTACACCGGGGATGACCCAGTTCATATCTCAGTTAAAAGCTGAACGCGCACTTTCGGGCTCACTTCCTGGCGATTTAGATTTAAATGATGATATTTTAAATGATAGGAATAAAGATCACACTGTCCAATGTCTTTCTTTCAGGTTTCAGTCGATGTTGTTGTTGGTGCGGTTCTCACATGTCCTCCAGAACAAATCATGCTCAGAGTTGTACCTAGAAACTCGTTGCATAATGTGGCGTTTGAGTCAGGATGTGTCCACACTATACTGGTATGGAGTGTTTTCACATGACGTCACGGCGGCCATATTGGTGTCCCAAAACAATGAAACGGCGGCCATGTTGGTGTCCCAAACCAGTCCTGTGGAAGTTCAACTCTTTTCTTATGTAAACGCTTTCTTTTGTTCCAATAAATTTGCATACAGACGCTGGCCACGTGAGTGAAAACACTCTATAGTTTTTCTTGCGTCGGCACAAGACCACGGTCTTCCTACTAAACTCCAGAAATTGCAAAATCGTGCTGCACGCATAGTAACCTTTTGAGGTTATAATGTGCCTTCAGCAGAAATGCAAACAATCTCGGCTTAAGATTCAGGTCTGTGCGGCCGCGAAGTATGACCAAGTATGGACATCCAAAATGGCGGCCAAAAACAAACAGAACATTTAATTGGAAATCATTTGTCTTCACTCGGAACTTATAGGCCTCAAAATTAATACTGCATTATTCTTGATACAAGGTCTGTTTAGGCAGAAAAAAATCAGTCGATATATAAGTCGCCTCAGTTTAGGCTACAGGCTGTACGTGACGGCTTCCTTTAATAAGCTTCATTTAACGTCAGTATGACTTGGAGATTCATCCGTGCCCTGTATGGAAAAGGACTATCCCTTTCAGCTAAAAGATAGTACAAACAAAAGTGTTTTGTAATTGTAGTTGTTTGTTACAAAATTGAATTTTAGGGGGGAGTAGTAATGCCGTTATGTTGAAAATTTGATGCCGTCTCGTGCAAACTATCAAAAACTAGCAATGCAGGCCCTGGCAGCTCAGTTCCGAGTTAGAGAGCCTTTTGTCCAGAATCAGTCAGGCACATTTTGTTTACAGCGTTTACGAATTATTATTCATTCTTTAATGGATGTCTTTAAGCGGATTGCGACATCATTAGACCCCAGCAGTGTTAATGAAAATACTAGAAAATTACAATATAATATTTTTGTCTATATATCGTCAACTGTAGGGTTCTGTGACGGTTCTACGCGATCGTTGTCGAGAGAACCAATTTACACTCACCATTTATAACAGTGTTAACCATTTTAAAAATAGTGCAATTTTTTTTTAATCTTCACATCCTTTTTGAAATTTGATAAAACAGATAGCTATAATTTTCAGTGTTGAAAATACTAGAAAATCACAATATAATATTTTTGTCTATATATCGTCAACTTTTTTTTTGACGTAAAATTTATCGTTAACCTTCGCTTTTTAAAATTTAAACATCCAATTTTTTTTTTTTGACGTGATCGCTATACAAAGTAAAGCAGCATAAATATGCTTGTTGTCGTCTACCGGGTTTCAGTTTACCTCAGACTATTCAATATTTAAACTTATTATTTAAGGAGATCTAAAACGGCCAGATATTTGCTATAATTGAAACCCGGCACTGGAAATGACGTGTATTTTGTTAAGTATCGAGAGATATCAATTTTTCAGTGATGAGGATCGTGGAACATCATGGGTTGTAGTTTTATTGAATATAGCATGAGTGGTAATGACACTTGCATGATATCAGGTGTCCAGGTTCGGCCGCGGGGGCGAGTGAAACTGACTGGGGCCATACCTGAAAAAGTACTTACTAGAGATTGTCTAACAATTCCAAAAATATGCCTAAAATAGAAAGAAGTAGAGTATAAATATCCATAGAGCTTTTGCGTAATTTCAGCGTATGCATGATTGGATACAGCGGTAACAGATGCAATAGAACACCAATCATCGCCAGTAAACTAGATTAAACCTCACAAATTAAGTTAGGGAGCATGTTTTGTTTCGATGCCAAATTTCTTCATTGAACGAATTATTTGCTGACAAATGGCCAAGTAGATCGACTTACATCCCCACTAAATACAACAAAGTCTTGAGACCACTTTCCTAACATTTAAAATTAGCATTATTAATGTTGTACAACATTTTAACAACAACATTCAAAATTATTTATCATAGCACTTTAAGGAGATTCGATGAGAATAAAATGGAAGCGCTAAGACATTTTAATAATTTTAAGCTCTACATTCTGCGTCACCAGGAAGCTTCTTTTTGAATTGAATTATGGAGTTTGTGACCTATGATTAGATATTCTTCATTACCATGAAATTAACTGACAGACCAATGACTGGCTTCTATGACAAAACGTGACGTTAGCAATATTATGATCAGGGCGCGATGCTTTTAATCACTGTGACTCAGCAGCTGCTGAATACATATCGTCCTTTTCTTCATAAAAGAGACGTCTCCGTCAGTGCACGAAACCTCTGAGACATCGCAAACATGGCTGATCGTACGAAAGCTTCCGAACAACTTGCGGACTATGCAAAGAGTAAGAAGGTAGGCAGTAGATCTTTCTCTCGAGGGAGTGTTGTTTTAAAAGCTTATTTATTTACTTTAACAGACCTTGTCACGCGTGACTTGCCTTTGAGAATATCCTTGCGTATAGCAGAGCGATTCGTGCAAAGGCATATGCTATCCCATTGCAAGTCTTTGTAACTCGAGAGCACTCAACGAAGCAGTGACAAAGGTTCAGGTTAGACAACTGCATACTATGGCATGCAACGTATTTCCTTGTTCTCTGGCCTTTCCACTTTCAACGCGTACAATTAAAATGCCTACTTGCAATGCGGTTTGTTAACTGAGTATGTTAACTTAAATATTCTATCTTCTAGCCGAGCCTGATGGCAGATGATATATCTTTAAAATAATATCTCAGATAATTTCGCAAATAATATCTAAGCTCTTTGTTAAGGAAATAAATCGGTAATATATATATATATAAACACTTACATTAGCAGTTGAACCGAAAGAGATATTTTCGGTTAATATCTTCCTCGATAAGGGATTTTAAAAATACAACGATAGTCAGAGATGATATTCAACTGATCTCGACAGAAAGCACTAGTTTTTCTCCAGTTACAGCAATCCATATGGGTATGTGATTCCCGGTCCGCCTTCAGATGCAATTGAGGTCACCCGAGGCGATTTAGGCCCTTTCTTAACGGGCTAAACTACTTTTTTTTGAAAAAAAATGATACATTTGCTCAACTTTCCTCTTAATTATAATGATAGTTATTACTAGTTAGTAGTATATTTTTCAGGCGATGTTACATAACACAAGAAGCTCCTGATAAAAAAAAAAAAATTGGCCTTCTTTGACGATCATCGCCAAAGACGAGGTGGATATCAGCGAATATTCGTTATCATGGCCCTGACTTGAATCAGACTACGTCAAAATATTTGTAGAACCTCAAAAGATAAGAATTATTTCATTTAAATGACGCAGCATTGGCACGAGAGTTGCCTAGGTCCCTTTGTTACAAATTATTTTGTTAATTATTTACAAGAGTGCATTTAATGCTAGGAAAATTTCCAGGGATAGAAATTTGAAAGATTGGAAGCCCAAGTTTATACAAAGGTCGATGAAAAATTGAAACTTATCTCTTTGAATACAGCTCTTCCTACCTTTCAAATGAAACAATCAATTAAAAATTGTCTTATGTAGACCATTTCGAAATTTTGTGAGAGTTAGGTGCCTAATTTGCATGCAATTACATACCATGCAGGAACGTCTACTGTACTTTCAGATGAACAGAACTTCCTGTTTTTTGTCACCTAATTCTACTGCAATATCAGACGCAGCTCTGCTAAAGTGCCTGGCACGAAAACAGTTCAGTTCAAAAATGAACTTGAATTTTAAATTAGACGCCCATGTTTAAAGAAATTACTCCCGCACGCTCTTAAACTATCCCTGAGCTATGTGTTTTGTCACTGGGTTAAATATAAAAACTAACAAACTGATACCAAGAGATATGTGAATAGTTGGCTATCGTTTCCCGATATTGAACGTCTTTTTGTTGTGTCAAGTCCTTTTTAAAAAGAAAAAGGGAAGAAAAACTGATAGGAAAAATCATAACTGACCAAGATAATGTAAGTTATCCTGGTGTAATCTATCCGTTTTACAAGGTCTTAACAATTTTTCATGAACAGTGCGGTGTCAAACTTATCTTGGTTTACAATATCAAGGCGTTAGTCAGTTTTGTGCATTATATAACAACAATAATAATAATGATATGGGAGTTTCATGGCCAGTTAAACTTGTTTTGAATGCACTATGCTTTACGTACTTTTGCAGCAAAATCGGACTTAGAAAAACTCGGCTATATCTCAGTGGCTATTTGTTCTTACGTCATGAAATGTTTCATACTGTACGAGTTCCTGTTTAAATTGCCTTTTGCGACAAAAAGAAGTCACTTTTTTTCACTTTAGCCTCAAGGAATGGCCTTAAAAAAAACAATTGATTTTATTAATCGGTCCTTATTCATGACGTCAGTGTCCACAAAATTTAATGCACAAAAGAACACATTTTACCGTTTCCCGGCTTGTTATATAATCGTTCAGTTACATAACTAGGTATTGTTCATTGTGCTGACTCTCTCTTTCGCAAATACACCTGCATCCTTCGATATTTTTCTAACGCCTTAAGTCAACTCCCCCTTTTAAGTACGGAAACCTCTCTACACGACAGTAACAGGTACACTGCCCTAAAGTGCGTCTTCTTGAGAGCTGACACATTTAGTGGTCGCTTACGAGAATAAAATTTCAGGAAGCTCTTTCGAGAAGAGGTCCCAAGACATAATCATCAATTTCTAAGCCAAGTACCTTACATGTTGTCACTAAAAGTTCTTCACATACTCTTGGTAGCGTGGTACCCATACTGTGAACATATATAGAAAAAATCAGACCATGGGTTAGACGGTCGCCGAAAACTGAATGGCAATGGCAAACCGTCGGCCCATAAAAGGCCGTAGTGGCTTACTATAAGTGCTTAATGTCGCGAGGATCCAGCCACAGGGATTTGACTGGGAAATTTTGGCGTTTTGGAGAGATCTAGGTAAGGAACGCTTATGTGGGAGGTGCTCACTTAGAGAGGCGGGTTGCACGTATCAGTCTGAACTCTAATTTCGAGCTGAGGCACTCGTGTTTTGTTTATTTGTTTGTTTACTTTGGTTTTGTTTTTTTTTGTGGTTGTTGTTAGAGCAGGAACATATTACTTTCTTAGGCTGTGTACACCTGCCCCCTACCTACAGGAAAAAATCGTGGGTTTTCCCGAGGTTTTCGTGGTGGAGGGGTCGGAGGCTAGATTTACTTTCTCTGTATGTCTTATCAGAAACATTATGACAACTAACCGTGACACATTATGACAACTGACCTTTAAAACAGTTTTATATTATGAAAAAGCAATTATCTTTAATCTATGCCTAGCTTTGGTACCTACCCGCTAACCTAACAGGTCCCTACCTAACTTTTTCTGTCAATCTCTGCTAGCCTCACTATTTCGAAAAACTTGAATGTGTCGGAACTTGGAGGCGATGCCAATATTAACTGCCAAACTAAGTACATTAAGTATGATAAGTGGTCTCGAGTGAGTGACAATTAAAATAGCTTTTGCAATACTGTATGTACTTGTCTGGTCATGCAAAAACAGCTCGTTGTTGTTGAATTAAAGCCTTCGTCCGTGCGTGACATGTCAAATATCAAATGTGCAAAGCAGTTTCACAGTGGGCTTTAAACGTGACGACGTCACTTAGCCTGGGATCTCAAAGGCTCTGCCACGCACGAAGAAGGGGTGTTTGAAAGCTGAAAAAATCTTTGAAAAAGCCGCCATAGAATGGCCAGCAGAACAAAAGCATCGGAACAGTTAAGTGATTTTGCTGCGGCAAAAAAGGTTTGTGGCAATGCTCGTTTTTGTTTACTAATTTCTTGTTTACGTATTTGTCTTGGAGGGATCGACGCCACCAGTGAAAAGAACTTCGTACACTTGCTTCTCTGTTCGACAGCTTTCTTTCCTTGGCCTTTCTTTCAAGTTTCGAGGCAAAAACTCTTCCAGATTGTTACATAGTGCGTGCGCATCTTTTGCTTTTGCTAGTTTATTGCGTATCGTTTGCACGAATGCAGCGAATGCTCGGAACCTCTTCAGCTGATTGATACCTCCCGTACATTTACGTCGCTATAAAGTAAAGTACCAATAAAGTAGAAGAGAATGTATGCTAATTATGATGATTTTCACTCGGAATTTCAATGCCTTCGTCAGAGAAACTTGATCGCAGTTGCCTTTTGTACAATGACTAGTGAAGGATGTAATGCAAGACGTCACGATTTATGAATCATTTCGAAACAAAATACGACAAAAAATCTCGAAACTGACAAGTAAATTGCTCAGTTTTTCAAAGCGACCTAGGAGTAAGTTCTATGGTTCCTTTAGTTGTAGCTCGTTCAGTTGCTTTGTCCATTCCCCATACCATGCAGCCACCATTGATTTTTCTGAATTATTTATTTGTGTTTGCTTTGTATGTTCGCTTTCTTTACATAAGTCGTCAGAGAGGTAAGTCGGTCAATTTACTTTTCATTTCGTCATGCCTGTTACATGAATTTGATGTTGTGACTTTCACAGCGATGAGACGCCTTCAGGTGCTGGCCCTTGCTACGCCTAAAACACACCTCTCAAAACATCTCGTGACCTCCAACATTGACACAAGATTGTTTCCACTCATAGATGGCAGGATTACTGCTTATAATCCTGGCCTATTGTCATGTTTTAGACAAATTCGTGCGAGCTCTGCTATCCTGATCTCGGCCTTTAAATTCAAGGCAATTTGTACCAAGCATTTGATTAAAAAGATAGCCCTGAAGAAGTTACGATATTTCCGTGACATCGAATAGCTAATTAATATGCACCGATTAGGCAAATAGCTAAGCCAATCAGGATCATTGTTTGATCTATGACGTAATATCGCTTAGGTATAGGTCACGAATCGCCCAATCGCACGAATCGTCTGTTTGAAACCTTAATATTCACTATAAAACATTGAATATTCACATTTTATCTCATTTTTTTGGGGGGGGGAGGGGGGGACTAAAAAAACAACAAATGTTTGCAAAATGAATGTGGCGTGAATCAGACAAGACATAAGGTACAAGACAGAACCATACAACATTGAATATCATATCCGCCTTTCCTGCCCGCCCACAACGATAACCGTAACTAACAGGAAATAAATACACCTACGGACTGACAGTTTTATCTTTAATTGATGATAATGGTCGAGGGATATGCAAATGCAAAAATTAATAGTAGTATTCAGGAACCAATCGGCTCCTGCAGGATTTCAGTGATATTCTGAAAAGGTTATTATTGCCACTAAACTTGTTCTCTCAGTTATGTCAATACAGCTTAATTAGCAAATGGGGCAACAGTATAAGGAAGTTACTGGAAAAAAACACGATGGTGCACTGAAACATAACCGCATGGACTAAAACAACTGAGGGATTCTGTATATCCCAGTATCAGTTGGCGTAAATGTATCCCATTCATCCAGGGGCACCCAACGAGAATATGGTTCAAAACCACTTAAACATAGCACTGTTAAACGTATTTTAGTCTTTAAACGGTAGATGTAGGTATATTTTTATCCCCTAAAAATTTTCATCTGTTCGGATTTCCTAGCTGAAAGCCTAGTGATCCGAAAATTATAGGGATCAAAACTTACCATTTCGAAAATTTCAGCCAGAAAAAAGGCTCCCGAAAATTCTAGGTGACCTTTTTAGGGTAAAAATCCGTTAAAAATAGGCAGTTATACCATTTCTTCGATGTTCGAAAATCATAGGAGAGGCAGGCAAGCAAGAAATTTTACAACAAATGTTCCGAAAATTCTAGATCTAAAATCGTCTTCCGAACAGATATTCTTCCGAAAATTGTCGTTGGGTGCCCCTGTTAATCGTTATGCCTTGTACCCCAATACTCATTCTGACGTCATTTCGAAGGAAGGAGAAGCTTTTCCTCGGTCAGACTCCCTAAAGAGCTCAAACGTGTCCACTTTTGACACAAAAGTGCAAACCATCTCATTTGTGAGTCTTGCTCTAGCTGTTTACTCTTATGTATCGTTCAATGAACCTATTGTCTTGTTCGCATCAATCAAGAAAGATCTTTTTGACCCCTCTACATCCCAGAACTTCTAGTTTAAGTAAAGCTATATACACGTGATATCCCAGAATCTCCGTATCCCTATTTTTCTCTTTTTGACAATCATGGACATTCTTGCAGGTCTAAATATCCCGTATCTCGTCAACTGTTTTTTCCCCCAAAATCCCGTCCCTCTGTTTTATGTCTAATATTGAACCCTATCCCAGCCGATCCCTAATAAGGCCTCATTTTGGGTTCTTCCAGATATCAGACGTCTGTACCACTGGATATGGTGCTCCCATCGACACTAAGACCGCCACCATGTCAGTGGGACCCCGCGGACCCCTACTGCTGCAGGATGTCCAGTTCCTGGATGAGATGAGTCATTTTGACAGGGAGCGAATCCCCGAAAGAGTGGTACACGCCAAGGGCGGTGGAGCGTTTGGGTACTTTGAAGTTACTCATGACATCTCAAAGTACTGCAAGGCCAAGATCTTTGACACCGTTGGAAAGAAGACCCCATGCTTAGTTCGCTTCTCAACAGTTGGTGAGTGAATTTATGACCAAAATGCACTGATTTGATATAATCAACCTTTCCGCTATAAATGTCTGTATTTTACGTCCTATACTGCAGTTGTTTCATTCGTTAATATATACACCAGAGGAAAGAAAAACATGTTTACTTGCCTTATATGGCCAATAACAAAAACTAATCAGACATATTAAATGCTTAAAGATACTTTAAACAAAGTTAATTATAGTTATACTTTTGGGTTTATTTTCAGGCGGTGAATCTGGCAGTGCCGACACGGCCCGTGATCCCCGTGGTTTTGCCATGAAGTTCTACACCGAGGAAGGAAATTGGGACCTAGTTGGAAACAACACCCCCATCTTCTTCATCAGGGATCCAATCTTTGTAAGAACAGCATTTCACTCTCCTTATCTGTAAAAATAATTTCCCTAGACTACGAAAAGCCCTTATTTTTCACTGGGATAATACAAGGTACGAAATACACAAACTCACTGAAAATTGCTACATAGCGAGGGAAGTAAACTAGAAAGCGTCAAAATTGCCACCCGCAGGAAGAATGAGGAAGATAACACGCGGAGGGAAGATTGAATTAGAGAGATTAAGAATCACTTTTAGGCTACGTGCAAACGGACGCAACAACTCCCAACATTGTTGGCCTACAATGTTGGGAGTTGTTGCGTCCGGCACATGGCTAAAAGTTTGACCGGTTTCAAACTTTGCGCAACAAGTCCCAACACCACGCAACAACATGCAACAGGATGTGAAAACGGACGTGACGTGTGGCGTTTGCCATGAACGTGATTCTCAATCCCAGTGCCAAAGTCATCCGCATTGCGCATGCCTATTTTACTCACTCTGCTGTCTCCTACGAAAATGTGATTTAACTTGTAGTTGATAATTTCCCTTGGTTCGGTAGTGGCACTCCTCTTTGTTTTATTGTAACTTTTCACGGGAAGAAGCAGACCACGTTAATCATTTTAATCACGTTTAACACTCGTTTAATTTTGCATCTCTCGCTACTTTTAGTTCCCAAGCTTCATCCATACTCAGAAGAGGAACCCTGTAACACATTTGAAGGTAAGTAGACACAATTTTTAAATTTCAGGTAGAAGAAACAGGAAGTTATATTTACCCTTCCTCAATAAGTAGAATTATTAAATTGGATTCCTTCAGATTCCGTTAATTAATAAGTGGTCTTTGTTGACAGAACGGTCGAGTTAACTAGGGATACACAAAAAAGCTTTTCCTAAGTCTGTGAAAAAAAAACAGAACAGCGAAAAAGGGACAGATGAAAGACTAACAAGATAGAAGGGAGTATTTGCCTCTCGTTGCTTTTACATGATATCATTGAATACCCTGAACTAAAACCGTGAAACTTTTTAACCAAAAAAATCACAGTATTTCTAAAAGATGTTGTGTTACAATAAACGAAAAATAGTAACCTAATATTGAGTGTTTCCTCAATGCAGGATCCTGATATGTTCTGGGACTTCATCAGCCTTCGTCCAGAGACCACTCATCAAGTGTGCTTCCTGTTCAGTGACCGTGGAATTCCTGATGGGTACCAGCATATGAATGGGTATGGAAGTCACACCTTCAAAATGGTGAACGACAAAGGGGAGGCTGTCTACTGCAAATTCCATGCAAAGGTATGCAAGCTGTGTTTCGATTACTTCTTGCTCGCTAAGGCGTAACATGCTAAGTGTTTGTAATCGTAAGTGGGGTTGTAATTTACTGTGATCCTTTTTACTACTTGTGTAAACGTGTGCCCGTGCAGTTAACACCTCGAACTCCGGATCTGGAAGTCCGGGGTTCAAGCCTCGCCTGTCGCGTTGTTATTTAATTAGACACGGAACTTTACTCCACTTTGTCTCTCTTCACCCAGCTGTATAAATGGGTACCGGCGACATACTGCTGGGGGGTAACCCTGCGATGGACTAGCATCCCGTCTAGGTGGGAGGGGGGGGGGTGGCAATACTCCTATGTATGCTTCTTGCTAAGGAAACCGGGATAAGCTCCGGCCGTTTGGGCCTTTGGCTCTTGTGCGCCTTTACCTTTTTTTTACTATAGCAAAATTAGACGGAGTTGTGCTGGAGCAATTAATCAGATGTCGGCATGTTCATATTATCAATTATTACTTGGCTGAAATTAGTTCTTTCAGAAGTGGAGCTTTCAAGTAAAAGTATAGCTGGGTATGATATATAAAATCTACTAAGAAGAGACCCACGTCGATCCAGATCGTTCCTTTATCTTACGATATATTAAAAAATATTTTAATCTTATATTAATAAATATTATTAGCAAAAAAAAACCTTTCCTTTTTTTCTTTTGACAGACTGATGAAGGAGTAAAAAATCTGTCCCCTGAGAGAGCAGAGAAGTTGGCTGGTTCTGATCCAGATTATAACAACAGAATGCTTTACAATGCCATTGCTAATGGCAAGAACGTGAGTAATGCGCTAGCGAACGTTTGATTTTTTGTCTATACTATCGAGTTTAATGAAAGCAATTTCACTTTCGTAGGGGGTTGTTTGCATCAGAAGTTAGTTTTGTATCGAGTTTTGCCAGTCAAAACGCGGACATAACAATAGCTCACACTAATTACTGTGGGAACGAAACGGTCCCTTCCCGAAATATACTCTACTTAGACGACAGACCAGTCAGACCAGTCAGGATGAGGGTCTTCGTCCCCTACACTTTCTGTCACTAGTGTGGGCAGTCTTTAATGACCCCTTTTGAATGGCAAAGAAGCATGTGAATGGGTTTTTCCGATGAAATCGAAGTCGCGATGATCGCTATTAATAAAGCGTCGATCTTAGAGATTACTGGCGATGATCGTATTGCCATTCCGATGACGTTTGGCAACATTAGACGTGCGATAGCAGCAAAGAAATCTACCGAAACGTGTGCTGCACGTTCAGATTTTTTGTTTTGTCTTGCCTTTTTGATTTTCGCGTTTCGTCGTTGTCGTCGTCGTGGGGTTGGTCAAGCTCGCTTATAGTGTTATCACGCAAGACAATTCTTGATATGCGACGATTTATTTTGTTGAAAATAACGCCGATTTGATGGAAAACGCGCCACGAAAACGACGTTCGCAGGTACCTTCAACCCATAGAGAGGGTCATTATTACAGTGTATAATGCCAGAAAAGTGACAACTTGCAGGGGAAGGAGACTGTTGACAATCAGTTGCATATGCTAGCGTATTAACAATTGTATTTTCCCTTTCTTGTAGCCATCTTGGACTATGTATATCCAGGTGATGACCTTCGCACAGGCTGAAAAATCCTCATTCAACCCATTTGATCTTACCAAGGTAACCTGCTGATACTGTGACTGAACTATACCATGAAAGAAATGGTCAACTACTCTTCGAACCCTGCCACGCCACTTTCCATGCGGCATTTTTTTTTTTTCAGTTTCACCATCACTGAGTAATTTAATCCCTTTTAAAGCTCTGCAACTCTTTTATTCTAAGCAATTTTTTACGCAATGTCTAGCTTTCCATCTTCTCAGTTGACATCAAATTTTGTCGCATTCTTTTTGACCCTCATAAGCTCAATAGAATTAGATTTCTAATTTGCATGTAGTTTTATTGACGTCGATAAGAATTTTTAAATTGAGTGCGTTGTGCTGTCTTTGTTCCCAGATCTGGCCACATTCTGAATACCCTCTGATCCCAGTTGGCAAGATGGTCCTCGATCGCAACCCGTCGAATTATTTCGCCGAGATTGAGCAGAGCGCCTTCAACCCTGCCAGTATGGTTCCTGGAATTGAAGCATCTCCGGACAAGATGCTTCAGGTATATTAAGGGACAAAATGAGCTAAAATGCAACCGAACCGAGATCCGTGCGTCCCCCGTTTCTTAGATTTCGAATTTTTCCCTGAGACTAAGCCTTTTTGATATGTACAATGTTATTCGATGAACGACCTTTTTTCGAGGAAGTGTTCTTTCAACATATCTCATCATCTGTGACTGAATATTTTTATCAGGGTCGACTGTTCTCGTACCATGACACCCACCTTCACCGACTGGGAACTAACTACATCCAGCTGCCAGTGAACTGCCCTTATAAAACCAGAGTGTGCAATTACCAGAGGGATGGACCACAGACATTTGACAATCAAAGTAAGTCCGCTATCGGTTGTAAGCGGATGTAACTTACGTATTGTTATATAGCTCGGTTGACGGAGAGCCTGGATGACCTGACTCGTCCCCAGTCCTCTCTTGAATAGCATGCGGCACGCTGGGGATGGAACGCTAGAAGTGTGACCGAAGGGAATGAATGCGAAGGGACCGCGCATTAATATAAGACTGAGAGACGACTGGGGCTGAGTCAGCATTTCGACAACTTGTAGCCTCCCGTGCAGTCACGGTTTCTTGTTGGGGAGGAGCACGTGACAAAGTCCTAAGAACCTCTGCGTGGGGGCTAGACAACTTATCATGCTAAGGGCTGGTCAGATTAAATATTTACATTGACGTACCAGCTAAATTTGACCTCGATTTTGGCGTTCACATGTTTGAACGGCTGGGTGCCGTCTAAATTTACGTACGGTTTGTTTGGCTCCGTGTACCCGTGTAAACTGAACACGTAAACGCACGAATAAGAATTTTGTCGAAAATTCATCCAGTGCCTTATGAACATGGCCTTAGTCTGATCTAAAAAGTGTTTTTTTTTTCTTTTCAGATGGCTGCCCTAATTATTACCCCAACAGCTTTAGTGGTCCCAAGGATGACGTTGCTAAATATGCACCAAGCAAATTCCAAGTAACTAAGAAGATTATAAGATTCCTTATGAGTTTGAAGAGTCTTTACCTTAATATTGATTAACTAATTAGTCTAAAAAATGTTCTGACCTAGAGGTACGACGCTGTGTTATTGCATCTTTTAGGCATCTGGCGACTGCAAGCGTTATGAGTCTGGAGATGAAGACAATTTCTCTCAGGTGAGGAAGAGTTCCTGCAACTGCATTCATTTGATTGAATGAATGAATGAATGATTGATTGATTGATTGATTGATTGACTGATTGATTGACTAATTGATTGACTGACTGACTGACTGACTGACTGATTGATTGATTGGTGGATTGATTGGTTGATTGATTGATTGATTGATTGATTGATTGATTGATTGATTGATTGATTGACTGATTGGCCCCTTCCTCTTCTGACCTTTTTTGAGGTCTCAACGAAATTTGACGTTGAACTAGGTTAATATCCGACCGTGCCTGGAAAAAGATCTGAAAATTTGATTACGATTGTTATGGTGTTTTTACTGACAGGCACCTAAATTCAGTGAATGGGTTTTTTGGTAAAATTTAGTGAAGTATCCAGTAAAAGAAAATATTGTATGTGAGGATTATAAGATTATCAGCACTTGATAGTTGGTTTCAATTATCTTCTTCAACTCTATTTTCGCTATCATTATTTTTAGGTTACCCTTTTCTGGGAGAAAGTGCTGGATGATGCCGGAAGGGATCGCCTAGTAAGCAACATTGCAGGCCATCTGAAAGATGCTCAGGAATTTATCCAGAAACGAGCTGTAAGTCATTTCCTTTGACTGAATCAAAGCTAGTCAGTTTTATTTACATGTATTGATTCCGCCCAATGCTATCGCATGAGGTCACCAATTTGATTTTGACCGTTGAATTATACAAATTAGTTTGGCTTGAAAAAGTTATATTCTGAGGGTCGCCAGGAAAATTATTCTTTTTTGTCGATATAGACGGATTTTTAGGACGACAGATTTGAAAGGAAAGGAAAGATCTCCGTTTAAAGTCTGGTCCTTGTGGTAATTGACGGTCCGTTGTCGAGTTACAAATAACCCACTCAGCCATGTTGCTTGCGGGTTTGTTTGGCGAGCGCGCAAAGGCCCTGTTTCTCCTCCGTTCCCCTTGCGGCTTCCAGCTCGCTCACGCTGACCCTTCCGTAAACCCCTCCCCAACAAAACCGTCAGTTACGGCGGCTACATCCCATAATAATCACAGTTGTATATCTTGTTGACTTTCAGGTGGCTAATTTTTCCAAAGTGCATGCTGACTTTGGAAACAAATTGCAGAAGGCTCTGGACAAACAGGTGCGCCAAACTTCGATCAACTGCAAATAAACCCCGGGGGGTACTCCCATAAATTTCGATGAATAAACACTGACCCTCAGTGCTAAGTTCACAGGGGGTGACTACTCGCAAATTGACAAAAAAGTTTGTATTACTGGAAATCTTCTAAGAGAAGCGTAGTCCGTCCATTAGGCTCGATCTCCGCCGCACTCTCGGAGACGTTCGTGTTTTTTCGCAGCTCCTCTCCCGAACAGTGGCTGCTTATCATATTCTCTTAATAACTGGAAATTGTTCGAACTTCCCACCTACCCCTCCGCTAAGCCAAAATTAACACTTAGTTCTCACTTAAGGCAAAATGTTGACTTAGGGGAAGGGTAGGTGGGCAGTTTCCCGGAAACTTATAATGATCCCGAACATGTCTCGTTCTATCTATTTATTTGCCAGCTTTTCTGGACACAGGCCTGCCCAGAGGGAATGTGCACGAACGGGACTCAACGTTCATTAGGGTTTTGAAATAAGAGAAGCAAAACGTGAAAATGTCAGGCCGACGTACAATTTTTAAGTTGGTGTTTCCAAGCACTGATTACGGCTTGCTCACGCCTCAGAGAGCGGCCAATCAGAGTGCGCGAAAAGCAGTACTTTTTAATAGGCCATTTGCATGATGGCGTCATTTTACTACAATGACAAGGACCCCTCAGGGTTTTGGTTTCTTGTGCCAATTAAACCTCACTGGGATAATCAAATTTAAATATGAAAAGAAAAACGAAAAGAATTCTGGTCGTAGGTCGTAAATGACGCCATCGTGCAAATGGCCTATTGGTCTGGTACAATAGCGTTTGATACGAAGCAATAGCATTAATAATGGTAAAATCACTCTTACTAACTTTCTTCCACTTTACGTATTACTAATATTCCGCCCTTTTTGTTCTCTTTTAGTCGAAGTAAACCATCATGAAGGGTGCTCCATTGCTCTACATCACACCTCTCGAGATTGTTATCAAGGAATGACTTTTTTAATTTCTTAAGGAATTATCAGGAAATCGTAGACATTTTAGTGTAGTATAATCCATGTAGTCGATGCGTGATGTTTTTCAAACGACTGAATCCGAAATGCAACATGAAAAATAATTTTTGCGTAAATAAGAATAGGTTAATAAATGTTAATTGTGGTAACACTTATTGATATCATGTTTGTTTCAGAACAACGAATGATTTAGATTGTTCACTGGACTGGAATTTGCTAATAAAGATGAAAACGTGTTATAACTTGGTTGTTGACTTAATTCGACTCAGAACCTGAATAATCGGTAGCAATTTCCAAGTAATGATTCTGTTTTAGAAATAAACAATATTTCCTCACAGTTATTTTACTATCGTTATTATACATGGTACTCCCCGTTTCTCCTCTCATTGGCTAAGAACCTACATTTAATTTTGGAAATCAACGCAACCTGCAGATTAGAAAGTTGTTAGCAGGTACCCGATTTCCAAGAGCGATTCCAAACCATTTCCCGTGCGTCAGTGAGTTTTTGGTCATTTTCTGCAAAACAATGTATTTTACTGACAATTGTTAGAATCGGCTTTTGTGACATTCCTAATAATCAAGATCTAGGCAAGTGTTATCAAACGAGGCCGATATCACTTAACTCGACCTTGAATACTCCGGATATCACTTAAAACTCATTTATTATTACTTGTTTATTGCTATTTATCTCAGTAGCAATTATGTTCCTGTCAAAATACATGGCCAAACCAGTCGACTATTTTACATGTAACTTTTTTTGTTTCTTTTTTAGTGCAAGGTGCTTTCGTTGATTCCAGCTACACTAGTACAGTTCTGATACTGATTTGAAGCAAGCTTATTTGTATTTTAAATGAATTCTTACGAAATCGTATTAAATTATAAGTAACATCGTGGGTGAACACCTCTTCATATCAGTACCTGTGGAGTGGATGTTCCAATACCCACCCAATGTTTTAACCGTTAGCTATATTTCGATTTCAGTTCAGCTTGATTTACTTTGTTTTAAGGTAATGGCTGGAAGGGATGATTCTGAATCCAACTTGAGCTTTCGTACATCATTTCTTTAATTTCAAAGGGCATAATAACACTGTAACCCAAGGTCTGCGATATAACTCTTCACAAATTCGAATTTTGACTGCTGATTTCTTCCTTTTTAAGTGGTCATAGTTTAATTTTTTCTCCTTCTAAAACAGTTTTAAAAAATGCACTTTCTTCAAAACTTGAAGCTGCTCCACGCAAGTGGTTTTCCCGCGTGAACAAAGTATATTGTTTGTTCTGTCTTTTGGTTAAACCCTGAATATCATAATCGGACCCATGAAAGTTTTTTGCGGTCCGTAGGGCACCTGTTCTCGCGAGAGCAGTCTTTTATTTGTCCGCGTATACTGATAACAAAAAAACATAAATTAAAATTTTTCAGAAGAGGGGCGAAGTTCAGAGAAAGATCTCTCGCTGCAAGAAAAAAAATCATAATAAAATAAACAGAAATTTGAGGTCGTCGACTTATACAAGCCCTCAGGAGCCGTTTCTCGAAAGCTTCGGCCCCTGCATGGCAGGGGGCCTCAGCTAGGCGAACACCATCTCCACTTTAACACCCTTTCGTCAGGAGCCCATGCTTTCGACGGATTCAAACCCCAATCCAATGTGAAAAATAGGGCCAAAAAATTGAAACTGGTAGGTCATAAAATACAAATTCGCCTCCTGGTTTTACGTTAAATTATCTGTACGTTTTCCTAATATCTTGGCAAAGATTATCAAAGGCAGCCGTAATAAGCTATTTTCTTCTGCATGCGTTTGAACTACCGCAAAACTTTTAGAACCATGAGGCAAGCAAGTTTCCCTCAGGCTACTCGTTACAGACTCGAGCAAAAAGGGAACGCCGCCTAAATTCGTCGGCCGGGAATCGAACCCGGGTCAACTGCTTGGAAGGCAGCTATGCACACCACTATACCACGCGTTTTAACAGTGTACTGATGCTAGTCAGAATTTTTGCCATGTTGTGTTTCCCAACTTCAACTGAACATCAACGTCTTTTATTTGGATTATTCAAACATTTTTCACGACGCTTGAAGGTGACACAGAAAAGCTAGGGAACGCCTGAACAAATAGTGACTTATCGTGAGGCCGAAAGTCCATTTTAA
>CALNXK010000081.1:427500-447500 GCA_942486035.1 Porites lobata
GAAAACATATTTATATCTTCAGTACCAACGGGGGTTGTGAATTAAAATTCACAATTATGCTATATGCTTGGCCCAAGAGATCGGTCTTCTGTTATTTTTACCCCAGGATCTTTAAAGCTCTTTACGCCTTTTAGAGTTTCTTTTTAAAATTATAATTGGTTACCAAATTTATCTCGTGAATGTGTGATACACATTAAATCGCACTCAAAAACATAGCTGCCATTTACAAGTCCATTAATTCGCCAGTAAGATTGATGAAGCCCTCCTGAAGAAGCTGACTATCGTATATATGATAGGCCGGCGGGTCAATTGTGTCGTCGGCATAAGGTTTAAATGTGGATAATATGCATTCAGTTAAGTCATTTTAAGAGTAAAAAAATAAACAGTAACGGCCCTAAGATAGTTCCCTGTGCGGAGTACCAGAGGTGAAACTCGACCATCCAGACGTTCACTGACGACTTCACGTTACACCGTCAATGCCGTTTCTTTTCAAACTTCATACGCAGTCGGCAAAAACTGTCAAAAGCGTAAGCTCAGATCTATGAAAAATGGAGTCTATTAGAACAGATTGTTTGGTGATTTCGCCCAGTCGTCGATCGTTACCAGGGGATAACGGCTGATTGGGCAAATCTTTCATTGGCCAAAACGATTGTCGCTGATAAGGCCGATCTCCCCCCCTAACTTAATTGTCCAATCAAAAACGATTTTTTTCACCGATCTTACAAACTATCGAAGTCAGGGATATAAGGGGATAATTTTCATGTAAATATTTAGAACCATTCTTGTGCGGAGCGTGTAGTGATGTGACACTTTTCGTTTTCTTGTACTGTCGGAACAAAAAGAAATACAGTAACAGTTATCAAAACTTCTATGTTATGCAAAGCTTCTTTGTTTATTTGGTTTGTGGTTGAGGAAAGCGTCGCATAAAGTCAACGGGATTCATCGATGCTTAAGTTCATGTAGGCTTTCACAGCAGCCGGAGAACAGGAAAAATATTTATCCATTGTGGCCTTACTTACTGCCTTTTAGAACCGGCCCCTCAGGTGAGCTTGTGCAATTATTACTTATTTCTCTGGTCTCAATTTGGTGTAATTATTTCACGCCTCTGTTTACTATCATAATATGCATGCATGTTTTCTCGATTTGAAACGCATGGAGATGTATACTGTAATGAAGTTGTATTCTGTTTACACTTTCTCCATATCCATGCCAAAAAAATAACAATTATATTGATTTCTTAAGATTCATATAATATATAAAGGATATTACATGGCCGCGCGGAGATACGAAATTTCTCTTCGAGTGTTGAAAAATATTGCGCGAGCGAGTGAAATATTTTTTCAACACTAGAAGAGAAATTTCGTATCTCGAAGCGGTCATGTAATGTTCTATTTATTATATAAACACCAATGAAATACCAAACCATTTCACTTTAATAGTTTTTTGGTGTGAAAGGCGCGATTTATTATGTAGCCATAGCAAAGGTGATATTTTCACATGTGAAGATAACATGTTATTTTCACATGTGAAGATATCAAGTTTTCGCGCAAAAGCTCACCTGGTATTTCATTGGTGTTTATATAATAAAAAAGTAGAGTTGTCGTTTATTCTAACGAAAGGCTCGTAGAGTTGTAAAGTTGCAAAGTAAAATCGGTTTTGGAAAATAAAAATATCAATACATGGGCTGACCAATATAACTTCGCAAAAGGGTGTCTTGGGGGTTTTGTTATGTAGTTTGTGTAAGAATTTTTTTCCAAGTCTACTACTGTGATCGAACTTGATTCATAATGAGTTTCTTGCTTTAGCACGATGGAAGATTTCGTTCTTTTTAGGTGTGTTTGCGGGATGTTTTCTTCTTAACTCATCCAACCATTCCCTCAAAAGATAAACTGAAGAAGGCTCCTTAACTGTTAAGTATAGCCTCTGCGGTTTAATGGTTTTAACCGGTGCCTTATTATTAATGCATAAACGGAAGCTTCGCTTTTAGGCCTGGCACAATCTATATTTTGCATTTGTATATATATTAAGCTTAAATCAAATGAGGATAAAACGGAGTTGCTCGTTACTTGTTAATATTTTGGTAAGGTGTACGCCTTTCTGATGCTGCTAGGACAGCCGGAATTTTTGGTGTCGTTTTCGACAAAATGTGGTCACTTGTAGATAGACAGACATTAGTTCTGTCTGTAAGTTTCGTGAAGTCTTTTTCAATCTCAGAAACGATCAGGGCTTATCTACCAGACAGTACTAGAGCACTTAGCAAAACAGCAGTCCTTTAAAATTCAGCTTCAGAAAAATTTGCCAACAGGACTGGTATGCTAATCGTCTTTAAAATAATGTAATTAATTCTCGCGAAAAGCTTATGGCAATTTACAGTAGATTTATTTCCTCTAGCGTTGGTCGATTTTTGCGTAGCTTTGATCATTTTGTTAGTCCGGCTAAGTTTGATGTTATCCCTAAGATACACAAAAACCTTGTGGTGGGGAGACCTATTGCCGTGTCCCATTTGTTTATTACTAGGCCTACTTTTGTTGATGAACTTATTAAGCCTAAAATACGCATGCCTACGGTACTTAGGGACTCAGGTGAGCTGATTCAACTGCTGGAAAATACGGTCTTGCCCGATGGAGATTGTTTCCTTGTCACGATGGATGTCGCATCGCTTTATCCGAACGTTGACACTAAGGAGGCGCTTATAGCCCTTGACCTGCTCCTTCGTGAAGCAGGGGCTCCGGAGACCCCTGGTTTTTGAAAACAATTATTTATCTTCGGAATTTAGTCCGGATATTTTTCATCAAAAGTTTGGGATTGCTATGGGCGCTCCTTTTTCTGTCACAGTGGCAAACGCGTTTATGTATCATCTCGAAAAGGATATTGTAGTTTATTCACAATATCTTATTTTATCTATTTGATGCGGGCCTAAGGACACCCTGCTAGAATTTTTGGGCGCTCTCAACAGCAAAGACCGACGTATTCGGCTTACTCATTGCATTAGCGAGCTTAGCATTTCTTTTCTGGATCTATTTCTCTATAGAGGTGGGTCGTCAAGTGTGGTCATGCAATTTTCCACTTTTCAGAAGCCCCAAAACAAATACCTATATATACCCTTCGAGTCGTTTCATCCTTCTAGTAATAAGAAAGCCTTTATTAAAGGGGAATTAATGAGGTATGCAAGAAACAGTTCTTCCTTTAAATCTTTTTCGGAAACTAGGGAGAGATTCTGGCAGCGGCTACGGTTAAGAGGGTATTCAGTTGCATTTTTGCTACCACTGTTTTTCGAAATACGATACAGCGACCATAGGCGTACGGGCCAGGGGGGCGAGGGGGGCTGCAACCCCCCCAAGTTTTGGGCAACTCAGATTTTTTGGACAGCAAGAGAAAATTTGGGCAAAGCCAGTTTTTAAAGACGTTTCCATGTTTTTTTTATTAGTTTAAATAGACAAATATTTTCTATTTTAATCTGAAATAAGTCCTGAAGACAGCGTAATAATGCAGTTACATTCCCTCGAGACACTCACAGTGGTTGCCTAACTCGTGATGAGTTACTGGTTATAGGAAAGAGTATCATTTGTTGTTGTACATATTTATAGTTTTTTATTGTTGAGCACTGTACTGCACTGCAGTGACTGGAATGGGCTCTTTCCAGTCGTGAATTGATTAGAATAAACTTCCGCATATCTTTCTAGAATCATCTCCGCTCATAGAACAGTGTATGGCAGATAGCATCAGCAACAGCTGAAAATGAAGAAGTGGCTGACTAGTACTTAGCTCGAACTACGAGAAGAATATTAAATTTTTTTTAAAAATCATTCAAGCAATAATTTATTGAAGTAGACCGAAATCAAAACCGCTAACAAGGGCGCCTCGATACATACTAATGAAATCCTTCTCTCTAGCAATCGGCCGGAGCTATGTCCATGATCGTTTACACACGTTTTTAAAAAGATTGAAGCTACTATGTGATGAAATTGCATGTCAAAAGAGCTTTGTTTTCTACGGATAACGGCCAAACATCAAGACTTTTTTTTTACCATATTTATAACGATAAAAACGTCATCCCAAAATATCCCAATAACGCACTTATAGATTCCGTTTTAACTTCACTAACATCGAGGCGACTATTGGAGAAAAACGTTCCCGTGAACGATTTTTTAGGAACAGTTCCCAGTGCCGAGAAATATTGCTGTAAGTAAAATAGACAATGGCGTCGTTTCGTTGCTATGACAACTCCGATGTCATTAAAACCCTGCTCATGACAAATTTTCATCTTTATCTAATAAAACTATGGTAGCAATTTCTCCAAATGTCTCTCTATGGCGACGTAGTTATTTTCAAAATTGGGAGGTATTGACCCTGAAAAACTGTTACAGTATCGAGCCACCTTCATATGCCAGTACGGCCTACGTTGTTGCATCGTATGGCCCTAGTTTCTTTTCTACGGTTTCGTAAAAATTTGAGCAACTTGCGAGAATTTTTTGGGCAAATGGTTTACCGCCCTCCGGCAAAAAAATTGCCCGTACGCATATGACAGCGACAGAAAGAAGTAGCTTTTGCAGAAAGCTAAGAATAGGTCTCAGCTGGCTGCTGTATTCAAGACTACTTTTAATTGCAGTCACGCACGTATTGGGAATGTAATCAACAGGATTATGTCAGAAATAGACTGTACCGTATGTTACCAAGTTCTGTAGTTTTTTTGAGGCCACGGTTTTAGCTAAAACCGTGGTCCCAAAGTTTTCTCACGCGTTGAGTAAAAAATTTCACAGCTGCGCCTGTTCCTTTTCGTAAATCCGGCCAAACCTTCAATGTTTGCGACCATCATTATTTTTAGTCATATTATGGCTTAAATGCAGGCGTTAAGTATTTGATTGTAAAACTCCCTGAAGAAGTCTACGTTAGTTAGACGAATAAACAAGTAGAGAATAAACAAGTTTTACAGCAACAGTTCGCAGAGTGCTGCTCACCAGTTTAGTTTTAAAATTTTTAAAAATTTAAAAATAAAAAAAAAAGAGAGAAAGCGAAAACTCGTGCCAAATAGCCAAAAGCCGAAGAAAAGAAAATGGCCTGGGAACTAACATCTATCTCGCATGGCTCAATGGCTCACATGATGACTCGCACGGCTCGCTGGCTCGCAGTTTGTGAAGACCCAGCACCAGCATCTGACCTGATTTGTGTTTGCACAGCGAAATATTCATCGCAAGTATTAGACGTTAAGAGGAAGTAATGCAGTTTGAAACTCTCAAGAATAATTCTTAAAAGCAAATGTACTATTTCTGAACGAAAAATATTCCTGGAAAAAGCGAAAAAATATCTTGCATATTTGCATAAACAATTGAAGCCAGCCACTTATTAAAGGTTTCGTGTTTCGCGCGTGATAACCTTTGCCTTTGGCTTTCACAGTGTGTCAGAATTCAATATTTGTTACTTTAAATGACGCTACCAGCTGTTAGAAAATCTCAATCTTTAATCTCAAAGTGAAATTTTGACTCCAATACTGCAATCCTTTTGAAAATGAAATTCATTCCTAAATTATGAGAGAAAAGCACTGATCAAAAACATGTCAACAACAGGAGCCGATTAGTATCGGCTCCTGGCGCTAATTACTATAATGGCTGTCAAACTTCAAATGTTTGGCGGCGAAACATGTCACGTTCACGTGAAAGTAGACCGCGCGAGTCACGGAAACAACAGACAAAAATAACCTTCGCAGCACGCGCGCGAACTTTAAATAGATTTAGCTCTTAGCTCATTCTCTCTTGGAAAAACTAATTAGTTCGTAGTTTTAATCTTGCTAATCATTCCAGCCTAAACATGGCAATCTTCCGTTTTTCTCTTCACGACGGAAACGCGGGAAAATGCATATAATTATCCCTCAAATAGACACGCTTATATCTTCACGGAATCAACGATCTCCTCACATTTAACTAATTTATTCTTCTTTTTCACGTTGCCATACTCCCACCAATAACATAGCTCCAACATTTGGCATATAACCAACACACAACTCAAAATCCCCTGATTTGTTCTGACGAGAAGGCTAGTGCACGAAACGGTAACCAGTCTACCCTATCACAGTTGGTAAAGCTATGATCGAGGTTTTTGTGTAAGTATGTTAGCACGAAGATGAAAACATTTTTGCTATAATTTTTCAGGCTTAAGATGCTCAACCTGAAAAAGTCTCTGGGTGTTATTGACTTCTCAAAAAAGTTAGTGGTGCTGTCAAGAAGATCATCATTTGCCTTCAAATACATCAAGCGAAAGGATGAAGAACCCGCAAGTCAACCAGCACTGGCAAACCCATACACACCAATTATCGAAGGTAATTTAAATATATTCATTTCTAGAGGACAAGAGTCTTGTGTTCTTGTGTAGAGAGGTTAACAAGGACTATGAAGTTCTTTGACACTCAACAGAAATGTAGTCTCCGTTTCTCCACTTCTGTGTGTACTTTTCTTTTCTTTTACATGTCAACTCGCAACATCTGCAGACTGCCAGACTAGGTTAATGCCGCCTGGGCATTTGGTTGATTAAGGAAATTGATTATTATTTCTTATTTGCCGGTAGTTTACATTAACATTGAATTTGTTTTGAAACCAACAAGCAAATATTGGGAAATATTGGCAAATTACGTAAGAAACGTAAATCATATATTATTTAGGCCCCCGTCCACACAAATCCTGATATTTTTGAAAACGAAGACTTTTTTCTCCGTTTTAGCCTTCCGCCCACGCGTAAACGACGTTTTTGGGCACCAAAAACGCAGCCGGGTTTCCGAAAACGGTCCCCAGAGTGGAGTTTTTTAAAAACGCCGGCCTATCGTTTTCGTGAAGACGGACGCACGAAAACGGAGGTTTTTTAATACGATGAAGCCATTCATTATGCAGCGTACACCTAAGAGCTTGTAAGAGCAGGGCCCGCGGAGCAGTTTTTAAAGCTCGAGGGCCGGTGACCACCTTTTTTGAAGTGGGGGAGGGTGGAATGTTAAGTATACCGAAATTCCTTCTACAATTATAGTTAAGAACACTGAAATTTATTTGCTACGTCGGCAAGGCAAATTTGTCTGTTCTCTCTTTGTGGCTGTTTAGAACTGTCAGATTACTGAACCCTTCTTGAGTCGTTGTCGAGCGGAACCATGTTTATAACTTTCAGGTCACTGAAAAGGACCTTTCCGTAGGGTAATAGCTAGTAGTCTTCAGATTTGACCGAGAACCTTCATCAAAAAAGTCCATTCTGCATCATTACATCCTGATGCAGTATATAGCCTGGCTGGTTTGGAAGCGTAGAAGTCTACGACTAAGTGCAGTTTTGTAAAGATAGGCGTTTCGAGGCTTACTTCGCATCCGATAATATATAAAATCGACAAGATTGAAACGGACCAATAATAAATTTAAATGCTTTTGCGAGGTCCGCCAGCCAAATATTCTTATTCCCTCCTGTAGATATCCCATGACTAATAATTTAAGGACAATCATAACCAAGAAATCTTCCAATTTCATTTTAAAAAACTGTTTTAAACTGCATCACGTGACCACCCACGCCCTGTTTTATCGAGAAAATTCCCACCACATAAAGAGCAAACCGTTTTCCTATTGTGGGTCCGATCAGTGGCTACAAATAGTCTTGTAAGAACGGTCGGAATGAGAAGAGGTCAATAAACGTCTTTCTCCCTGACGAAAATTTTATTTAGAGGAGGACTGGCACTAGTCAATGATTACCAATTACACCTGCCAATACGCCTTTTGCATTCGTTGTTCTCGTGATCAACTTTCAGTAAACACGAAAACATTTCGCTGTTCGAGGTTTTAAAAAGCACAATCTTTG
The DNA here is from genome assembly GCA_942486035.1 of Porites lobata. Taxonomy (NCBI): domain Eukaryota; kingdom Metazoa; phylum Cnidaria; class Anthozoa; order Scleractinia; family Poritidae; genus Porites; species Porites lobata. The sequence continues at coordinate 435,316 of CALNXK010000081.1, forward strand.
CAAGTCGTACAAGTTCTCTTAATTCTATCAATTTTTTTTCCGGCAAATTTGGGTTTCCACAGAAAAGCTAAGCCACACAATCGGTGTATTTTGATACACAAAATTAGCAGGCGAAGGATTATCTAAAAAATGGATTACTTTTTTGATTAAGGCCAACTAAATTGGACAGATTTTCAACTGTAAAATAGTAGCATTAATTATTTATCCGTTCTTGAATATCTTTTCTCTCCGTGACTTCTTTTTGGTGGCAAGAAAAATACCGTAAAATTCCGAAAATAAGCCCCGGGGCTTATATTTTTCAAAGGCACTTTTTTAGGGGTTTATTTTTGGGGGGGCTTATCTACGGAGGGAAATTTGCGTTTCAAAATCGATTGGGCTAGCCGTATAGTTGGAAGTAAATTTACCGTTCTTGCTTTGTTTGACTTTGTATTTGAGGGCAATTTTCCAAGTACAAGCCCCCGGGGGGCTTATATTTGGAGGGGCAATTTAACGGAGGGTTTTTTGCGTTACGAGATTGGGGGGCTTATATTTGGAGGGGCTTAAACATGGAGGGGCTTATTTTCGGAATTTTACGGTATATATATTGCACTGAAATTAAAACCTTGATAAATCCGCTTCATCAAAGTTGCCTTTCGAAAAATTGTTCAGAGTAAAGCCAAGCTATATTTTCAATAGTGCCACAGAAAAACACAAAGAAATATGTATTAGCAAAGAGGCTGCTAGTTGGCAGGGAAAGAAAGGGCAAAAATTTAAACATTTGTGGTATCTGACAAGAAATGTTTATACAGTCAGCACAGGGGATTTTCGCTGCAACTGAAGCATTTTTAAGCGATTGTCTGACGAGACATTGGCGATTTTATGCAGCTTGCATCATTTAGTTTCACTGCAGGGCTTAATGTATAGATTGTACGCACATTTATCGCGTCACTCCAGCGCGGTTCAAAGTTACACGGTTCAGGATATTTCTGGTAAACCACACCACAAATCGAGCAGGAGCCCGTTTCTCGAAAGTTCGCTAATTAACGACCCCAAAAAGACATTTGGCCGTTTTTATACTAAGGACGCAATATCCGTCTGGACGAACTTGGGCAAATATTTTGTAGGGTGTTCGTAGTGCGTTGTTCAAGACGTATTTGGAAGGAAAGTTCGTCCAGACGCATAATTCGCCTCATGCCCGTCTTTATACTTAAGACGCATAACCAGACGAACTACAAATGTTTGCCCAAGTCCTTACACTCGGATATTGCGTCCTTAGTATAAAAACGGCCATTGTTGCTTACATTCAAGATCGAGGTTTTCGATAGTTTATATCCATGGTAATACTTTAAAACTATCAGCTAAGGTGTTTTGATGTAGTTTTTCAAAGGCCATACCGATATTTTTCAATCGCTTTAAAAGTGATTTTATCCTTGTCTGATCGCTATAGAATTTTCTCCAATGATTGACTATAGATCGAAATTTGTCAAAATGTAGGTTTTAGTAAAATCGATATTACCATGACAACAATAAACAAAAAACTTTGAAATTAATAAACGTCTAATTTTGCCCCATCTAGAGCAGCTTCTGAAAATCCAACACTAGGAACTTAAAGTTTGGTGTTTGTTATAGCAAATAACCTCTGTGAGAAGTAAAAAATTCTGTGTGTTTGAATTCGACTGAAACGAAAATATATTTCAAACCTTAAATTTTCAATAGCCGTGATAGATTATTTAATAAAAATGTTATAAATGACTCAAATTATTCTTAACTAGCGTCAGAATGCTACTTAAGATCATATTTCGATGCTAAGAAATTTTGGTGTATTTCGTCACTTGCGATCTTAAAAACTAACCCGTTTTCTCACCACCTGTCAAAGTGCAACTTCATTCAAAATTTGGACTTTTAGCGCTATTTTGTATATCTCTGAAACGACTCGAACGAATTTTTTTAAAATCTCTTCACATAATCTTCATAATGTATATAATAGTGTCTGAAACTTTCATTAATATTGATTCACTGCAACACCTTGAAATTTCAAGACAAACCTATCCTACAAACAGGTCAAAAATCCGCGCTACAACATTCACTGTTTTGACGTTATTAGTGCTAATTTTTCCAAATTAATGCGGACAATACACGTATCCATGACTAGTACATTTCAGTATGAGTATTTTCAACGTTTCACATTCAAACGATGCGATAAATTCCAACTTAAATGTACTTCTAGTCATAGGGGTATGTATAGTGCGCATCATAATTTAAAATTCGGCTTTTATTATTTTCAAAGTTTTTTGTTTATTGTTGTCATAGTAATATCGATTTTACTTAAAACTACATTTTCGCCAATTTCAATCTATAGCCAATTGCTGGTGAAAATTTTATAGCGATCGGACAAGGAAAAAACCACTTTTAAGGCGATTGAAAAATATCGGTATGGCCTCTGAAATACTGTATCGAAACACCTTAATAATAATACAAAACTTGGGACTGGGTTTGGTAGCTAGTAACTGCGCGCATTTATTCTTTGGATTAAAAAGTTACAGGGGATTTCAAGAAAAAGGCTTCAGATCCGCAATATCCGAGATTTCTTAACCCGACAAATTGCCATGAAAACGCCGCTAGATTTCACTGACATGCGGTAATCCACGCGCCGCAAATCGCATCCAGTCACCGGAAAATCAGATGAAAAGCCATTAGCATTAACGGACCACTAAACTCTACATTTTATTTTCCAGGTCCACGCATTGAACCTTTGAAATGGAAAATGTACACGAAGAGCCACATTCCAGCACTACTGAATACTTATTGGCCTCGATCACATTCCATCGATGCGTTGCCTTTCTACGCAGCATCAACCGTTTTGCCCATGCGCACAAACAATTACGTGGTATCTCATTTGATTGATTGGTCGGCTGTCCCAGACGATCCCATGTTCCAACTCACATTTCCACAACCAGGTGATTACTAATAAAAATATCTCAAATACTGATATACGGTAAATAAGTAAGCCACGCCACAGTATACAGACTTGCTGCTGCACAATCTTTGCAACACTGTCCTTTCCTCTCCATCATAGATTAATACTCATTCAAAATATTTCTCAATCTGATTGGCTCAAATCCCCCGGCTGCTTCTTTATGACCAGCTTCTGTTGACCAAATTTGGAAGCCGTTTGCCATATCCAGGACGTCGAAAGTACGGGGTAACCGAGAAGCACTGGGGACGAAGTTGCATTGTTTGGGAGAGCAGTAGAAAATGGCAGAACATTTCTGATTCACACGTTTCACCATAAAGAAATAACCTTACTCAGTACTGCCTGAAAAACACTGCAAGAACAGCAAGATAAAACCCTCCTCGATCTCCGTAATTCTTCATGTTATACTCAGCTTCGTCCAATAATTGCTAATTATCCAGTGCCCGATAACTCTTTAATGCGGATATAAACCCGTAAGGGCCTAGCGACATGTATGCAAGTGCGTACCTGGAAAAATCGAAGGTAAAAAAATTAAAATATGATATAAAGAATAAAAAGAAAAAGAGATATTGACAAAGAAGCAAATATTAAATAAAATTGTTTTTTTATAAGGCGCAGTTTGCCTTTATTTAATTCATTCTGTTTGCTTCTTTGAAACACTTTTTCTTAGACAACGCACTGGGTTTTTTCCACACCCGAATGTCGATTTCCAGCGGAGCGGTGTGTTCTAATTGGTAGACTGAATCTTGAAAGATGTCTTTAGGTAGAAGGCGGGAAAATAGCGCGCGTTGCCCACCACGAGCTGTCTTAACAGTACACGAGGTAGGGCACGGTTAAGATTACGTCAACGAAGGGTACTTTCGTCAGTCAAACCAAAAATAGTGGCAAACGCGAGGGGTGAAACGTCAATCATTTGTGAAGAAAATTCTAACATACTACTAGCTTTTTGGCTTCATTAATGCCGGATAAGTAATTAATAACGAATCTAAAAAGTAGATAAAGAATTTTACAACTTACTAAGTCATTTCATAGGCAGTAAAAACGATTTGGGTTACAACGTTAGTCACTTTAAACAAGAGATAATGGGTTTGGGACTTTAAGGGGGAGCAAGAAATATGGAAACTTGTGCCTACTTCTGGAAATGTCCTGGCTACGCCCCTGATCGACCCGGAGCTTATTTCGGGCGTGTCTTTTTCTATGGCAAAAGCACCTTGGATTATTAGTTCTTCGCTGAGGGTGAAATTCCAGACTATAACAGGAGTACGTTCAGCAGCAGGACACTGGAACTCTGATAGAGAGACAATGCTAACTGGATTGCGAAACATCGCGATGGCAAGGGTCAGAAGTCGAATCCGCGAAAGCTCAAAAACCGAAATACGAAACTGAGAAGGATGAACCAGATGCTGAACTGTGCACTCAATAATACTGCTGCAGCAAATACTTTTTCAATCTCTCCATCTTAATAGCCCGCTGAGCACTTTCTGAACCACCTTTTTTGTTTTGTTCTTTTTTTTTTTGCCACTCTTAAGTTTTCGTGGAAATATAATTCAAGGCCCAGTGGATTTGAATTTGGCTCTGACTTCCTTTTCGACTTGTAATGTTAAAAAATATAGGAATGTTGGCACAGGAAGATCTCAATCACGTGATTAATATCGTCCGGAATACGAAAGACAGAGTCTACCTGCGGAAGGAAGTGGAAAAAATTCGCGCTAAACTAAATCCACATCCAGCCAATCAGAAAACTATGAACGTGCCACGTGATGACGACCAGGAAATGCCCGGAATGCAACATAAATACCGCGAAACGGTTTTGTTTTTTCCTGCTGAAGGTAATTTATTTTGTTTATAACTAACATTGCGGTCTTTTATAGTTCCCATGTTGAGTGGGTGTTAGGTCAAGTGATTGTGAGAGATAACTGATGTGCAGCGTAATAATGCATGAGGAGGAAACTACAATTTGATGTTTACTTAGTCATTTTTAAATCAAAAAACTTCAAATCAACAAATTCAGTGTACGTGTTTGAGATCATCACAACACACTTTGGAAAACAAAAATTGGAAAAGGATTTTTTCTTAGTCTATGAACGTAAGATAAGGGACCTTAGTTGCCCTTTCTTCTGTTATTCTTTTTGCTGTGATAGTGATTAAACATACATCAAATGCATCGTACAAGAATTCGTCACTAGTTTCCGTTACTTTTCGCTCTTGATGTATTTCACAGGTCAATGGTGCCACACTTTTTGCACTTATTGTTTCCGCTGGGCCCAGTTTACCGCGGTTGGTTCTCCACAAATCTTCCAGTCTTATGATGGCAAGCGATTGGCAAGTTACATTCGCAACAATAAAGGTATTGGATAGAACAACTTTCTCATTATTTATCGTGGTAGCTATCCAACATCGTCACCCTTCAGTATACCCTTACATCACCATTCCGATTCGATAATTTGTTGCAAATTTCTTGTTTAATTTAGTAGGGTGCCTTAAAAGCCGGTGTAATTCCACAACTGGTGTTTGCTCCATTGATCTTATAGCAATTGCAGAACATTTTAGGAGAAGCCGCCTACAATAACAGCACATTTTCTTGAAGGACGTACGTATAACTAAGGAAAACAATGCAAATTAAACGTAATTCGTTTCGGTATAAACTGTTTTAAAACGTCAACGAACTATAGGGCGCGTACACGCACGTAAATTTAAAAAAAAGCACATCATCACATGCTCAAACTAGCCCAGAAAGGGCTGAAAAGAAGAACTCACTGAGCCCCACACGGTATGGGAACCAGGGTATAGAGTTTATATAAACAGCATATTACCTATAGATCCACATTATTATAAATTCTAGACCATTTTGTTTAGTGATCATTTCCTTGATTCTCATGAGGATGGTTCTCAAGAGTTTCGGAGCCACCTTAACCTTCGAAAAATTTACCCGTTCGTTTTGAGTTATAAGCCATGAAATAAATGAAAGGAGTGTTTCAACGGGATATGACGTTGCTATTTTATAATAGTCACCGTACATGTTGTATGGCGTCAAAAATTGCCATAAATAGACCTCTTTAGTTGTGTGTTTTGTTTTCTCGATGAAGGTCTCATTGGAATTAGCCCCTTTGCCTTTTCATCGTGCACGGTAATAAGACGAAATTTGAAAGAAACAGTTCTCTGGAGTATTATCGCATGACCTACATTGAAAACAAACATACAGGCTAAAGAGGTCTATTATTCTCTAATGCATTTGGCCTTAAGGTTTGCAGTGTTGATCCATTAGAGTGGAAGTGCTCGAAATGCTGGATACCATTTTTATCCAACGGAGAATTTCGGTGTTGGTCATGACGCAATGCAACGTTGCACGCTCAGAGACTTTTGGCGGGAAACAGTTTTGTTGTAAGTTGTCATGTGACCTCGTAGTAACCAATGAGGGTGCGCCCTCTTGGGGCAAAATTGCCAGCTAACTAATATTGATAGTTTAATCTACCTTTCGATTGCACAGGGGTCAGAGATGTACTGTTTACCGGTGGGGACCCTATGGTGATGACAACCAAGCAACTTGAACGATATATCGACCCACTCCTCCAGGATCCAACTCTCGACCACTTAAGAACCATAAGGATTGGTACTAAGTCTCTTGCTTACTGGCCTTATCGTTATGTCACAAATGATGACGCCGACGATTTGCTTAGGTAAGGGCTATGTATATTGCTAGTTTGCACGTGACGTCATAGCAGCCATATAAGTGGTCAAGAACAAAACTATTTCTATCCTCTGGGAAATAAACTCCATTTTCATGTAAATTTCTTGAAATAATGTTTATTGTATTGACCAACAACAAGGCCACCATGTCTCATGGTTGCAAACCAAGAATATCTAATTCAATAAAGGTTTGGCAATTAGGCATTGGGAATAGAGAACTCAGTGCAATGCTTTGCTCGCGTGACCACCACCCCCTCCCAGTGCGCAATTTCCTATTCGCAGGGTTATTATGAAAGACAAAATGTTTTTCTTTAAGACAATTAGAAATTTTCAAAAAGTTGCCCAAGTTTTCCCAAAATTTGCTCAAGAGTTGCCCCCACCTTCCCCCTCCCTACTCACAAAAAAATGTTCCTTTTTTGTTCCTTTTTTGTTTGCTTTCTGTAACCACCTCAGAATGTATGTATAATGCAAATTGTGTAATAAATTTAGCTGCTACGCAATAAACTCGTGAAATTATGAAGATAAAATAACGAAACTGTGCAAAACGTATAGCTCAGTTGATAGAGCACTGCACAGGTATCCCAGGGGCTGAAGAGTTAGAATACTGTACAAACCTTTTTTTTCTAGGCTTTCTTTCTCAACTGCGATGATTTTGATTACGTTTTATTCTTGATCCATCACTGATTCTAATATATTATTTTCATTTTCATTAGTCAAAAACTGGTATTACTGGGTAATTTACCGTTGCTCAAAAAAACAAATGAAAGTACACCTATTTTGCAGGTTGTTTGAAAGAGTCAGTCTTTCGGGTCGCCATCTTGCAATCATGGCTCACATATCCCACCCACGTGAGCTCCAATCACACGTCGCTAAAGAAGCTATCCGACGCATTCGAATGACGGGAGCAGTAATTCGATCCCAGGCTCCTCTCATAAATCACGTCAACGCAGACCCTCGCATCTGGGTGGAAATGTGGCAAAAACAGATCTCTCTTGGTATCATTCCATATTATATGTTTGTGGAGCGAGACACTGGAGCCAGACATTATTTTGAAGTTCCTTTAAGCACAGGCCTTCAAATCTACCAGGAAGCAACACGAAAAGTCTCTGGAGTTGCGAAAACTGTCCGAGGGCCATCAATGTCGGCTGTTCCGGGCAAAGTGCACGTAATCGGTTCTGCGAAGATTGGCGCGGAAAGCGTGTTTGTTTTGCAGTTTCTACAGGCTCGTAACCCGCAATGGACTGGAAACCCATTCTTCGCAAAGTATGACGAGAAAGCCAGTTGGCTTGACCAGTTGAAACCTGCATTTGGAGAGAAATCGTTTTTCTACGAGGATGAACTCCAAGAACTACAGAACGCTAACAATTGTTCGGGTGTCTTGTTCCAAGATAAATAAACAATCCCAATGGCACACTAGGTATTGTTTCTCGAAAGAAACTGTAACCATGAAAACTGAATGTTTTGTAGAACGGTGTAAGATGACCCAAAGGGTTTTTATTCAATTGTCTTTAGAATTTCTTCTCTTCACCAGCTGTTTGTTTAGTCCTAAGACAACTTTTTGAAATCTCCTCTAACAATCGTTGTTATTAGACTAAGAATGCTTTAAGGACAAATACAACTGAATTAAGATGAAAAAAAAAGGATTTTCCATGACTGGAGACGCGTAAAGCATCAACGGAGTAGTCGAGTAAGGATTTCAGCTGATATGAAGACGTAATCGAAGACAAATTTGTACTTGATTATAAAATGACTTAACCTGTTGGTGAGACGTGACCTTATGAGTAAGACACTGATTCATGGGCGAGTTGCGCAAAAGCTTAAGAGGGATTCTGGTAAATAGACTTGTTTTCCACTGTTTTGCGTTTATTTCTGCACTTTTTCTTCCATATCTAGACAAGATTTCATTCAGACAAAAAATGGCTCCATAAGGTCGTAGTAATTGGTTCAATAAATGTTTAAAAATTTTTGGATGATTTTTCCAGTGTCATTACTGAATAGAAATGCGTGTGGGATGTTAAAAAATATGGCAAATTGGGAAATTTTTGATTTGGGGGGTTGTTGAAAATTAACATATCAAGGGAATAATATGAAGACAAAAACCAGATACCACCACACTCCGATGTCAATAGATTTTACACCGCAGTATAGACCGGGGCTAATAGCACACAAAGTAGAGCGCTGGACTGTAGTCTTTGGAGCGGGAGGTGGCAGGGTTAATCAACGGAGTGGGACCAGAACTCAGCGTGTTAGTCTATATGTTCACACCACCCCAGATAGCTGTTGTGTCGACACGAAAGCCATACCGGAGAGGACTGCCGCTCACAGGCAAGAACGGTGATTTCAGCGCGATTACTGTAACGGAGCGAAGCTGGGCTGCGCCGACCTTGAAAGTGGAGCGTTACATATCGGATAGGTTTCTGCTAGTCTTAAGCGCAGCATGAACTGGTAATCGGACCGTAACGGAAGTAAATAAGTACGAGGAGGAACTGAAACCCACTGAGACGGACATGAATATCCTGGGCCGGGTGGTTCAAAGTGAGGTCAAGATAACGCAGGGTTAGTGAGAAATTTGATTTCAGATATGAAAGCTTAAAAAGCAAATTCAGTTTAATTCTTCTTGTCTGCAATTTGGTGATTGGGTCCTCTAAAAAGAATGGGGAAAATTATCTGAGAAAATACTTTGAAACAAAAGATAAAGAGCCCCGGTTTAAAATTTAACCCCGGTTTAGCGCTAATCAGTCTTCGAACAACTGGGCCCAGAAGTGAGACTGGGATTTAGTGCGACAAACCCTCTCCTCCAATCGCTGCGCTACGATGTTTGATGTGCGTCAACGACTTGTTCCGGTTCTATACCGTTGCCGTTCACACTCTACCGAACATGTGTTCGTGTCGACACCAAAAGATGTCCGGTAGAATGTGGACATCGGCTTAAAATAACTGAGAAATGGACACTTCCATAATGCGGACATCTCTCTACTATGTATTCAGGGGCTTATATGGATACTTAGGGTGCGTTCCTTTGGGATGATCCTGATCAGGATCAGTGATCCGAGACCATTCGGATCATGGTAGCTCAAATGAACCGATGAATCCACTCTGGACAAGGATTCTTCGGTTCATTTGATCTACCATGATCCGAGTGATCTCGGATCACTGATCCTGATCCGAATCATCCCAAAGGAATGCACCCTTAGTGGCTCAAATTTTAATAAATAAAATAGTCACCTCTGGAAAAATTGTAATGTTTTATTCCTGCAAAAATATGTTATCTCTATGGTATTTGTGGCATTTAAAGTAGGTTATTAAGTGTTAATAAATATTGAGTAGCAAACAGTACCAGGTACTTGTCTATCTGTGCAGTTTGTTATAAATAGCTTGTTTTAGATTGAAATTCTTATCACACACAGTCAACGTCTGTAGCTTTGTGATGTTTTTTCTACATTTGTCCCGCTCGTAAAGGAGTTCAAATAGTAGAACGGCGTGAGAACGAGAACGAAGCAAAAAAAGTATGGAGAAGAAAAAAAGGCGAAAGAGTTGGGAAGAGAGAGAACGAGGGAATATCTTAGCTAGGAGGTTTTTCCTCCGCTGTCACGCCACTCATGTTCTTCCCCATTTTTACATCCCCCGAATTTTGTATAACCTTTGTTTTTAATTTCTCCTGGGTATTGCAGTTGTCCCTGAATAAATTTATGACAATGCTTATGGAAAATTTTGGGGGCCAAACAAGGTCTATTATAAGAAATGTGTAAATGGCGAATTGTCGCTTTTGTATACGCTGGGCTCCTTTCATCAAGCTTTTGTCACCTGCCGAGATAAACTTAAATAGTTTAATCGGCCATTTGTTTAAGAGGGACAGAAAAATAAGAATCGTTTTAGGTTACATAATGAACGTGTTCTGCTTTAGAAATGAATCTGACTAATGATCAAATCAGTTGAATAAAACGACGCAGCATTCAAGTTTCCAGACAAGCTACCACCGTTATCCATCGCTTGTATATTCAAAGTTCTGTTACTCGCACTGTCCTTTTTCCTTTTTCCGGGGGGATTAGGAGTGAAGCCTGTAAATTATCTCATGCCATTGAATTACACTCAAGGATTTCCAAAGCACTTGACTTCAGCTCATTAATTCCTTCAGTTCTTTCGTGAATTGTAGAACTTCGATGACAGTTGGCAAACCAAAATCTGTTTTGATTGAATTGTAAAAAAATTCCGGGCTCTACAAAAACGAAAACAGACATTCAAAGTATTAAAATTAGTATCAAAACTTTGTTGGCCAACTGACGAATAGAAACAGAAAGGCTTCAGTGATGGTTACCTAACGCGAATTGTACGCATGTCCTTTAGGTCACCACGTTACAACAACACTGCTGTATCGCAAGTGACATCCTCGCAGACCCAGGGCGGAATATTAAAATGTCAGTTCAGGCAAAGTTTGGAGAAGAACGGTGGAGGCCCTGAGCTCTTACAAGAGAAGTTCCACTGCTGAATTCCAGAAACACCTGAAATCAATGCTCTTAGACCTATACAATCGTGGACAAAAGTCTGGGGGAAAAATTTCATTTGTGGCTCTTTTGTATACTACACATGCCCATCCCCCACCCCCAACGTCAAATACGACGCTGGAAACGTCCATTCACAGTTTTTCGAGACTTTCAACAGTATATTGGGTAGGGAGGGGGGATTGCAAAGTATTGTCAAATAAGGGCAATGCTTCAAAAAGGCATCCTGGCTCCAATTGTTCAAAAGGTGCGGATAGCGCTATCCACCGATAAAGCATTACCCATCGGATAGTGCAATTGGTTTTCCTAATACGTGTTCACTGGATAGCAATTTATCCGATGGATAGCGCTATCCATCTTTTGAACAACCGGGGCCTGAAGTATAAGACTTTGGCCACTTACCTCTTTTCGTAGCTCATTGAGCATGTGCAGTAGCGGACCGTCCAACTTTCCTCTCACCTTGTTATTGCCGCTACAGAGAAATAACAACTTGAATCACAACTTCGACCTAGGACCCCGCGAAAACTGAAAAAGGTAAACTCATATACCGTAAGTGAAAACATCTCAAGCGTAAGTAAAACTGTGTCAATATAAAGACTACCTATACTTGCAAACAATGGACAGGGAATCCAGGGTAACTGACTTTACGGTCAAGCCAGGTCAAGCGTACCCCTCAAGATTGCATAAATAAATTTATTATTCGACAGTTGAATCCGTTGGTAGTTGTGGATTTCAGATTCATCTCTGCATTCCAGCATACGTAATGAGCAGTGAATTCACACGCATGGTAGTTATGAAATTTCTACCAGCTTAGGTTTCTTTAGTTTGTTGTAATTTCTTTAAAGCAATTTTATCCATTCAAAGATTATTAAATCTGACCGAATAAAGAGAAGATATCGTAAAAAAATTCCCTGCTCATTAAGCATGCAGGAATGCAAATTTGAATTCGACACTGGTTGCAGTATGGACAATCGGATTCATTTTTCAAATAATAGATTGATTAATATCATCTAAGGGGTACACTTGAACTGACCCTGCTGTAACAA
>CALNXK010000081.1:450000-485000 GCA_942486035.1 Porites lobata
TTCCAGTTCTGTCTTCACTCGCAGCATGGTCTCCTGCGTGTCCCATTGATAACTGATCATAACGTGCTCCTCAGAATCTGAACGTACAAAACAAAGCGAGTGTTCCAGCATTATGGTAACTCCTTCCCTTACTGGTTAGTCTAAATGTTAGTTCAATTGTTTAAAACCGAACGTCAGGTATGGAGTTGACACAAACAGTTTAACTGGGCCGAACGTGGGACGTTTGCAGTTACGACCGAAGTTAACATTAATTTTGGGACCTTATGAAATTACGACGGCGCTGGCAACGGGAACGCCGAAAACACAACTGATTTAGGAAGCAAAACGACAACGCGCACGTGCATCACGCACGTTTGTAAATTTCTTTGATCACTGTCAAAGTACAACTTCGACGAAAAATGACTAAATTTTAAGTTCCCTTGAGAACGGGAACGGTGAAGACGATGAATTTTACTATGATCTGCATCTGCATCGAATCCGGCGGTCCCCTCCTTTCAGCACCAGCCACATTACCCTTCTTTTGAGTAACTGCGCGACTTGTAATAATGGCGAAAACTGAGTATGAAAGGGTTCGAAGTCTATTTTTCTCCGACATTTTCATTGGCATCATCGTTGTCGCACTAAAGAAAAGCGACCTGAATTTGAGAACAGTAGGTGTTGACAACGGTCAGATCGTATGATCCCTTCTCGGCCAAACGTTGTAGCAGTACTTAAGGCCAGGGTTCTATTTTCAGCCGAACCAAACACGGCGACTTAAAGTTACTAGGGAGAAGGTGTTGCCTTTGTTTCACATCTGCAAATGGTTAGCTCTTTTAGTCTGGTAAGGTAAGTACGAAAACCTGTAGGCCCCGTCTCACTGCACTTTCACTTGATCTGAATCTGAGAGATGTAAAAGAACCATTAGGGATGAAACAAATCTCTGGCTGTGACGAACCCGGCCGTGGTCTTGGGTGGGTAATAGGTAGGGAGACATAACCTCTTGATCCTTCTTCAGAATACCTTATGGCTTCTTGTAAGCGACACTGTTAATCTTCTACAAAACTGATAGAGTTAGAGAAGGTCCATACACAAGTTCAAACTTGACTCCAGAGCTAACTTGCAGGCTACAATCGCATAGAACTACTCGGAAACGTTTAGGTTAAAGTGGTCGTCTATCTTTCACTTTACACTGTTACCTGAGCTATGAACGTGTTCCTTCTTGCCCTCGATTTCCCACATCACTCCAGCCGCTGCTTGCTGTATCTCTTTGTTCGGTGAGCGTTCCAAGTTCTTCAGTAGGGCTAAAGTTTCGCGATCAGATTTTATCATTTCCTTATTCGTCTCATCAAACGACAGCATGTACAACGCTTTGATTGCAGCTAATCTTTCTTCCTCGAGCTCAACGGGGCCTTTCAACATAGAAACCAACAAAGGAATGCCTCCAAGTTGGCCAATCTAGGACACAAATGTTACAGTGACTGACCTTTCACACAAAATAAAACAAAAAAACCTGAAAGCATGAATGCCCGGATACTGCCCCTCAACATTTTTGCATGCAAGTTAATTGAAAAAACGGACGATTAATTTAGGATTCTGGGAAACTGCCCACCTACCCCTCCCCTAAGCCAATATTAACACTTACTTCTCACTAGGGGCAAAATGTCGGCTTAAGGGGGAGGTAGGTGGGCAGTTTCCCAGAAAACTAAGAAAGTTCGTCCAGATGTTGCGTGGCTTAGCCAAAATGAACCTCCCAGCTTCACTACTGCAGCAGAATCGTATAAACTAGTTTCTATACTCGGACATCTGTTGTAAGCTGAACTTTGCACGCTTATACAATGAGGTGTCGTACCATTTTCTTGTTGCCGTCGTTAGTGGCCACGTGACTTAGTCCATAAGCTATTTCCGCCGCAGAAAATCCCAGACTGCGCCTATTAGCGGAGTTGGTAGCCTTTTCCAACAGCTTCAAAATATCTTTGATTGGCTCTGAAACGAATTGCATATATAAAAAAAGTGGACAGATTGTGTATTTTACACAAACATGACATGACCATCTGTACAGTATTATGCGCATGCGAACCGCAAGTTTAATACTCTCATGAAGTCGTGAGTAGACTACGAGTAGTCCCCCAGCGAGCCGCGTGTCGCCTTTTCTCGAAAAGGGGTGATTTTCACGCGCGCTCGCGTTTCGCTAGCTCTACTATCCCTGAGGAAATATGGGGGACTACTCGTAGTCTAAGTCTTGAGCAGACAAATCAGATGCAGTCTTACGTCATAGACTTCCGAAAAACATATTATCAATTACTTTTGCAAATTTTTGCAGGTGCAAGCTGGCGAAAGAACGTCATCGCAGTTAAAGACTCAACCTGCGCAGATGCGAAAAAAAGCCTGAAAAATCAGGCTTGCCGGGATTCATACCCTGACCTCTGCGATACCGGTGCGTCGCCCTAACCAAATAAGCTAACAGGCCAACTAGGAGATGGTCATTAAATTGGTTCGTAATTACCGTAAAATTCCGCAAATAAGCCCCGGGGCTTATATTTTTCAAAGGCCTTTTTTGAGGGGCTTCTTTTTGGAGGGGCTTATATTCAGAGGGGCATATCTATGGAGGGAAATTTGCGTTTCAAAATCGATTGGGCTAGCCTTATGGTTCGAAGTAAATTTACTATTTTTGCTTTGTTTTACTTTGTATTTGAGGGCAATTTTCCAAGTACAAGTCCCTGGGGGGCTTATATTCGGAGAGGCAATTTAATGGAGGGTATTTGGCGTTACCGGTTTGGGGTGCTTATATTTGGAGGGGCTTATACATGGAGGGGCTTATTTTCAGAATTTTTAATTTTTTCGGAGGGGCTTATCTACGGAGGGAAATTTGTGTTTCAAAATCGATTAGGCTAGCCTTATAGTTGGAAGTAAATTTACTATTTTTGCTTTGTTTTACTTTGTATTTGAGGGCAATTTCCAAGTGCAAGCCCCCGGGGATCTTATATTTGGAGGGGCGATTTGACGGAGGGTTTTTTGCGTTACGAGTTTGGGGGGCTTATATCTGGAGGGGCTTAAACACGGAGGGGCATATTTTCGGAATTTTATGGTATATCCAGGAAAAATGAAGATAAAGAGATGAATATCAGATGAAGTTCAAATATCGGAACCGCGGAATGAAGAAATATTAATAAATGTAAAGAAGATCATAAATTTGAGTTTTGTAGCAAACAACCAGCAACAGAAACTAAAGCAACTTGGATTAGACTGCAGTAAAACATTGCCTTTAACTAAATATTATACCTTCGCTCGCCATGATGAGATGGTTATTTTTCTCGTCAACTAAGTAAGCCATGCAAAGTAGGGCAGTCATCCTATAAACTGGAAACTGTGTTCTGAAGAAGCTCAACAGTGTCCCTATCGCGCTGCTGTCGTCAAAATATTGTTTGTTCTTACTTCGTTTGGAAAGGTTGTGAAGCACTCCTAAAAGTTCAAAAATCAAACTGCCCAATCTTGAAAAGCTAACATCTTTGTCCTCAGGATCTTTTGGAAGAACCTGGAAGTATAATTAAAAGTTATTAAAAGGTTTGCCATTAAAGGCTTGAAGTTTTTACGGGCAGAATTTTCATTTTTTCGTATACGGAAAAAGGGCAACAGCACTAACGGGGCTGGAGTAGCGGACGCACCAGATCAAATCTGCTGCCGCCACTGCGCTTAAATGTTTCAATGTTGTCTTGTCATTAAAGGTTCATTAAGCCTTATACATACCTGACTCTTATTAAAGTCTGGCGTACATGTCTTTAGTTGCTCCAATAGGCCCAAGATAAGTTCTACCAAACCGGCGCTGCCACATGCTTCACAAAATGCATCATGGAGATCAGTAAAGTTTAAAATGGATATAGACACAGATAACATAACCTCTACAGCCCAACCAGCTTTCGAAATGACCTACAATAAAACACAGGGGTACAGACGATCCCAATTACTGTAATGTCTCTCAAGAAAGAGCGCCCCTTTCTTTTAATCTCTGCTTTCGAACAGTCAAATGTATTAAGACCCTCCCCTTTTCAAATAAGCAGCTACCCTCCAATTGCCACGAATTGATTTGTTACACTTAACAGTCGCAAAGTGTTCGTACATGTACTTGAATGATTATCTTCAGACTGCAAAAACTTGAAAGTTTGCAGTAAAATATTAGCTGCCGTGCAAAGTGATTTTGATACGCGTCACTGGAAATTTGAGGATGCCGTTCACAAAATAATATGACCTGCTCAGAGTTACTTCTCCAGTTTTATATAAGGCCCCATCGCTTACAAGCCTCCTCAAGAAGCCCTCCCCTCCCCTCCCCATCCCTCAAAAATAGCTGCAAACACCTTATGACAATACTTCAGCGTCAAGTTGACGGAAAACGGCGCCTTTTACCGTTATACTCTCCTCGACGCTGAGGGAAATGTAATTAAATGACCCTGTAACGTCCTCACCTTCACCTTGTCCTGATTTTGATTGGATAAAATTACGCGGGAGTCTCGCTATAAACGGCGAGTTACGTCACTTGTTGCAAAACAGGTTTGCCTTGGGCCGGTAAAACGCACAACGTGTACAGATTTTGTTCCAGAAAGTAGAACCACTCTCTATTTTCCGCAACAACTTTTCGCACCTTGCAACAAGCTGATTTGTTGCAAGACAGGTTTGACTCGTGGGTGGTAAAACGCGCCACATCACTTTTCAATTGGTTTTGTAGCAATAATCCAAAACAAGTCGCACATTTTTGCTGCCCGTTTTACCTGTACCTTTAGTCAGCCATATACATTTTTACTTGCCTTCTTTCTTGTCTCGCCTTCTGTGGAACTTGCTTCCAGCCTTTCTAAAGAAAAAGCTTCTGGGTGGCTTCTTTGAAGAGTTCTAACAATGCCAGTCAAGAGTTCAGGAAGATTGACATCGACCAAGAAGTTACCCACTATAGTCCTGCTTGATTGGTCAGGTATCTTGGTGTACACTGCAACTAAGGCATCTGCTTTCCAAAACGCTGCTTCAGTGGCCAGCTGACCAGAACCTAAATAGGACCTCAGGCTCCTGATGATCTTCTCGCTTTCTGACAAGTAGACGTACACACTTCGGTGATTTTTCTTGTATGTTTGTAACATCGTCTTCAGGTCGATTTCTTTTGGTTTACTCTGGTTACCTCCTGTAGCCAAAATAAAACAATCAAAGTATTATTATAATACATATAATAACTCCTCTTCGTACGTTCCCGCGTTGTCTCAGCCTTGTTTCGCGTATCGAGGGTTCTGCTAACTAGCCTTTAGCTCCCAACGCAGATGTTCTTGGAGCTTCGTCACGAGTTCCTCACCCACGTTGGGAAGGATTGCGTGACGACCCAAAAGAACGTCCGCGTGCGAGGCGACTGTTAATCCTGCCTATTTACGCGAAACCAAAATAAGTTTCAGTCCGCGTCAGTGGTAACTATTGCAATTTGAAATAAACCGAAGTGAATTAATCTTTCCAGCAATGACTGGTATTTCCAGGTTTGTAATAACATCAAGTTAATTTCCAAGCAAATCCTTACATGAAGAGGGATTCACCAAGCCGGTGGGCAACAAACAAAACTAAACCTCTGGTTAAGTTCGTCTACGAGCCAGCGCCGAAATCCTTGTTCTGGGCCGCTCGCTTTGTACCAGGATTTCAGTATGTGCCATGGGTTTGTCTGTTAAAAAAGCCTTTGTCGAACTGCCAATCAGGCGGAAGTGAAATTGGCCCGGAGGAGCTCAACAAAGTTTTATACGGGAAGGCTCCGCCCTAAGATCCAACTCCTGACCCTTTTATACACCATTTTGCACAGAAAAGGTTCCCCTTCCGTATACCCTCTACTGATAAATGGTACCCCTTTCACATACCTAGTTTAGAACGTTGCATCTCGTTTAACCGCTGTAAATTCACAGTCTTTTAAATTTCGATAAATCACAAACCCTGAACGTTTTCTCGACTTTTCTATAGCCATAAAATGCACCTATTGGCCCTTTTCAGCCTTTTCACGAACCGAAATCAAAGATTTCCCTTCCCTTTCTTATAGTACTTCAGCTAGTGAAATGCCTACCCTTTCCAGGAGTCCATAACCCGGAGCGAGCAACTCCCGTACTTGGTCTACGTCATGGCGTTTTACGGGCCAGTTTATTTTTAGACACATTTTAAGGCACTTTTTCCATCGAAAATAGAATCTCCACCATGTCTATGAGCGCATTCGAAGTATACGATGTCAAAAAGGAAAACTAAACGTTATTGAAGGGCAAAAAAATATTATTTTTAGGTCTGTAGTTTTTGCTGACGGGTAAGTGGAATTTAAAAGATGTTTAAAATTCGCGCCAAAACCGTTCTAAAAATAAATTGCTCCTTGAAAACGCTGTAACACGAGCTCATGGAAGTTGTTCGCTACCTGAAGCCTGTAAAAGGCACCCTTTTCGAGCAGAGCCTTCCCGTATATGTCATTACATATATACGGAGTACCCCCTAGGGGAATTACGGAGTACCCCGGAGAGAATTACAGAGTACCCCTGGGGGGAATTGCGGAGTACCCCGGGGGTATTGGAAACGTACTTCTGGTAATTCGTTGAGTCCGTTCGGCGCCCAGAACAAGGATATCAGCACCGGTTCGCAGACGTTACTAGCCGGGGTTAAATTACGTCTCCCGACGCAGGCTGCGATTCACCACACGAGCATTGTTTACCTGTCAAGCGGGTTCCTTTAGATTTTTCTCTCATCTCTAATTCCCTTATGAGATGGCTCATCCCGGTCTCTACATTCCGTGCTTCCCTAAAGTCCATCCAAAGCTTTGTACCCATTATAATCCCGAGCCACCCATCAGGTTGGAAGCGAGGCTCCATCATTAATGGAATGACTTGCTTCCTCAGCTGATAAGCGTATTCTGCTTCTGTGTGGTTAAAGGAGAATTTTCTTGGTTATTCATTTTAAGATCGTAGATGTATTGTGTACTGTGCTGCACACGGTCAAATGCGGAAATGTGGATTTTATCGGCACCACTTGACAAAGCGATTTGGAGAAGTGGCCTATTTAAAGTGAATGACGGCTAGTCTCGCTTACTTCACTTAGCAAATAGTTACACAGAGTTCAAAACCAAATCTGTTTCTTAGATCAAGCAGCTAGTAAATGACTTAAGGTGGCTCGATCGGGTTCTTCAGGGTCAACACCTGCACAGTTTCAGCATAGACTACACTACCATTGACAAAGATCTGGAACAATTACCACAGCAACTGTATTAGATAAAGATGAAAATTGATTATGACCAGGGTCTCAAAAACGTCGGCGTTGTCATACAACAAAATGACGCCATAACCTATTTTACTTGCGGTCGTATTTCTCGGCCCTTTATGCTCAAACTTGAAAACCCCATGGAGCCACATTAAGCATCAATCCTCTAATACCATCATTCTTTAAAAGAAAAACCAAAAATACTCTGCAGGCCTTTTCACCTTTCTTACCTGAGCGACAGTTTGGGCTCTCAAAGTACTTTCGTGATATCGCCATCAGAAACACAGAACAGTTTTCTACAGCAGCTGCCATACTCTCCAGAGTCGAGCCACTCATGTTTTCTACATCAATCCACACAGTGAAACCAGCGGAACGCAGTTTATCTCTGATTTGCAGCATGGTAGACTGGGAATCCCACTGATAACTTATCATCAGGTGGTGATTTTTTGTAGCCACTACCAAGAAAGATAGTT
The DNA here is from genome assembly GCA_942486035.1 of Porites lobata. NCBI lineage: Eukaryota > Metazoa > Cnidaria > Anthozoa > Scleractinia > Poritidae > Porites > Porites lobata. The sequence continues at coordinate 457,692 of CALNXK010000081.1, forward strand.
ATAGAATGAACAAAATCATCTGAAGCAAAGGTCAAACTACGTAGCTAGACAGTATGCCCAGTACCTTATGCATGCGCATAACCATATCACCAGACACCAACTACCACACGGCCAGTAAAAAAATCATACCCAACACTTTACTTTGTCTGCCAACCCACCCTGTCACCAAAACTGATGAATTCCAACTCGAAAACTATCGCTGCGGCAAACAGTTCACTCAGTTTCACCCGTTTTCTTGGTTGTAGTTGTTATTTTTGTGGTTTATTGCATTATGACATTAATTTTGTGAAGCTGAAATCCTAGCAATGGATACTTATGAAACCATGTTCAGCTTATTATTTCTACTGTCTCTCCGGGTCACCAATATGTAACCCGCCTGGACATTCCAGCAAAGAAGAAAATAATAAAATGATCTTAACAGAGGACGTTGAATTCATTCCAGTCCAGCTTGACACACCATTTGTGCCTTTATACTAAGATGACATACGTTTTTGCTCAAAACGACTTTTAGTTAACCTGGTGACTGAGCGCTTGATTACATCTGTACAAAAAGGCTATACCTGGACTAGAGGAATCTCTTTTCCTGTCAATTTCCCAGAAAATGCCAGAAGCCGCTTTTGCGATATCCTTATTTGGATACTGCCTCAAGCTCCGAAGTGTCTCAATGGCTGATGGGATAGCTTTTATGAGTGCCCTGCTCGTAGCATCAAACGACAGCATCCACAAGGCCTTTGTAACTGCAAGTATCTCATCTTCTTGTTGATATGACTTCAATGTGTTAACGATAACTGGAATGCCTCCATTCAATCCAATCTAGAAAAGATAAAGACAAAAGAAGTTGTTTTAGTTAAATATAATTGTAAAACTGAAACAGAGACCAAAACTGAAACTAAACCATGCACTTGCTCACAGTCTACAGCTGTACCACTTCTATCTCAACTTGCCTGCCTGTTGTTGCTTTCATTGACAGCCAGTTGACTTATTCCATCAACGACATCAATTACTGAAAATCCAAGGTATGCTCTAGAACTTGACTTTGTAGCCTTTTCCAGTAGTTGAATAACAAATTTGATGTGCTCTGAAATGTTAAAAGAGCCACACATAAACAGGGTTCTCAATAGAAGGCGGCACCCGGCGATTGATCGCCGCTTACTTTGGGATTTATAGCCGCTTACTTTGTGTTTAAGTCGCTTTTCTTTGCTTTGTTTTGACACCTCTGGCTTTGCTGAAGAGCCTCCTACTTTATCAGTGATCACCTCCTACTTAAAAATCTATTGAGAACCCTGCATAAATTATCCACCGAATTGTTATCCATGCAAAAATTAGCCACCCAGTGTTAGCTTTGTTTGTTTTTTTTAACGCTGTTTGTTGAAACAAGTTGGGAATGCTGACCCTCAATCACACTGTCTGTTTCAAGGAATGAGTTCAGGTGCCAAACTATATGTACAGCTTATTTGAAGTAATTTTCATCATGCGTAAATGTCATGCATGATTGTCTGCATGAGCATAGTAACTGGCACTTTACATATGACTTATTGACAAAGACAAGCTAAACTGACAACAATATTAAGCGGACAAGTGACAATGACTAACAATAGCCTGACTGTTTATAGGCTCAATTACCGGCCATTGTTCAGGAAAGGATCCTGCTTTTCTTCTCAGAGAGGAACGAGACCGGTCCTGAGGAAGTGCCAAGAATTGCACCTACTGTTATTACTATGACAACAGACTAATTACCACCCTAATACATGTAAGTAGTAATGACCTCAACATAGATTCAAGATCTAAAACAGCAATACCTTGTGACATAACCCCTTTAAGGCAACTAAGAGGTGAAGACAATATATTATACTTTAAACTCACAGAAAAACACTCTGAACTAATTACATAGAAAACAATGCTTTTGTTTTTCTCTTACCAACATCTGCCAATATTGTTTCATTGTTGTTTTCTTCAATCAGGTATGCCAGACAAAATAAACTCTTGAGATAATAGGCAGTCACTTTTGCATTCAGAAATGGCAGTAAGTGCTCTACTCCTTTGCTATCTTTGAAGACAATCCTGTTTGACACTTGTTTTGCCAGATTAACCAGTGCAGAAAGAAGCCTTGACAAAGTTCTACCACGAGAAGTGAATTTGGAGATTACTTTTGTTTCCTGATCCTATAAAGGAGCAATTCATGGAGAAAAACATTTCACAAGCAAGTATGCACAAGCAAATTCTTTCAACTCACGATCATGATCAAGGAGTTAAATACCATACATGTATATTCTAAACATTGTGGGTCAGAATGAAATTCAGGTTAAAATGGCTTCAACCTATGTTTATTCTCAATTTTCTTTGTTTCCTAACCCTAACATCATTCATAAATCAGGAATAATAAATTATTTGAATAAGGAAACAAAGAAAATTGGGAATCAACAAAGGTTAAACCATTTTACTCTGAATTCCATTTTAAACTACAGCACATATACCTACCTCAAAGGGCATCATGTCTGGTACACAATCTTTCAATTTTTCAGCCACTTCCAAAAATACAGGAATAAGTCCCTTATTGCCATGTTCTTTTGACAGCTGAGGAACATCTATTATATTCACAGACAAACCAGCCAATAAATTAAGAATGTCCTGAGCATACTTAAGCTGTTCAGAATTAATCGTGTTATCATTTTCCTGCAAGACAATAGGTTAAACATAATAACAAACAAATCAGTTCTTTCAGATTTAAAATCAGTGGTTGATCCCGGGAGGCCTAAAGGTTAGGGGGTGCTCTCTGCTCTCTGGTCAAAGGATGCTGTTTCAGTGCCTTGGCTCTCTTGGCCTCTGTTTTGGTCTAAAGATATGGGGCCAAGTTGGGTTTAACCTCTGATAGATTGGCCACTGCCCAGCAATATACCTGTATCAAGGACGCAATTCAATGGGATGCTGGAAGAACATGAGAAAAGCTTGACGTAAAAGCTGAAGGAAATTGAATAATTAACTTTTGAGCTTTCTCTCCAACATCCTAATTCCGTTCCATTGGTTGGAGGCAGAGTGGCAGAGCAGTTAGTCCACTAGACTTGCAATCCATAGGCCCTGTGTTCAAGTCCCACCCTTGCCAACACTAGTTGGATTGTTCTCAATAATCGCAGATTCAACTCCTTGCTCACACTGATAAATAACCAACTAGTTTGCCTCCAAATGACTAGGATTCTTAACTCTATTTTATCAATGGAAAATCTTTTGAGGGGAAAGGATAATCATATCAAAACATAAATATTATGATATATTAATTATTATATTCTAAGTGAGTTACTGCATTGTTAAACCAAAAAGAAAGCTCCAGTTTCACTGAAGTTTGCTTTAGGAGAAAACAAATGTAGAGACAAAATTTTCAGCCTTCATTGAGTTTACTGTTGCTATCACAATCTGCCCAGTATCTTACTTGTTTTACCATAACTACATGCATAGTAGGTATGCAGTAGGTATGTAATCAGTCGTCTTCACTTGATTACACTTACTTCGACTTTTTCCCTGTCGTACTTTACTACTTCAGGGTACTTTTCCAACAAAGCACGATATATCTCAAATATTATGCCAGCAAAGTTTTGCCCAAGCACAAAGTTAACAGCTGTTGTTTTGATTTCTTCGCTTTCGTCCATAGTTCCTGAAAACTTCAGCAGATTCTCGCAACATGACACACCTTCTGCATTCGCGATATTTCCGTCGGATAGAAATTCTTTTAAGACATTCGCACTCTTTTGCGCTTTAGAGAGGACTTCTCCAAATCTGGAGTTATTTTGTACAGATGAAGGTGCTTCCATGGGTTTTATCGTTTCCTTTTTCTGTTGCAATTGGTCAGAGTTGTTTACATGGCGATGGTCGTTGTCATTCACTGACTCTTTCTGTCGCTCAACTTTTTTGAGCCTATTATGAGAAACTCCGCTACCCATTGATAAAACAGTCGAAATTATAAAACTTGTGATGTTTCATAATGCCAGAATAAAAGCTGACCTCAAAAATTCCAATCAATATTGTTTCCTTCGGAGCTCCTCGAGCAAAAACAACCAGGCGTTACCAACCAGACAGATAGGACACTAGGCTCGAATTCCAGCCGCTGTCCGGGAAAATAAGCCCGCCATTGGGGTTCAGCTTGTGTTCGCTATTTGCATATTCCCCATAATAGACCTTATTTGCCGCTCCCTCCCCCATTAAATTTTCTATAACTTTTGCTCCCAATTTCCCCTGGGTGTTATTGTCGTTTCAAGAAAGAAAAAACCCTTCCAAGTTTTTTTCAACTTTTCTCATGCACCAGTTAGGGACTGTCGACACCACTAGAAAGAGCGCCTTAAATTAAAATGAGGAAGCTTGAAAAGTTTAAAAGTGACATGTCTTAAACGAGAAAAGATATAGCTCCGCAAAGCTGCAAAAATTTGCAGACTTTTGTATAGTGGGGGACAAGTTTGTGGCCCCTACAGTACAAGCGTCTGTCAGGAATGGGCTCCTGCGTCTGCAAAATTTCGCGACTTTGAGTAGCCTGTGTACTTACGTCCCCTTCCCTCACCCTTGCCCTTTTCCCGATGTTTTCTGAGGGGAGAGGGCGTCTGCACACAGGTTAGACTTTGAGGGGGTATATGCCTTCGTCAGTTTTCAGCAAATCGCCTTCAAACTTGGCAATCTTACTACAGTAATTTAAAGGCGCTCTTTCCAGCGGAGTCGACGGATTTTCGTTTACTTGTTGTCCATGTCAAAAGTTCAAATCAATAGAAAAGGTCTATTAAAAACCATTCTCATTCAAAATTGTTATTGGAAAGCAAGGTGTATTGTGGGAGGTGCGCAAATGGCGAATTCTCGGCTTAGTTTTTCTGTGGCTGGATGCGATGTTCTCAAAAGTCCGAAAAAGGGACCTGTTTCTTCCTTTTGATGATTTGCCGAAAACAGGCTAACAGACTAACTAGAAATTGGAGTGCTGTCCAAAAAAAAGCAAATTTTGCGGTCATTTGCCGTGTTCAGCAATATTTGACTTTTTGTACGTGTCTCTGGTCCCCTATAAAGATACCTTTACTAAGACGTTTTACATTAACAGGTTTTTGTCAGTAGTTTCGGGTTGCCCATAATCATATTTTTTTTATTGCCCCCACTTTTCCTTGTCAAACCAATACATTCTCTAAGTACTTACACCATAAAGTCTCTAACGAGGAGCTTTATTGATCATTTGTTGAGCAAATCTGATTATGATCACTGACTATACTTCAATGTTAAACGTTTATTCGACTTTGAACTCGTTACCTTTCGTATTTGGAAAGCGTCAAATATTTAACAGTTTTTGTCCTTGGTAGGTATGTTGACGAATGGCTTGGTAATCTATCCTTATAAAACCTACATAAAAATCCTACAGAATTTACTTCCAAATTCGCAGGGTTAATTAATTAATCCATTTCATTAGTATTGATTTTATTGCTGTACAAGTACCCTCTTAAACTGTCTGGAACCCTCGTCTAGTGCGTGAGCTTCAAGAAAAGTTCACTAGAGCCCAGTATTGCAAATCTCGCAGTTGTTTAATAACGGAAGTTATTGCCTTGGAAACTCTTGCTGTTGCTTTCTAACCTAAGGTTAATTCCCTAGAATTTGTTGTTGTTGATTTGTGGTCTTGTCTAATGCTACGTCAGTTGTAAACTCGATCTTGGTCATCTTTTTTCGCTACTTTTGGCCTTGTGAAGGCCTGTGAAATAGCGTCTCAGGAGAATCTTAATAATACTATCTTGTATAGTGGATGGAAAATAAAATACTTAAGTTTGAGCAATTTCTGAGGCATACATATTGGAATTTTCTTTTCTCTCTTCTTTTGTATTGATGAGCAAGAACTTAGTCGGGCGCGATTTTTTTTTCCAGTTTGAAAGTTACTCAAAATATGGTGTGTGTGATTTTTTCCACACTTAAAAAGCTTTGAAAGTAAGCAAGAGAAGACAGCTATATATTGTACGCTAAGGGTATTAAACGAATGTGCTAGAAAGGTTAAGTTAACGGTATACGTGAAGCCACTGCCCTTCACAACGTTGTCTGAATGAAGTTATACTTAAACTGTCTGAAATTGCAGGCGGACATATCTTTTCAAAAAGCTTCCGTGGGTGCGTAGTTTCAAATGACGCAGAGTACTGGGCCAGCCTTCCTTAAGGAAACGACAGATGTTTAGACTTCTTGATCACGGGCCATTTAGCTTGAGGCTGTACATTGAAGCGACCTGGTAACTGTGCCTGCTAAGTTGAGTTCCACAGGCTAGTTTTTGTGTCAGTAAATACCTTTTGTTCGAATATTGGTTTTCTTGAAGAGGGTAGAGTTGCATTCCTTCACAGAACTTACTGACTCGGTTTTTGACTCAGACTGAGTGCCAGGCATTAATTCATCAGTAATTCAATGGCCCGAAGAAAGATGCTTTGAACTTCTCATCCTTGAGCAAAGTAAAATATTTTTCAGTAAGCAAATCCTCTCCAACCTTTCTCATCATAAAACGCAGTCCTTGCGTTTCTCGAAGCCTCGTCACCGTAAACCCCGAGCACGACATCTGTGGCGGGAGGCCGACCCAGGATAAAATTGCTTGAAATAGCAATTTGCTCACTTGTGCTAGCACCTGACAAGACAGTGCTGTTTGTGTTCGTGTTGTTTGTGTTTGCTCGGCTCCTGTACATTAGTCTTCTTCGTTTTTTCGCCTTCTTGTATCTTTTGTAGAATAAATAACCGCCAAGAACGAGAAATAAGATCACCACAGCGCCAATCAGGGACACAAAAAAGATGTTGAAAACATATCGTCCGGCGCTATCTTTGCAGCAGAAAAGATCCGACATTTTTAAGTCACGTTCCGTTTGTGGGTTTTTCCTATGAGATGAAAGACAATCACGCTTATTGATTGACCTGCAAAAAAAAAGTGAATATCTCATTAACTTCACGGTTAACAGACGCAATTGTTTTCGCTGTCAAAATATCAGAATAAAGACAATATAAAACAAAGAATAAAATGAAATTGAAAGAGACTATTGTAGATAATTTTTTTCTACCTGTATTTTTAAATGCACATTTGGTAGTTTTGGTGAAAAAAAAAGAACCCGTTGTAATGGCCAGCACTTAAATCATGACGATAAACCGAGGCTTTCAGGTGTTTTTAAAACCTGCAAATGGGTTTGATTTTTGAGTATCAGATATGTCGTAAAAACACCCTCCGGATAAAACATGGTCAAAAATAGCTTCTTTGAAATTTTATATCAGTCACGAACTTCAATATGCGGTTACAATTCTCCCCTTTGTCTACGATGTACATCACCAAATCATCAATTTAATTTTTTTTCCAAGCTTTCTTTATTTTTCAGAAAAATGTCGAACGCAAACGTCTCGTTTCTAAAATTGAATTCACTTTATCGCGCAATATCGTAAAAACAACAACTTGCCATATACCGTTTTTCACTCTTACTCTCTCACGCCTTGAAGATAAAAGAAATAATGCCATCAACGCTGTTTTGTCATAAAAGATACCAAATTGCAATTGTTTCCCAATCACGCAATGTCTCTCGACATTTTTGAGGGTTAAAGAAATTGTGAAGCCTTATTTTCACATATAAAACGCAACATCTAACCGCAATGATTACAAACTTACCTGCGACTCGGTTCTCAGGGCTTTACTGTGCGGTTTTTGCGGGTGAGTCGCATATGTGGGTACAGCTTTCCTATAATCTGAAAAATAAATAAAATTGCTCTGTGGCGTAAAAACAAAAAACTGAAAAGCTCCGATGGCTTTTCAAGCCTATTAAGACATGCGATAAATCTAGGAGCGCAAATTTCCTTAAGGAAAAATGAATTCCTGCGTATTAAAAAACCACAAAGTATAGAGGACAGAGATGCTTGAGATTGTATTCAAATTATGATGTTGTTATGTCTTTTCGAAATGGAAGACACTCAAGCACTATACGCTTTAACTTGAGGAGAGATATTTTTTATAGTATTTCAAAGTCCAACGATTGAAAATTTACCTGAAAATTTGCCCAGAAATCGATTTTCGTCAAGTAAAGGCAACGGAATACAGAGAATATCGCTGGCATCCAGTCTTGCACAAGTACGAGAAACAAGGAAATATGTAAGGCAGAGTTTATAATTTAGTCGATGATGTTACAATATGATCGCCTTTGCACCTTCCTTGAATTCACCCTCAACGTTGGTTAGATGAGAACTTTCTTTCTCACCTTTCTCCACTGGCGGAGTTCCTCAAACCGCGTGTTTACAAGCTTGCCTCAGTAGGCCTATCTGCTTTGGGTAGCCCAAAACAAAGCAGTGTATTTTCGTATAGAAGCTTGGCATTTTATTATTGTTATTGACAGTTTTGTAATATTATATTTGGCAAAGAAAGCTAAGAGGTCAGGTTGCTCTTATCTCACTCAATCTGTAAACCCGATATCGATTTCTTCAAGTACTGTGCGTCACTAACCATAACATATCTCATGAGTGCAGCGCCCTAACGATATTGTAAACGCAACTTTCTAGCCCTCGAATTAGACAGAAGCTAAGGCTAAAAAAAGTAATCCTTATAAAACCCTGAAAAAACTTAAATATATAAAAGTATATTTCTATTTCTGTCATATGCGTCTTTGAGAAATGTTCCCACCTTTGCCAAGCCCATCCTAGTTTTATTGTCATGAAAAAATGAAACATAAGATGAGATAATATTCTTCTCGTTTCGTGCATGTGAATGAGCTACTACGTACCACTACGTTATGTCTTTACAAAATACTTCCTACGTTTTATTAAACGTAACTTGCCCCTCCCCCTCCCCCTGTGTTATAAAAATATTTTTGTCAAGTGGTATAAACACTGTTATTGAAGTGGAAACTAGGTGAAACGAAGTTTCATAGAGCTAAATTCTCGTAGTAATTAAAAACACTGGAGGATACACAAGCTACTAATGGATAGCAAGAACTTGTAAAGAAGTAAAATGTGTTTAAATACATTTTAAAATACACTAAAATGTTTGTTCATAAATGACTGGTGGTAACCGGTTTATAGGAGATTGCTAACGGGACTGAAACTAAACACGCACCCACACACTCGCGGGTCAGTGTAATGACTAAGGAAGTGACCTTTTTTTTATGTGAGACTTTTAGTCTCATACATATTGAGGATGTGAAAAAAGAAATTTATCTCACTGCCACCTGGTATTGGGCGTGTCACACAGGGAGGTGGGGGTCATTTGACCGCTCCTTCAGTTGAAATAATTTTGATTTTGTGTGACCTATAGCGGAGTCTTACTTTTGATATTTAATTTTTTTTCTCGATCTTTTTCAGGTTATTATTTCCGTTTACCAACACAGCTACTCAATGGTCAACATTCGGAATTTTCTATGCTTATAATTTAGCTAGGTGAAACCAGGACGCCAGGAGCCTAGGCCAGGGTATAGCCTGGGTAATCGGCTCCTTTTGACACACTGCTAACAAAAATAGCCGTATTGATCTTTCGGTTTAGACTAGCCCCACCACAATTAATAAGTCCCATTTGTTTAAAATACCTTTCCGTCGGCCCCGCAGCCTTACAGTGGATATGATGAAACCGCCCGGAAAAAGGAAATTGGTTCCTTAATAAAGAAGTTGTGAGTCGAGTTAAGGAAAAAATGAGGAGGAAATTTAGTGTTTGGCTGGGGAGGAGTTTTTACCAATAATCTGGAGTTACAAATAAAAAATTCTACGAAAATTGTGATATCCGTAAGTCTTTGGGATGTCAGCATGTTCTAACACAGGTAGCCCAAGCTCGAAATATGAGCATCGCCGAACATCGGCATTGTTGCGTAACATTCTAAATATAAGGATTTGTTTGAGGAAAAAACCTAGTATCGTTTCTGTAACCTAGGAAAATGAAAGGATTTCAATAAAAAACAGCTTACCTTACATAAAATGTGTGTTATATCTCTCCTGTGTGGTACATGGACCGATTTATGGCCGTTTTATGGGTTGTATTGTAAAAAGTTTCCTCTCTATATACAGTATATATAAGGTTTACCTTACATATCGGAGAGAAAACCGTTTACAGCACTGCCCATTTAACGGCCATAAATAGGCCCATATACCACACAGGAGAGAGGTAAGCTGTTCTTTATTGAAATCCTTTCATTTCCCTAGGTTACAGAAACGATAGGTTTTTTCCTCAAACAAATCCTTATATTTAGAATATATGTTACCCAACAATGCCGATGCTCGCTCGCCGACGCTCATATTTCGAGCTTGGGCTACCTGTGGTTCTGATAATTCAGTAACTCAGTGATGACTTGTGTTTTTGGTGTGTGAAAACGAAGTCCACCGGGAAATGGAAACCCAAGAAACTCAGACATTTTGCCTAAGGCGATTGAAATTAAGGCATTCTAAATTAAACAATGCAATGGATTAGGTATATCACGGCTATGAGGCCATTGAAAGGTATCAACGGTATTCTTTTACGCCGTACTAAATAAACAGGATGAAAATAATCCGATTCACAAAATACTAAATAAACAAATGAACCCTGTGAAACATATCATTTCGTAAAACGAAAGAACTCGAAGTTAAACTGAAAGGATAGAGGGCGTAACAAACAATACTAGGGATTTACTGAGTGTTTTAGGTTTAACTTGCCCATATGGAAAGCTTATTACCACAAGTAAAGAGAAAGGGCGCCACCTCTGTATGACTACAGCCGCTGAAATTAATATAAAATGCACAGTAGAGAGTACTAACGAATCGGGTAAAGAACTGAAAACAATGACCTTCCATTAAAATTCATGTGGGACAGTACTGATTTTTTTTAAATCGTGACCGTGTCAGTTGAGTATTCCGGTTCAGTCAGCGAATATTGATAGGGAACTTTTTGTGCGGTTAAGAACTGATATTTTTCTTGGACCGCCATTTCCTTTACTCCAAAACAGTTTACTTCCAATTATATCTCAGTTTTATGACCACTGGACTAAGATGATCCTGCGAAAAAACTGGAGGCATCTTGTAATGATCGCACAAGCCTACGTAGCAAGTGCATGGTTTCGTGGGAGCATAGTGAAAGAAATGTTTTGTAGGGAAGAGGGAAAGAGATACTTTTTTTCGGCCTCACGGCATTGCGACTCTTTCTTGGTGCTCCGCCTACTGCTTTGTTTATTGCGCTCCAAAGAAACCAACCGCAACGAAGTTATAACTTTTACCTAATTTAGAGAGAGTGCGGCTTTAACTCGGGTTGCGCGTGAACGGAAACCGCTTTAGAAAACAAACTTTTATTAAGTCTACCAACAATCAAGAAATCATCGCTTTGTAAGCAGTCCAATATTTGGACTGATATATTTCGCTTAGGTATGCCATGGATTTCTATCATCCATAGGTATGCTGATTTAAGACTATCATTGCTTTCCTATTTCTACTGGTTCGTTGGCATCAAATTTTTGGGCATTGCAGACTACGTCATACCCTCAGTGTTAGCCGAGATTATTTCCTTCCGCAGAAAAATTGTCCTTTTATCGTTTTATTTCACAAAGAGCTAAAATGACGTTTTCCAACCGAAAATATAATCAAAAGCATCACATGTTTGGTTTATTTTAAGTTTCTTCCAGAAGAGAAAACTAACAAGAGATTTGTCATATTGCATTTATTTAGTACAAGAGAACGATGTCGTGGCAAGTGTAATTAGCACCTGCATATAACTTTAATTTTTTACCCCTAAATTCAGTAGAATTCACGCTTTGTTTGTTTGTGGGTTTGTTTGCTCTTTACCTTCTGAGAATCTGAAACCTCGCATGCTTTGTAAAGATTCATAAGGCAGTACCGTTTCAGCTCATTTTTTTCCCACCGAGTTGAGGATAAAGAAAATATGCTCGGACTCTGAATTTGGGGGAAACTTACCCTTGGTTGCTGATTAAGGTCTTGCAGGCGAAATACGGTTTCCATTCCCTTTCATTCATCGATCGAGGACGCCGATGGTTCGAAGAACATAAAAGAAGAATCGATGACAAAACAAGGCTGAAATGAACGAATAAACTGCCCTTTCTTGTTAACTGGTAAAATGACCTTGCAATTTATTGTTGCATCTAATTTACTCACCAAATATAGAGAAATTATTCGGCAGTTTAAGCAAGAGTTAGCTTATTCTCTCTTCATTCAGGAATTGGAGACCAGTTTAGAGTGCGGGCGCGCGTTGTTAAAGAGTCTGCCAGCAAAATAGTCAACTTTTCAGCGTTTCTTCTAAGGCACTTCAGTGTATACAAGGCAAGAAAATATTCTCAAAGTTTAAACGTGAGCCGGATTTCGCCTAAAGGATCGTACGTAGGCACAATATTCAGTGATTGACCTCAGTGACAGGTACTTGAAGCCTCCATTTACAAAAACAAAGCTCTAGTTTAGTTAAAATATAAGGGGGGAAAGCGTTACATAAACAAAGTCATGTTTCAGTAAGTTTTATGGTACCTGAGAAAATAATGAAAAATACTGTAATTTGCCATCCGCATCAACCTAAACTCAGAAGGAAAGGTTACGTTTTGTTACGCGTTTGTCAGAAGTATGTTCCACTCCTTTTGTAAAAGATATGCCCTCTGAATGACGATATTTTGAGGAGGTGAATTTCTTGCAGTAAAGTTTTTAAGTAACTGGAAATAACTAAAATCCCTGTTTGTGAACCAAATTAACACTTCACCCATAAAAACTATTATAACATTTTATTTTACGATGCTTTAAGAAGAAAAGTTGTCATTACCAATGGGTATATCATGGGTAACCTTCTGGTACTTATTAGCAAAAGTATGTTGTTTGTGACTACAATCATTAATGCTACACTGAAGTTTGGCAGCTGGTTTTCATGCTTTCATTTTTGGTATACTGAGGATTTGGGATTAAAAATTATTGCAGCAATATAATGTGAAAACAATGCTTCATATTAAACTCATAATACATTCTCAGTTGTTAAGTGAGGAGGTTTATAAAGACTGGATTTCTAAGGAAGGCCAGAGCACATTTGTAAAGTAATCAAGAGTTAACGAGTAGCTTGTAGGGAAAATAAAGAACATGAAAACAACGGGTATAGCTAGCTACCTTGCGTAGCCACAGATGGCCCAAACTCTCGTTACAGGGAAAAAGTGTAACATGAGTTTGGGCCGCCTGTGGCGTAGCAGGCGTCGAAAAGGGTAGGGGATTAGGAGAAAGGGGAAAAGGGATTGGAATTTTCTCTCCCTCCCCCTCCCTCTTCATTTTTTGCGCCTGCCAAACAAGTTACAGGTAGCTTACATGGACTTGAGTTTACTACCTAGGCACCACCTAGACTTGACACCAACAGTAACTATCGTAAACTTGATCAATTGTAGTTTATTGATTAAAAGTCAGGCCTTCTTGGGCATCTGAAAAGTTGAATCATCAACATACATGAGAACTGCATATCTAAATTCAAAAATCCAGAAAAAACATGGATCTAATACAAAGGATTGTTGAACATAAAGTGGAAAGAGTAACGCCTTTTTTTACTGCATCTTTACAAACAGTTTCGTGTACTATAGCAAACAATAGGCACTGAGCTGCTGACTTGATCATGATTCTTGCCTTCCTTAGTAGTAGTGATGGCCTTGAAATGAACTGACGTTTGACTCCAAACAAACTTGTGAGTGGTGAAGCGTTTTAAATTAACGGTTGAAACAGATTAAAGGCTGCTTTTTTTGTCGCCACGTAAAGCGCTTTAGAACTTCGGTATATAAAACTGCCTGCATTCCAGTAAATGTCTTTTCTTCGCAATTAAGTCAGTGGTACTTATTAAGGGTTCAGTACTCTTGATCCTACCGTCAAAACTGAAAGACAAACAAATTTAAACGAAAAATCAGTGAATATTTTTATTGAGAAGACGAAAATCCGGCAACATTTGTTGTGCGAAATAGTCTAATAAAATTATTAAAAACTTAGCTTAACTCTCTTATCCCTATAAACTTCACGGAACAAAGGGAGAAAACATAACGGTCTATAATCCAGGCTTCTGTAAAATACAAAAAGTACGTAATCGGTTCATATGGTCGTTCAAGATGTGAATCGAATGACAAGCTTAGTCTGCGAACCAGTCCTTATTAGCGGCAAAATGTATGGTGTGAAGAACACATCCAAAGCAAGCTTGACAAGCTGGTGCAAAACAGATCGTAAAAAATTATTTAAGACGCTTGATTGCCAGAGTTTGTTGTTATCTTTCTTGAGGTGAGCACGCCAATGATGTCGCCAACGATCAGCTATGTAAACTACTGGAGAGTGGAATAGGGCTCCGAACATTTCCAGCCTTCCAGCCTTACCTCGCTCGGCAGTGTGAAGTCTCACGAATTCGTCAGCTGATTCCCGAGGTGGCTTACGAAATTTGCCGAAAGGGACGCCTGGTTGAGGTGAAGGAGTGCCGCCGCCATATTTGAAAACGAGAAGACCCTGGGAATGAGGTTGACTCAGAGTTCTCTTGGCAGATGTTACATTTTAATTGAAAAAGATAGAAGAGTAATTCGGTCTTCTACGTAAACGATACAGATAACTATAGATAGCCACCCACAAGCAAGCTCTCTCAACTACTGTCATTATCATAAAAGTTTATACGCATTCATGTTATACGTTGTAGGTTAGAATTAAACTGATTCAGGTTCGCAATTTCCTTTAAGCCCTAGACCTAAATCGTGAATACTTACATAACTTAAGTTAAGGGCTAGAAGGCAAAGAAAACTGAGCATCAACCTACGTAGGTTAAAATATTTAACCTGAATTTAATTTTGACCTATCAGACATACATATTTCTGCGAATTTATCAGGCGTAGTATGATTTTCAGTTCAAACGTCGTACTTCACATGCGACGAACCTTTTTGCTAAATGAGCAAAATCTATTGTGCTGATTTGTTTGATATATTCATTTATGATTGAGACTTAACTATTTTTAGATTTTTAATATACAAAATCATACGATCGAACAATTTTTCGTTTACTTCACTGCCCCAATATCTTGCACATTGGCTGTGCAATTAACGACATCACATTCTAAGAAATAATATTTGTAAAAAAAATAAACTTAACAATAAAGAACTACAAAATTACAACGAGTCACTAGTAAGGTGGCTACAGGGAAGGTCAGTATTGACCGAATAAAAACATAGGTTTAACACTGATTCTGGTGGCTTTTCATTATGTTCTAAAACGTAAAGCATGTTAATCTATTTCATTCTTTAAACAAATGGATTTTATGTTAACTGATAGACTGCTCACAACCTCAGGGAGCAAATCTTGATGTGGTTTGTGTAGCGTGTGTAAAGTCAGCTGTTACTGAATTCCATGCGGGCATTGAAAGTCGTGCGTGTTTGCTTACTTTGGAACTTTGAAGGAATTGCTAAGTGAAACACAAACTTATTATTCTCTCTTGCACAACCGTCAGGGTAATGTATTTGTGTTGCTCTCTTAAAGCGCTTTCAGCATAGTTTCTGGTAGTTCTGTTGCTAGTAATTTGTTGTTGCAAACATATTAAGCGTAGTTCCAAATAGTTGAACTGTTGAATATATTGAATGTGCTGAGCAAGGTTATGGCGAATCACTGCTGTTTGTTCAATTTTCAGGTTACACCTAATATCACACACTTCTTCAGGTACTTACTTTGTACAAATGTACAGTAAATCATGCCGGTCAGAAAATTCTACAAATCCAATGCGCCATCTTTGTATTGTTTCGCTCTTCTCTCTGAGTGTTGGCGGATCATTCTTTCTTCCTCTGGTGTAAAGCGACGATCAATATAACTTGGTTTCTCTTCACTGCTTCCTCGACATTTACAAAATACCAACGATAAAATCCAGATGAGCACAAACCCACCGAACAAAATAGCTGATACAACTATGGCTGTTGTCGAGTCCACCATATTTTAATAACGATCTCGTAGCGAGGACGGTCAACCAGTTGACGAAAACCCTCTTTTTTTAATTTATGCGTCTTACACGACTCTTACAACCTCATTGACTTTCATGAAGTTTATTACAGAACACTCTCAAGATTATCCTAACTTTTAATCTGTTATTTTGGGTCTCTACTCCTGAGAATGACCCTGAAAAGATCGTCGAGTCAGGTTTGTATGTCGTTTATGGAGATGCTATATTAATTTGAATGAGAACTGAAGAAGTCTCAACCTACAGGAAACATTTATCCCATTCAAAAGTGGACAAAGATTACTTAATTCTCGTTGAAATTCAACGGCGCATGACACTCAAATAATTGAATAGTATTTACATAATCCAGTATTGACGAGAAAACAATGTCAACACTGATCCCAAGTTTAGTACAAACAAATTGACACCAAATGGTCCAAATAGTTATTCTTGTGTATAAAGTTGAATATAGTAGTTTCCTGCAAATTATAGGACTTATAGTTGAAGTTGACCTATAAGCGTTGGTAATGAAATTTAATTCTTTCTTGAACTTTACAAAGTCCCTTCCAAACGGACTCAACATTGTTAGCCGAACAAGCGGTGAGCGACAAACGCACACTGCAGACTTACAGGTAAACGAGGAAAACCTTGTTGTGGAATGCTTTAACAGATTCCCTATCCCTAAAGTCTAAAGTTTAAGTCATTTAAACATCTAATGTAGGGATAAGGAATCTGTTGGAGCATTTTACAATGTTTACCTCGTTTACCTGCTAGTCTACAGTCTGCGTTTGTCGCACTGTTGGATCCGTTTGCACAGTACGCTCGATCCTGTCCGGGGAAGGAGCGCGGGCTAACAGCGGCTAGTGATCGAACCTATCTGCACAGCTCTTCCAACATTGTTGGGGCCAAAAGTTGGGGCCACACGAATTACACATAGTCTCCAAGTTAAAAGTCTTATGGGCTGTATCCTTCCCACGATGCACTGTAGGCCCCGACATTGAGAGATGTTGCTTCCGTTTGCACACCACTGCCGACACGGATGCAACATCTCCCAACAATGTTGGCCCAACAACTGTTGTCAGTTGTTGCGTCCGTTTTTACGTTATGTAATTCGAGCAGTTTATATAAGGAATGGGAGTGGATCAATGGCTTTCAAAAAGTAAAGAAAATCAGTTTATTAGTAACAACAACGCAAAGATTATGGAACTGAATTGCAATTTGGCTCTCAGAGTTACGTGACTGAATAGTAATATTTCAAAGAAGAAAATATAAGAAAAGATAAGTCACGTGATTTCATATGAGTAGAGGATAGTTATATGAAGCAAAGGTTTACCCTTATAGATCGGTATGAAAGTCATTTGCTCTCCACTGAATAAAAAATCGATGACAAACTTTACGTCTTTAAATATCAAAATGCGACCATAATTGAACTAAAACTCTATTTGTAAGCTTGGAGGACGTTGATCCCAAATTAGAAAGTCAAAATCGATTATTCTCTATTTGAAACACTAAATAATCAATTCATACAACGTTAAATCACCACACGCATTTCGCCAATTCTCGATACTTAGTAGTTTTTGATTTAATACGCAACCTGTCCCGTGAAAACAAGACTGATCGACAAGAACCCGTGGACAATCTATTTGATTGTGCCATTTTAAATCGCGTGACGTAGAGCAATTCTCGTGACCTAATTATATTCAATTTTATTTATGGCACTGAAACCAATTTTTTCTTCATGCCTCAATGAAACTGCATTGAAATATTCATTGTTGGTTGGAGTTATATGCAAATTTGAACAGGTTTAATAAGCGTGACTCACGGCTGCTTAACAGTTAAATGAGTTGGTCAGGCTAGTCAGACGCGGATGTTTAGTAACTTTCTAGTCGTACGCCATTTAGGCCAAATGTTTTTATAGTTATGCCACAGATATCCCACAAAAGTATTTGCGTCTTGATTTTTCACACAAACAAAGAGGAAAGACGAGCTACTTAACACCCATTCAAGTTGAGTCTAACTCAATGTTTTGTTTGAACAATGATACATAGACTGAAAGACGATATTATCAAAAATAAAATAAAAGAAGAACGCATCATAAAGTATAAAATACTCGAATGTATTGAAATACTACAGGAAATGGATCAGACGTTGAGGAGACTATGCTGATTACTGTTGATACCCGTTTCTAGTGCCGATTGTTCAACCACGGTGTCCCCCGTTCAAAGTTTTACCTCATACTTAGGAAATTTCCCTTTTCAAGATTTCATTGAGGGCCTACCTCTCTCGTTATCAATCGGTTAAAATTAACCTTGAAAACTTGTCAATAAAACCTACTGGCAACAAACTGGTTGCATTGCCAATCATTTCTTTCCAATTTCCGTGAATTAATACAACAGAGCAGCTCAGAATATTGACCTAGACGGAAAAGTAGAGAGGTTGGATAATAGTTTAAATGTAAAAAGAAGACGTACCTTACTAACTATATCATAGATTCGGAATTAATTCTGGAGCTATTCAAGGTTGCCTTCTTCAATGTAATGAGTTTCCTTCTCGATGTCCTTACAAGGCGTTTTGAAGTAGCACATGCTTCCAATCCAAACTATGACGAACAATCCAAAGAAAACTCCACTAACAGCAATCGCAGCTACTGAGTCCATGGCTGAGAAATGTGTATAGTCTGGATTTCAGTGATAATTTCCTTCTCGTTCTTTCCAGCGGCGAACGAGGATGCTAATTATTCAAATACTGAAACTCAGCGATTCGTGAAACAAAAGGGCAGTCAAGCAGCACACTTGCCTTAAAAGGCTGGAGCCAGTAAAGAACGCGGTGCAACTAGGAATTGTCGGTTTACTACTTAAAGGAACTGTGACACGAAATTTATCAAAATCCAAACAGTCGAAACTGACACCAAATTGAGTAAAACTGACGAAAGTGAAGAAAATCATTAAATCGGATTGAAATTGTGGTTTTTCAAAACTTTCTTAATGAAAGTCGAAATATTAATAAGGGTCAGTATTTTTAAAGCTTTTTTAGCAAGCATGTACGAGGTCACTTGAATAAGAAAACTATATGAGCCGGGGATCACTAGGATACATTAATAGAGAAGACCATATGTATGTAATTCGTAAATTTCAAATAAGCTCACGGGCACAAAATTCGTTAACAATTTATAATGATTTATCAGAACATTAAAGAGCTATAAAAGATATCTTTTCTAACAAGAAAAATCATGTTGTAAGCGGGAGACATCCAAAACGTGCCACGGAAGTAAAAAGTGTTATTCCAATGACTCATAACCCCAAGAGATCCAAACATAATATAGTGAGACATCTGTTGAGAAACCATTCGTCGTTGCCAAATGATTAACACTGGAATTTCTTTTATCGCTTTCTTGGCGATTTTTTTCACTTTTAAATGTGATGTCGGTGCCACCAACGTCAGAGCAAATCTAACCAGTCAAAGTTACAAAGGCAAAGGAATCGTCGTCGAAGGAAACAATTGCAAAAAAAAGGTCTACTTGTGCCATGACAAAGAAATTAAAACTGCTCTAAGTCAGATACAGAAGAGTTTAGCTTCTTTGGAAGAAAAGATTTCCGCAATGCATCCGAATCGACGTGGTAAGTAATACTTACTGTACTGGCTATATTTTTCTGTGGGTAAGCTATAAGGCGACAAAACAGTTAGGAGTCTATAAACATGAATGCCGGAGAGGTGACCGTTTAGTGTATTACTAAGTGATTTGTTTTGGACCCGAGTAACTTCTTTACTTTTTGTTTAGAGTTTGAACTGAACGGCCTTAGGATGAGTTCTTTTTTTTGCAGACTCTGTTTCAGACATTTGTATAAAAAAATTTATGAAATGAAAGAGGCTCCTTAAAAACTTACATTCTCCACAGAAACCAGGAGATGGGCTCCTGACCCCTGTAAATAAAGCCGAACTTTTAAACACTCTCTTCGGTAGACTATAGATGTCAGTCTGTAGGTTTTAACAATTTGTAGTTGCATAGTTTTAAAGCTCTTATTCATGTTTGTAAGTTATAAAGTGAGACCGAAATTATTGAAGTAGTTTTACCAATTTTTAAAGCTTAATTTGTTCTGTAGTGATGTATTATGGTGGTTGGCGTTCGTTTAAAGTTTAACTTAACAACAGACGATGGGGGTCCGTTTAACAGAAGAGTCACGTTTAAAGTTCTATATTGATACTACATGCTTAGTTTTGTAGGAGTATGGCTTGAATTACAGTAGACAGTATTGTTCACACTTTGAACGGTTTCATTTTTGTTGAGCTTAGCTTATAGCCTCAGTCAGCCGGTTAAGTATTGTAGGGTTGAAGCATGTTATAAATATCACTCAAATTTTTTTTTTCTGTCTTCTAAAGCATGCAAGTTCGACTTCGAAACGGGCTTGAGTGGTTGGAAAAGGACTGGAACAGCATTTAACAATCAACCTACCTACGGTGATAATCCAACAGCTCGCAAAAGAGGACAACCTGCCAAGCAGCAGGGGGACTGGTGGATCGGAGGGGCCGAAAACAGGCCATCCAAGGCAGCAACCCCTGGGGCACTTCAGGGAGATGGTCCCCAAGGAACTCTTGCTTCCCCGTTCTTTAAGATCGTTGGCAAACGGATCTCATTCTTGATTGGAGGAGGCTGTGACATTAAGAAAGTTCGTGCTGAGTTGATTGTTGATCACCAAGTAAGACAGCCTGACAGAATTGCGTTCAGCTTTTAGTTTGTTGTGGCATATTTTTTCACTACAGTTTCGAACTCGGCTTTATAATAGGTGCAACACCTAGCAATTAATATGATATTTTCCTTTATACTTTACGAATGCCTAACTGAGTTTTGCTGACATTTTTGTGATATAAAAGAAGTATTTCCGAGGTTAATGGATATTCCAGTCAATCGACTACAGAAATGTCATGGCTTCTGTTTAATCCTTCCCATATATTAGCTAGGTTATGTAGCCCATTATGTAGACACTGTCATGTATATATGAATTCCTAACTTTTTAGACTGTTTGTAATAGCTATATTAAAATTAAGCATTTTTTTCTTGAAAGTTCAGAGTGTCTTTCACATTTTGCAAAAGACTCCCTTAGCTTGTCATCAGTCAGTTTGAGGGGTCGCTTGCAAGAAGTTGAATTGCATCTGCCTCTCTTTTTCAGGTTGTCAAACGTTCTACTGGTTCATGTAATGAAACCATGTCTCGCAAATTCTGGGACGTTCATGCCTTTGTTGGTCGAACAGCACAAGTCAAATTGGTGGACCACAGCAGTGACGGATTTTGTCACATCAATTTTGATGACCTCGGAGGCGATATCAGTTGTGGGCAAAAATAATCTCGTCTCACTGCTTCGGTTTTACCGGATCTCAGTATCGCACTTAAGGGAGTAGACACAAAACATTTATAAGATAAGATAAGAGGGAATAGTTAATCAAAGTAATCGATTAGATTTAAGTTGATGAATACGTAACTCACCATCTAAGGATACCGAATTATATGTTTTTCTGTTACTAACAGTTTAACTGTAAACACGTATCTGGAAATAAAGATTTTAATTATACTTCAATTGTATCTCGTCTTGAAGTTATGATGACCTCAGAATATAATATTATGGTTAATATCGATCACAGTCACCTTTCACTTATCCCTTATCCACTTATCCCATGCATGCATGCATGTACTCTATATTTTTTAATAATATTTCCTGATGACTTTTTACCATTTTTCTCACAGTTCTGAATATATTAAACTTTTACAATAATTTATCATCATCCTTCAAAAGCATTATTTACGAATTTACTGGCTGTAATTTTAACTAAAAACTATATTTTACGGAAATGTGTTCATAGGAGAAGATTCTTGACTGTCTACTGAATAATTTACTAATTATATTAAGACGGCTAAGCCCGGCAAGAGACTTCCTCGGGAGAGTTTCTTATTATGCTTACAGAAGCTCGGTAGTAAATAGGATGACCCTTTCTTGTACCAAGAAGTGTTTCTCTCATTTGCGCAAAGGAAGGAGGGAAGGAGAAAACAGACGAGACATCGCTTCGCCTTCTTTTTTCCTTCCCATGGTCCTTTGTGTTTCGTCACCAGTCACTCGCAATTCGCGCCTGAGGATGAGACAGATGACCCATATATAACAGTAACAGTTCTTATGGATATCATAGGGAAACCAAGATATACAAGCTATATCTGATTGAGTTTTAATCCAATGACAAGGACCAAGTCAAATTTGAGAAGCTAATTTAGCATAACGTTTCTTTAAATTCCCTTCAATTTCCCTCAATTTTGGCAAAATAGTTTGTACAGTAATTAATCCATTGTAATCACTGAATTGGATAAAGCGCTTTATACTGATTCACAGCCAACGCGAGTCCATCAGTCCTGCTCTTTTGATTCAGTAAAGAATACTGCAAATCGTAACTGCAATATTGATTGAGATTTCCCTGGAATTTTTAGCTGAAACTCAATTACTCCGAGTTCTGTGTACCAACAGAATCCACAACAGAAAAAAATACATCTAGCCATGGGCTATAGCGAACAGGGGCTCGACTAAATAAAGATTGGTTAAATTTTTGTTTAATAAGTATTGAATTACTCACATTAAAGTACAATAGTAGAACTGACCAGAAACGAGAGCCGGGGAAGACTACTTCAATGTGAGTGATTCAACTTTATTACACAAAAATTTAACTGTCATTATTTAGTCGAAACCCATGTTTCCTATAGCCCATCATCTGACCGAAACGCTTGTTCTTTCTTCCTCTTTCTTTTTTTTCTCAATACACCCTCTTTTTTGTTTATTTCTGACTAGTCCCCACTAATAACGACGTGTTTAAAGAGGAGGAGGAAAAAACATTCGTTCCGAACAAGTTCACGAGACTAGTATTTTTTTAAGTTCCATAGCGAATAAGGACAGAGATCAGTTACTTAGTGCTCCGTAGATTTGAAGATGTCGAACAAATTTCATCAGGAAGGACCTACCAAATTTTTTTTGCATGGGTAATTTTTGCAAGCATAGCCGCTTAAAAGTCTCTTAAAACTTGAAAAAGTTATTCAAGTTTCAATCCATGTCCATCCTTGCCATGGCATTGCAAAAGACGGCAGCAAACAGTTTCAATGCCCAAATATAGTCTTAAATAACTAAACGGGGCCATTGTTTTTGGAATAAAAATGATGCGAAGACAAGTTTCAAAAAGAGAGCAAATAGCGTTACATAAAGTAGAACCAGTCAGGCCAAGAAACCCCAGTTTCGATAATTTCATAGCGGCTCAGTCGAGGATTACAATATTTAGTCTTGTGAAGATTGTAATCCTGCCAACTGCTGTGAATAAGGAAGCTTTCGAATACAGTCGCCTCTAATCGCTTCTCCTTAGTGGGAAGTTTTAGCTCAGTTGCTTTGCTTGGCCACACGAAATGAAAGCCATACTGCAGTCCCCCATGCAAGTGCAGCCGAAACGTTTCCTCGTTTTCCTCCGTTTAACATCTCGGTTGCTGTCTCTGGAGGTTGCGGCCAGTCTTCAGTCTTCAGAAGTCGAAGCAGCGTTCTTTCCCCGGTTTGAAAAGGCTCGTTGAGGCCCTACGCGAAATATGAATTATCCTTTAAACAGTTATTTGGATGGGAACTGATGACTTCTCAATACCGAACCAGTGCGTTGACAAGCTCTTCTTCAAAACGTCAATCTTCGTTTTGTAATTAAAAAAATGTCTCAGAATGCCTAGATCAGAAATAAACATTATTATTTACTGTTGTAATGCGCATTCGATCATATCTTTATCGCATGCTAGACTGCGCAATATAAGAAATAAACATTATTATTAGGTCATTTTACTCACCGCTATCTTTTTACCAAATATGTTGTGTGGAAAACCCTTAAAATAGCATATCAGAGCGTCTCGATTTGAAATTTTCAGGAGGGGGAAGTAGCCTTCTTTATTTTAAAGTTTGCTTCTTAATTTGGTGCTCTAACAGAGAGGAGAAGTGTGACTTCACGTTACCATGGAAGCAAAATTTCTGGATCACAACAATAGAGAGCTAAAATGGAACTTATTTCGGGGCGACGGCAACTTCAACCGGACGTGACATCATTGTTTGTGCAATATTGCTGCGGCATGCTCTTGCTCACCACATTGCCGTCGTGCTCCCCTCGGCGACGTGAAACTGGTCTGTTTGGCGTTGTGGCGAGAACGTGAGTATTTAACTTTCATTTCAATCAGGTTAGTTGCGTTTAGCAGCCAGAATTTGCAGATTATCGTTCTTAAATGGTCCTTGTTTTCTTTGAGTCACATTTCAAGCTCGATCTCCAAGCTCTGTTATCTACACTTACATCTTTATAATGTTTCTATGTTTCATGTCACAGAGTCAAGATCCAATCTGATCCAATATGGCAAACAGCAAACCGTAAGTGAGCTTTACATGGACAAAATTGTCCCACGAGCCAAATGAAAGTGTCCAGACCAAAAGTATGAACTCCGATATTTTAATTGTGTGTTTTTAGCTCACTTATTTCGTTAGGGTACCGTATAAACGAAACGTATGTATTGAAAATTGTTTAGAATAGAAGGTAATACCACGTACTAACGTGGGAATACTGAAATAGAGTTGTTGTTGTTGCTGTTGTTGTTGTTGCATGCAAGCAAATAAGCATTAATTCTCTTAATTCTTTATGCGCAGCCATACTTTCCTCTTCGGTAGTCTTCCAAGGCGCCGTCCTCCTGAGTTCACTGCGATCTTAATATTCGAATTTTGGAGGGAAGCGACGGTAACCTCTGTTCCAGGCTTGCTCTGCCAGTCCGGTCGCCGTCGCCCCGAAAACGTCTCTAACTTAAGTTCCCTAAAGCAACGACGACGGCGACGGCAACGAGAGCGACAAAAAAGCGATAGGTTAGATAAGCAAAACAACAACTTTGTAAATGCAGCACTCTTTTTTGTACATTTCTTTGCTGCGTTACTCGACTGCGACATGAGACTTCCTAATTTCACGCGCCCACATTATGGAGTATGTGAACACAACACAAATATTGTCTTTTTCTTTTTCTAAACTTAGATACGGTCCTTTCGGATTCAACCCCTGAAAATTCGCCAACATTTGGCAGATGAAATGACATTCGATATAATCGATTAAGTTTAAAACAGTGCGAATTCACTTTTTAAATGATGTTTTCTGTTTGTTGTCATCCAGAAATTTTGCTACCATGGCAACGTGACGTAACGACTTCTCCTCTCTACTCCCTCGTGGTGCTATCTTTAAAAAAAAAGGTCTAGGTACGCCCCAGTCTTTTCATATAAGTCAGGGGCGTAGGTATCTGTCTGCACGTGCGCACTGGCTAAAAAGACGCCGAACCTAAATAAAAACAAAAAATATATATAAGACACACGCGAAATATGTTGTGGCAGGAGGACTCCTCATGATGATTGCAGTAGACACATTTGCCATTTGCCATGTTCTAAAACGTAAAGCACGTTAATCTATTTCATTCTTTAAACAAATGGATTTTATGTTAACTGATAGACTGCTCACAACCTCAGGGAGCAAATCTTGATGTGGTTTGTGTAGCGTGTGTAAAGTCAGCTGTTACTGAATTCCATGCGGGCATTGAAAGTCGTGCGTGTTTGCTTACTTTGGAACTTTCAGGGGCACCCAACGACAATTTTCGGAAAAATATCTGTTCGGAAGGCGATTTGAGATCTAGAATTTTCGGAACATTTGTTGTAAAACGTCTTGCTTGCCTGCCTCTCCTAGGATTTTCGAACATCTAAAAAATCGTAAAATTGCTCATTTTCAACGGATTTTTACCCTAAAAAGGTCACCTAGAATTTTCGGGAGCCTTTTTTCTGGCTGAAATTTTCGAACAGGTAAGTTTTGATCCCTATAATTTTCGGATCACTAGACTTTCAGCTAGGAAATCCGAACAGATGAAAAATTTATAGGGGATAAAAATATGCCCATATCCACCGTGTAAATACTAAAACACGTTTAACAATGCCATGTTTAAGTGGTTTTGAACTATATTCTCGTTGGGTGCCCCTGAACTTTGAAGGAATCTGCTAAGTGAAACACAAACTTATTATTCTCTCTTGCACAACCGTCAGGGTAATGTATTTGTGTTGCTGTCTTAAAGCGCTTTCAGCATAGGAGTGTTTGAAGTAAAGTTTCTGGTAGTTCTGTTGCTAGTAATTTGTTGTTGCAAACATATTAAGCGTAGTTCCAAATAGTTGAACCGTTGAATATATTGAATGTGCTGTGCAAGGTTATGGCGAATCACAGCTGTTTGTTCAATTTTCAGGTTACACCTAATATCACACACTTCTTCAGGTACTTACTTTGTACAAAAGTACAGTAAATCATGCCGGTCAGAAAATTCTACAAATCCAATGCGCCATCTTTGTATTGTTTCGCTCTTCTCTCTGAGTGTTGGCGGATCATTCTTTCTTCCTCTGGTGTAAAGCGACGATCAATATAACTTGGTTTCTCTTCACTGCTTCCTCGACATTTACAAAATACCAACGATAAAATCCAGATGAGCACAAACCCACCGAACAAAATAGCTGATACCACTATGGCTGTTGTAGAGTCCACCATATTTTAATAACGATCTCGTAGCGAGGACGGTCGACCAGTTGACGAAAACGCTCTTTTCTTAATTTATGCGTCTTACACGACTCTTACAACCTCATTGACTTTCATGAAGTTTATTACAGAACACTCTCAAGATTATCCTAACTTTTAATCTGTTATTTTGGGTCTCTACTCCTGAGAATGACCCTGAAAAGATCGTCAGGTTTGTATGTCGTTTATGGAGATGCTATATTTATTTGAATGAGAACTGAAGAAGTCTCAACCTACAGGAAACATTTATCCCATTCAAAAGTGGACAAAGATTACTTAATTCTCGTTGAAATTCAACGGCGCATGACACTCAAATAATTGAATAGTATTTACATAATCCAGTATTGACGAGAAAACAATGTCAACACTGATCCCAAGTTTAGTACAAACAAATTGACACCAAATGGTCCAAATAGTTATTCTTGTGTATAAAGTTGAATATAGTAGTTTCCTGCAAACTATAGGACTTTTTTTTGAAGTTGACCTATAAGCGTTGGTAATGAAATTTAATTCTTTCTTGAACTTTACAAAGTCCCGTGCAAACGGACTCAACATTGTTAGCCGAACAAGCGGTGAGCGACAAACGCACACTGCAGACTTACAGGTAAACGAGGAAAACCTTGTTGTGGAATGCTTTAACAGATTCCCTATCCCTAAAGTCTAAAGTTTAAGTCATTTAAACATCTAATGTAGGGATAAGGAATCTGTTGGAGCATTTTACAATGTTTACCTCGTTTACCTGCTAGTCTACAGTCTGCGTTTGTCGCACTGTTGGATCCGTTTGCACAGTACGCTCGATCCTGTCCTGTGAAGGAGCGCGGGC
>CALNXK010000081.1:490000-822500 GCA_942486035.1 Porites lobata
GAACTCTTGCTTCCCCGTTCTTTAAGATCGTTGGCAAACGGATATCATTCTTGATTGGAGGAGGCTGTGACATTAAGAAAGTTCGTGCTGAGTTGATTGTTGATCACCAAGTAAGACAGCCTGACAGACTTGCTTTCAGTTTTTAGTTTGTTGTGGCATATTTTTTCACTACAGTTTCGAACTCGGCTTTATAATAGGTGCAACACCTAGCAATTAATATGATATTTTCCTTTATACTTTACGAATGCCTAACTGAGTTTTGCTGACATTTTTGTGATATAAGAGAAGTATTTCCGAGGTTAATGAATATTCCAGTCAATCGACTACAGAAACGTCATGGCTTCTGTTTAATCCTTCCCATATATTAGCTAGGTTATGTAGCCCATTATGTAGACACTGTCATGTATATATGAATTCCTAACTTTTCAGACTGCGCAATAGCTATATTAAAATTAAGCATTTTTTTCTTGAAAGTTCAGAGTGTCTTTCACATTTTGCAAAAGACTCCCTTAGCTTGTCATCAGTCAGTTTGAGGGGTCGCTTGCAAGAAGCTGAATTGCATCTGCCTCTCTTTTTCAGGTTGTCAAAAGTTCTACTGGTTCATGTAATGAAACCATGTCTCGCAAATTCTGGGACGTTCATGCCTTTGTTGGTCGAACAGCACATGTCAAATTGGTGGACCAAAGCAGTGACGGATGGTGTCACATCAATTTTGATGACCTCGGAGGCGATATCAGTTGTGGGCAAAAATAATCTCGTCTCACTGCTTCGGTTTTACCGGATCTCAGTATCGCACTTAAGGGAGTAGACACAAAACATTTATAAGATAAGATAAGAGGGAATAGTTAATCAAAGTAATCGATTAGATTTAAGTTGATGAATACGTAACTCACCATCTAAGGATACCGAATTATATGTTTTTCTGTTACTAACAGTTTAACTGTAAACACGTATCTGGAAATAAAGATTTTAATTATACTTCAATTGTATGGCGTCTTGAACTTATGATGACCTCAGAATATAATATTATGGTTAAATATCGATCACAGTCACCTTTCACTTATCCCTTACATGCATGCATGCATGTATTCCATATTTTTTAATAATATTTCCTGATGACTTTTTACCATTTTTCTCACAGTTCTGAATATATTAAACTTTTACAATAATTTATCATCATCCTTCAAAAGCATTATTTACGAATTTACTGGCTGTAATTTTAACTAAAAACTATATTTTACGGAAATGTGTTCATAGGAGAAGAGACTTGACTGTCTACTGAATAATTTACTAATTATATTAAGACGGCTAAGCCCGGCAAGAGACTTCCTCGGAAGAGTTTCTTATTATGCTTACAGAAGCTCGGTAGTAAATAGGATGACCCTTTCTTGTACCAAGAAGTGTTTCTCTCATTTGCGCAAAGGAAGGAGGGAAGGAGAAAACAGACGAGACATCGCTTCGCCTCCTTTTTCCTTCCCATGGTCCTTTGCGTTTCGTCACCAGTCACTCGCAATTCGCGCCTGAGGATGAGACAGATGACCCATATATAACAGTAACAGTTCTTATGGATATCATAGGGAAACCAAGATATACAAGCTATATCTGACTGAGTTTTAATCCAATGACAAGGACCAAGTCAAATTTGAGCAACTAATTTAGCATAACGTTTCTTTAAATTCCCTTCAATCTCCCTCATTTTTGGCAAAATAGTTTGTACAATAATTAATGCATTGTAATCACTGAATTGGATCAAGCGCTTTATACTGATTCACAGCCAACGAGAGTCCATCAGACCTGCTGTTTTGATTCAGTAAAGAATACTGGAAATCGTAACTGCAATATTAATTGAGATTTCCCTGGAGTTTTTAGCTGAAACTCAATCACTCCGAGTTCTGTGTACCAACAGAATCCACAACAGAAAAAAATACATCTAGCCATGGGCTATATCGAACAGGGGCTCGACTAAATAAAGGTTACATTTTTGTTTAATACAGCATTGAATTACTCACATAAAAGTACAGTAGTAGAACTGACCAGAAACGAGAGCCGCGGAAGACTACTTCAATGTGAGTGATTCAACTTTATTACACAAAAATTTAACCGTTATTATTTAGTCAAAACCCATGTTTCCTATAGCCCATCATCTGACCGAAACGCTTTTTCTTTCTTCCTCTTTCTTTTTTTTTTCAATACACCCTCTTTTTTGTTTATTTCTGACTGGTCCCCATTAATAACGACGTGTTTAAAGAGGAGGAGGAAAAAACATTCGTTCCGAACAAGTTCACGAGACTAGTATTTTTCTAAGTTCCATAGCGAATAAGGACAGGAATCAGTTACTTAGTGCTCCGTTAGAGATTTGAAGATGTCAAACAAATTTCATCAGGAAGGACCTACCAAATTTTTTTTCCATGGGTAATTTTTGCAAGCATAGCCGCTTAAAAGTCTCTTAAAACTTGAAAAAGGTATTTGAGATTCAATCCATGTCCATCCTTGCCATGGCATTGCAAAAGACGGCAGCAAACAGTTTCAATGTCCAAATATAGTCTTAAATAACTAAACGGGGCCATTGTTTTTGGAATAAAAATGATGCGAAGACAAGTTTCAAAAAGAGAGCAAATAGCGTTACATAAAGTAGAACCAGTCAGGCCAAGAAACCCCAGTTTCGATAATTTCATAGCGGCTCAGTCGAGGATTACAATATTTAGTCTTGCGAAGATTGTAATCCTGCCAACTGCTGTGAATAAGGAAGCTTTCGAATACAGTCGCCTCTAATCGCTTCTCCTTAGTGGGAAGTTTTAGTTACACCCACTGGCGTGTGCATCTGACTTCACTATCAACCGTGAAACTCAGTTGCTTTGCTTGGCCACAGGAAATGAAAGCCATACTGCAGTCCCCCATGCAAGTGCAGCCGAAACGTTTCCTCGTTTTCCTCCGTTTAACATCTCGGTTGCTGTCTCTGGAGGTAGAGGTCAGTCTTCGATCAGAAGTCAGTCAGAAGCAGAGTTCTTTCCCCGGTTTGAAAAGGCTCGTTGAGGCCTACGCGAAATATGAATTATCCTTTAAACAGTTATTTGGATGGGAACTGATGACTTCTCAATACCGAACCAGTGCGTTGACAAGCTCTTCTTCAAAACGTCAATCTTCGTATTGTAATTAAAAAAATGCCTCAGAATGCCTAGATCAGAATTAAACATTATTATTTAGTGTTGTAATCATATCTTTATCGCATGCTAGACTGCGCAATATAAGAAATAAACATTATTATTAGGTCATTTTACTCACCGCTATCTTTTTACCAAATATGTTGTGGGGAAAACCCTTAAAATAGCATATCAGAGCGTCTCGATTTAAAATTTTCAGGAGGTGGAAGTAGCCTTGTTTATTTTAAGGTTTGCTTCTTAATTTGGTGCTCTAACAGAGAGGAGAAGTGTGACTTCACGTTACCATGGAAGCAAAATTTCTGGATCACAACAATAGAGAGCTAAAATGGAACTTATTTCGGGGCGACGGCAACTTCAACCGGACGTGACGTCATGGTTTGTGCAATATTGCTGCGGCATGCTCTTGCTCACCACATTGCCGTCGTGCTCCCCTCGGCGACGTGAAACTGGTCTGTTTGGCGTTGTGGCGAGAATGTGAGTATTTAAATTTCATTTCAATGAGGTTAGTTGCGTTTAGCAACAAGAATTTGCAGATTATCGTTCTTAAATGGTCCTTGTTTTCTTTGAGTCACATTTCAAGCTCGATCTCCAAGCTCTGTCTACACTTACATCTTTATAATGTTTCTATGTTTCATGTCACAGAGTCAAGATCCAATCTGATCCAATATGGCAAACAGCAAACCGTAAGTGAGCTTTACATGGACAAAATTGTCCCACGAGCCAAATGAAAGTGTCCAGACCAAAAGTATGAACTCCGATATTTTAATTGTGTGTATGTAAACGTATGTATTGAAAATTGTTTAGAATAGAAGGTAATACCACGTACTAACGTGGGAATACTGAAATAGAGTTGTTGTTGTTGTTGCATGCAAGCAAATAAGCATTAATTCTCTTAAGTCTTTATGCGCAGCCATATTTTCCTCTTCGGTAGTCTTCCAAGGCGCCGTCCTCCTGAGTTCACTGCGATCTTAATGTTCGAATTTTGGAGGGAAGCGACGGTAACCTCTGTTCCAGGCTTGCTCTGCCAGTCCGGTCGCCGTCGCCCCGAAAACGTCTCTAACTTAAGTTCCCTAAAGCAACGACGACGGCGACGGCAACGAGAGCGACAAAAAAGCGATAGGTTAGATAAGCAAAACAACAACTTTGTAAATGCAGCACTCTTTTTTGTACATTTCTTTGCTGCGTTACTCGACTGCGACATGAGACTTCCTAATTTCACGCGCCCACATTATGGAGTATGTGAACACAACACAAATATTGTCTTTTTCTTTTTCTAAACTTAGATACGGTCCTTTCGGATTCAACCCCTGAAAATTCGCCAACATTTGGCAGATGAAATGACATTCGATATAATCGATTAAGTTTAAAACAGTGTGAATTCACTTTTTAAATGATGTTTTCTGTTTGTTGTCATCCAGAAATTTTGCTACCATGGCAACGTGACGTAACGACTTCTCCTCTCTACTCCCTCGTGGTGCTATCTTTAAAAAAAAAACGTCTAGGTACGCCCCAGTCTTTTCAGCTAAGTCAGGGGCGTAGGTATCTGTCTGCACGTGCGCACTGGGTAAAAAGACGTCGAAGCTAATAAAAACAAAACACACGCGAAATATGTTGTGGCAGGAGGACTTCTCTTGATGATTGCAGTAGGCACATTTGCCATTTTCCCAATAATTTTTGGTTTCTCTGGAGTAGCCACATGATTCTGGTGCTTAAACAAAAAAAAAGCAACGAAAGGAGCTGTTAAAGAAAGCAAAAGACGGGAAATCAGAGAGCAAAGCAAACTATAACTATAAACCAAAAATTAACTGAAATGTGGAAACATTCAGTAGTTTGCTTGAAATGTGTGCCGAGGCCGATAATTGACATGCTGTTGAACCTTTCCCCTTTGTAATAACAATATTAATTAAATAATAAATATTAATTAATTGTATAGTATCGCAAGAGAGGGTCGTCTGTACACCCTTTCCAGGAGGCTGGCTTAGCTTTAAAGCCCCTTTGTTAAATAATTTCTGTTTTTACTTTTACCATAAAGATATTTGCGAAAGCAACGTCGACCTTCGTTCCCATCACTGAGGGTTTAAAGATATTATTCAAGTCAATCGGAATGAGGCAAGTTTTCTTCTAAGATCTCCAAGTGACGTTTGCAGTAAGAATTCAGATATGCTTTGCATATAGTGTAGATTCCTTCCTCCTTTGTAATGTTGGTATATAGATTTGTTTCATCTTTCAAACAATGCCGGTAGCGTGATTTTTTTTATAACTTTCGTTCTCCCT
Source organism: Porites lobata (assembly GCA_942486035.1). NCBI lineage: Eukaryota > Metazoa > Cnidaria > Anthozoa > Scleractinia > Poritidae > Porites > Porites lobata. The sequence continues at coordinate 495,436 of CALNXK010000081.1, forward strand.
ATGAAATCGATATGAAATTAATGACGAAGTCCGTGCCATTTTGGTTTTAACAGCCTGTCAAGAGAGCTGGGTTAATTCCCCCTTTACATGAGGAAACCGGAAATTTCGGTTGGAAAATCAAATGGTTCGCTAATCTCGTACCCAGATCTCACTCTGTTTTTCCTTTAGGGGATCTGGGTACGAGATTAATGGTTTGCGCCATTCCGTATATTCAAATCATCTGAACATACTTTGTAGCGGGTCGTTTAACCATCATGCGTCAGAATGTTTATGTATATGCACAAGATTTCCACCCGAGTGGTTTATGTAAATGGTAAGCACCCATGGTCTTTCTGTTAGTCTATCACTATCCCTTAATATTGGAGTATCGAGTAAAGTAGACTTGGGAATTCAGGTTGTAAAAAATTGGACTTCTTGCAGGGCTATGTGTTTGGAAGAGCCAGCCACACTCTCTTTTCCCCGTCGAGAATCGTTGCGAAGGATCTTCGAACAAAAGATGTCTCAGAGCCATAAACTGAGCCCGGGAAAAAAATCCCATACTGCATGATTCATTCGCCGGGAAACAAATAAACCAAGACAAGTAACAATAACAACAACAAAGAGAATCAAAGAGAAAAGGAAAGATCACATCGAGGTGCAACTCGAAGTGTAACTAATTCCAACCGGCGAACTCGAAGTCCAGTTCGAGCTTTAACTAGATTTCCAACTAGGGGTTGCAGGATTTCGGCAAATAATTCGGCCATTAAAACAAACTGGAATCCACAAGTCAGGGGCGTAGCGTCCATATACACACGTACGCCCGTGCGTACAGCTGAGATCTGAGAAAAATTTTTTTTCTCATTAAATTTGCTGGCTAATAATTTCATATTTTCACATTATACTGGCGTTTATTATTAGAATTCCCATTATCCAAGCATTAATCATTCAGTGCCGGCCACTAATAATGGCAAAATGCATTTGAGTGGTAAGCAAAAATAGGAAAAACGCCTCATGTACCCCTCCCTCAAGGTCAGCCAGCCTCACCAGTTTCCCCAGCCCCGCAGGTATTCTTGAAGGAGCGGTTACTATGCCACGACCTGTGGCTTCAGAACAAAACGTACTTGCCGTCAACGGAGATTAGGAATATACTTGTGAGGTCAAACAGTGAAGCACCGGTGGTTGATTTTCCGAAGAAACTGTTAGAGAATCCTATGAATATTTCTGCGACTTGAGGAGCGTGATCACTGGCTTCTATAGTGTTTTCGTGTGTTTCGTGACACAGAGTACACACATATGGCTCGTAAATCGATACACGATTACTTCAACGTAATTAACAAGACAACTGAACAACGTGCAGAAGAAGCTGAAGATACGTAGGCATAAATTCTGAAGATGAGTTTAAAACCGAAGTCACAAGATGGAAGCACAAATGGAGTGGCATGGATACGAATATGACGCCGCAGACTTTGGTTGAGACTCTTGACCACGCAAACTCCCAATTTTATCCCGGTGTATATGTTGCTCTCGTAACATTGTTAACTTATCCTGTGTCTACATGCACTGCCGAACGTATCTTCAGTAGCATAAAGAGACTAAAATCTCCTCTGCGAAGTACGATGACGGACGAAAGATTAAGCTCCCAAGCAATCCTTCATATACATAAACATAAGAACGTGGATATTGACAGGTTGGTAACGGAGTTTGCCTGTCTTAAGGGTGGACGCCTCGCCCTTTGCTTGTGACCTGTCTTCTTTGTTTTTGTATTTTTTTTCTTTTCGGAACACTGTAGCTTACAGAAAACACTAGGGAAATGGTTAAAATAAACAACTTTCTACTGCATTTTTGCCGCATTATTTATTGAAAATGCCCCGCAGAAAAACCAGGAGATGGCATTTCCGAGACCCTAAATTTCAAAAATTTCTGGGGGAGCATGCCCCCAGACCCCCCTAGTTGTAAGCGCCTTCAGCGCTTAGGAAAAATTTATTCTCGTGCGTACATCTTCAAAATCCCACGCTACGCCCCTGCAAGTACGAACATCTGTTACTCTTACGAATTATCTCAAAAAGGTTAAATTACAACTCACAAATTCCTAAAATCTGTCAAATCCAGCTTGCCATAAAAAAAGAAAACAAAATTTTAAAAAATCCTGAGAGGCAGCTGCAACATTTCAGTGTACAATGGGCGCATATAAATACAGACATGGTCCTGTTTATAAAATCTATTATATATTACTATATCTAATGTATCAAATCCAGCGAAGACAGCAGAAAACCAGGACTGAGAAAACTAAGACATACAATAGACGACTCAAGGGCAACGAACAAATAAGAATTGCAACTTATAAACTTTCTTCACTGGCTCGGAATTAGTTCTTCTTACTCGCTGTGAAGACTTCGTTTGCTCGGGTGAGTTGTTCTCTTGGTCAATTACCACGGGGTCGAAAACACTATAATTCGTCCTGATCTTTCGTCCTCTGAATTGACGTGAATTGAATTGGTTCCGACTAATCGTTACGTTCTTCTTTCTTGACCGAATATCCCAAAACTCCTCAAGATTACTCGTCACGATTATGTATATTTAATTGTTACATATTCCAAACATATTTGTCCTAACGCCGAGTTTTCTCCTTCTTTCCCGAAATCAAGGGAGAAGCCGCGCGAAGGCCAAAACATGTCACTTCAATTTGCCATTTTTGATTTGGAGGAGGAGGGGGGTCTAAATTTTCTATTTATTTTGTCTATTTATTTCAGATTACAAGTAGGTCATATTTTGCAGTTAGATGAAGTACTAAACGAATTTTTGTTTGCTTTAACGTCTATGCGCTTCGCACGAGGCACATCAAATGTTTTAGCGTTTAATGGAAGTTGAAACATTAATAAGGATCAGTATTTTTAAAGGTTTTTTAGCTAGTATATATGTATGTGGTAATTGTATATCGAAGAAAATTTTTATGAGCCCGGGATTACTAGAATACACTGAAAAGAGAAGACCGTATGTATGTAATTCATGAATTTCAAATAAGCTCACGGGCACATCGCTAACAATTTGTAATGATGTATCAGAATATTAAAAAGCTATAATAAAAGATATCTTTTCTAACAAGAAAAATCATGTTCTAAGGGGAAGACATCCAAAGAGTGGCAAGGAAGTAAAAAGTGTTATTCCAATGACTCATAACCTCGAGCTCAAGAGAACACAGTGAGACATCTCTTGAGAAAACACTCGTTGCCAAATGATTAACACTGGAATTTCTCTTATCGCTTTCTTGGCGATTTTTTTCGCTTTTAAGTGTGTTGTCGGCGCCAACAAAACTAACGCCGGAACAAATCTGACCAATCAAAGTTACAAAGGCAAAGGAATCGTCGTCGAAGGAAGCCCCCCTTACAAGGCGTTTTGAAGTAGCACATGCTTCCAATCCAAACTATGACGAACAATCCAAAGAAAACTCCACTAACAGCAATCGCAGCTACTGAGTCCATGGCGGAGAAATGTGGATAGTCTGGATTGTAATGATGGCTTCCTTCTCCAGTCGTGCTTTCGGCGCCGGAACGGGAATGCTAATTATTCAAACACTCACAGTCGTGAAACTGAAAAGGGCAGTCAAGCAGCACACGTGCAAATAAAGGTTGGAGTCAATAAAGATAAAGGACGCTACGCAACTCGGAATGACAGATCTCAGGAATGATCGATCTACTACTTAAAGGCCGGGGGCCATGTCACTAGGATAATACTGTTTTATTTCATGCTGAAGTCATTACTTAGCTCATTTATCCATACACAAAATGTTCCCGAGATTGGAAGATCTCAAACAAATTTCGTCAGGGAGCACTTGCCAAAATATTTTTTGCATGGATAATTTTTGCAGGTATAGCTTAAAACTTGAAAAATTTTGGCCTAACTTTTTAGTCAAGTTTCAATTCATGTTCATCCTTATAAGAGAAGGCGTTGCAAAAGACGACAAGAGACAGTTTAAATGCCTAACCAAACAAGACCAATATTTGAATTAAAATGATGCGAAGACAAGTTTTAGCTTTTTAAAAAGATAGCAAATAGCGTGAAATGAAGTAGAACCAGTCGGCTCAAGAACTGACCTTTCCATAATTAGATAGCTGCTTCAGGGGGATTACGGCTGGGTTTTGGAGCGGCTTGCACTCTCAGCAACTGCAGCATTTTCGCTTTTCTGAATCTCCAACTCCTCGAGCCACTTCTCTTGCTGATCAGGCCTGCTTGCTGATAAAATGAGCCTTTGTCGCTCTCTGCCAATTTTGCTGCCCATTCTTTGTCAAACTCGCTCTTCGATTTCTTTTTCCCTGTCTGTTTCGATGACGAAAACGGACACGACCTTTTCTTTTTTTTGGCGGCATTTTCACCGAAGCAAACGCTAAATATCCACGGAGAAGACTAAAGGCTATAGACAACGCGAAGACAATTCGCACGTGTTGTGTCGAAGCACGCACTCGGTATCAGCTACTACATTGTAGTTCACAGGCAAGTTAATTGATATATGACACGGGTATGACAGAACTTGTCAACGATCAATTAAGATAATTAACGAGAAAAAATCTTTTACCCCCGATATCTTTCGACAGAAATAATATTTTCTTCTGATTTTTGTTTTAAAAGAAAGCTCTCAAGCATATCTATTTGAAAACGTTGAAACCTCAAATATGGGAAAATGGCAATTTTAAGGGTGGCTGATACCTTAACAATATTTCCTCTTAAGAAGACTCAGTACTCTTGCCAAATACAGTCGAACCTCCAACAAGAAACGGACACCTCTCTACCACCGCCACTTTTTTGGTCCCGGCGGACAGTCCATACATTGACTCTTTTTTAAACCTTTCTACAATGGCAACGGCCACTATTTAAAGCGTGTCCTCAACTGCTACTGCACTTTGAAAATATTAGCATTATTTGAGACGATTTCGATACAGACGTCTGCTGGCCACGTTTTCATCAGTCGGCCGGAAAGCCAAATTCTACAGTCACCCAGGCGCAGCCAAAACTTTTGCTCGACTCCTTCCGTTCGACATCTCGTTCGCTGGGTCTCTTAAAGGCGGCTGCTTGAAAGTTAGTCTATGGTTGTACAAGAAGTAGCCGGTTCTCGCGCTCGTTGAAGGCTTGCGCGCACGAAATGTAATAAAATTCTCTTGGGGAGTTTACATTGTTTGTAATGGAAGTTGGATAAGAATAACGGAGAGTATTTTTCAAGCTTTTTACAAGCACGTATTTACGTGGTACTTGAATACCTAAGAAAATTTTTATGAGCTCGGGCCGGGACTACTAGCAAGGAAACATTAAATCGGAGAAACTAACCATATGCATGAAATCAGTCATGAATGTAGCCTGAGTATCAGGCCTTGCTAAGGGGCTACGGGAGATGAGAGTTTAGACGGGGGAGGGGGGAGGGGGAGAAGAGAAAGGAAGCTCTCTCCCTTTTTCGCTTCCATCTTTCCCCTTTTCCCCAGAAACGCCTGATACTCAGGCTATCATGAATGTCAAAATGGGCTCACCTGACACAACGTCAACAAGTTATATTGCTTTATTGTTTTGGTGAATTGGACCCGATACAATAGAGTGACTACTTGTTGATACAAAGCTATTGTCAACATTAAAGAGGACTGTCTTTCCTAACAAGAAAAATCTTGTTCTAATTCAAACCATCCAAAACGTGGCAAGAAGTAAACAACATTGTTCCAATTGACTCTTAACCTAAAGAGATCTTAACATTGAGACTTCACGTGAAAAATACAAAGAAAAGCCGGACACTTGTTACCAAATGATGAACACTAGATTTTCTTTTACAGCTTTCTTGGCGATTATTTTCGCTTATCAGAGTATTGTCGACCCCATCAACGGAAAAAATCTGAGCAGTCAAAATTACACAGGCAAAGGAATCTTCGTCGAGGGGAACAAAAACATTGTCAACTTGGGCCATGACAAAGAAATTAAAACTGCTCTAAGTCAGATACAAAAGAGTTTAGCTTCTTTGGAAGAAAAGATTTCCGCAATGCAGCCGAATCGACGAGGTAAGTAATAATTACTGGCTATATTTTTCTGTGGGTAAGCTATAAGGCGACAAAACAGTCAGGAGTCTAAGTCTAACATGAATGCCAGCGAGGTGACCCTTTAGTGTATTACTGAGTGATTTGTTGTGGACCCGAGTCAGATACAAAAGAGTTTAGTTTCTTTGGATGAAAAGATTTCCGCAATGCATCCGACGCGAATCGATGTGGTAAGTAATTACTGGCGTTTTTTCTCTGCACTATTAGCCTCCGACAAAACGGTTCGAATTCTGGCAATTATGAGTGCCAGCAAAGCTACTATTTAGTGTAATTATTAAGTTATTTGTTGTGGATTGGAGTAACATCTTAGCGCTTGTCCATCAATAACTAGTTTATCGATAGGATTTTCCCATAAATACTTGTGTTTTGAATTTTACCCCTATCCTAAGATCAGTTCCTATAGCTGTCAATACTCCGCGGTTTTCACATCCTACTGATGAAATGAAATTCAGGTTGTGAAATCGATCTATATTCATCTGTAACATCATTCAAAAAAAGTCTGTTTCCTTTTCTTCTAAAGCTTGCAAATTCGACTTCGAAACGGGCTTGAATGGTTGGAATAGGACTGGAACAGCATTTAACAATCAACCTACCTACGGTGATAACCCAACAGCTCGCAATAAAGGACAACCTGCCAAGCAGCAAGGAGATTGGTGGATCGGAGGGTACGAAAACAGGTCATCCAAGGCAGCAACACCTGGAGCAGTTCAGGTAGATGGTCCCCAAGGAACTCTTGCTTCCCCGTTCTTTAAGATCGTTGGCAAACGGATATCATTCTTGATTGGAGGAGGCTGTGACATTAAGAAAGTTCGTGCTGAGTTGATTGTTGATCACCAAGTAAGACAGCCTGACAGACTTGCTTTCAGTTTTTAGTTTGTTGTGGCATATTTTTTCACTACAGTTTCGAACTCGGCTTTATAATAGGTGCAACACCTAGCAATTAACATGATATTTTCCTTTATACTCTACGAATGCCTAACTGAGTTTTGCTGACATTTTTGTGATATAGGAGAAGTATTTCCGAGGTTAATGAATATTCCATTCAATCGACTACAGAAACGTCATGGCTTCTGTTTAATCCTTCCCATATATTAGCTAGGTTATGTAGCCCATTATGTAGACACTGTCATACATACATACATACATACTTTATTGGCTCGTCCCCACGGGGCTTTTCAGAGTCAATTTTACATTACAAAATTATAAACCAAGTACATGACAATAAGAATATAACAATGATAAAAGAAGACAAAGGTCAATAAAATTAATTAAATTAATTAAATAAAGCAGTCATTAAGAAGCTTTTGCCTGAGTAAACACTTGAATTCCGTCACGGATGGGCTAAGTTTGAGCGCAGGCTGCAACTCATTCCAGAGAGAGGTTGCTCTATATTGAAAGGTCCTTTGGCCGCTGGCAGTGCGGAAGAGTGGTATGTTCAAAAGTTGAGAATTTCTCGTATTCCTTATCGAGACGGCGGATCTTCCAACGAGCTTTGATGTCAAATACTCCGGAGCACAACTCGTCATGCACTTAAAAACCAGAACAGCAAAACGAAAATAAAGTTGTTGCCTGATTGGTAGCCAGCGCAAGTCTTTTAGCAAAGGAGTTATGTGATCGAATTTTTTAGCGCCGCTCAAAATACGACAAGCGAAATTCTGTACTGCTTGGAGCCTGTCCAGATTAGTTTGAGTAGTATTGCTCCAAACAGAAGAGCAATAGAATAATTTACTAAATACTAAGGCATTTATAATAATAATTAGCGCGTGTTTATTAAAAATATGCTTAACGCGGTTAATTTGGCCCAAACGTGACATGCATGAGGATACAGTAGAAACAATATGCTCATTATATGTTAAGTTAGAGTCCAGTGTAACACCAAGGTCTCTTGCAGCCTTAACGGGCTCGAGTTCCTTCCCCAATAGAAATAGCCTAAAGTCGCTAACCTTAGCAGTCATTTGCCGGCTGCCGAATATCACTAGTTTTGTTTTATCTGGGTTGAGTAAAAGCTGATTATCAAAGCACCAATTCCTAATGCTTAACAAGTCCTTGTTCATTTTTTCTATCGTTTCGTGCTGATCGCGGAGTTGAAATGACATGAGAAGTTTGGTATCGTCGACGTAACACTGCGATGTACAATTTTCTGGCACAGAAGGGAGATCATTAACGTAGATGTTAAAGAGTAATGGGCCAAGGATGCTCCCTTGTGGAACGCCAGAACTAACAGGTAGTTTGGTCGACAGAGTTGTATTTATTCGCACAAATTGGTATCGCGAGGTTAAATAGCTTCCGAGCCATTTTATCGCAGGTCTAGACGCACCAATGTCCTGTAACTTAGCGAGGAGTATTTGATGGTCAATACTGTCGAAAGCTTTGCTTAGATCAAGAAGGACAACTGCAGTCAGTATATGAATTCCTAACTTTTCAGACTGCGCAATAGCTATATTAAAATTAAGCATTTTTTTCTTGAAAGTTCAGAGTGTCTTTCACATTTTGAAAAGACTCCCTTAGCTTGTCATCAGTCAGTTTGAGGGGTCGCTTGCAAGAAGCTGAATTGCATCTGCCTCTCTTTTTCAGGTTGTGAACCGTTCTACTGGTTCATGTACTGAAACCATGTCTCGCAAATTCTGGGACGTTCATGCCTTTGTTGGTCGAACAGCAAGTGTCAAATTGGTGGACTACAGCAGTGGCGGATGGGGTCACATCAATTTTGATGACCTCGGAGGCGATATAAGTTGTGGGCAAAAATAATCTCGTCTCACTGCTTCGGTTTTACCGGATCCCAGTATCGCACTTAAGGGAGTAGACACAAAACATTTATAAGATAAGATAAGAGGGAATAGTTAATCAAAGTAATCGATGAGATTTAAGGAATACGTAACTGAACCGCTAAGGATACAATTAAATGTTTTTCTGTTTCTGACAGTTCAACTGTAACTGATGTATCCGAGAAATAAAGATTTTAATTATACCTCAATTGTATGGCGTTTTAAACTTTGTGATGACTTTAGAATAGAATATTATGGTTAAATATCGATCACAGTCGCCTTACACCTATCCCTTACATGCATGTATTCCGTATTTGTTTTTACAATATCAACAATATTTCCTGATGACTTTTTACCATTTTTCTCAAAGTTCTGAATAAACTTTTACAATAGTTTATCATAATCCTTCAAAAACATTATTTACGAATTTATTGGCTGTAATTTTAACCAAAAATTTTACCGATATTTTATGGAAATGTGTTCATAGGAGAAGAGACGTGACTAACAATTTACTAATCACGGCAAGAGACTTCCTCGGGAGAGTTTCATATTATGCTCACATGTACAGATGCTCGGTAGTGAATAGGACGAAAGGTTCTTGTACACAGAAATCTTTCTCTGATGCGTGCAAAGGAAGGAGGGAAGGGGAGAACAGACGAGACATCGCTTCGCTTCTCTTCCTTCTCGTTCCCATGGTCCTATGCGCTTCGTCACCAGTCACCCGCAATTTTCGCCTGAGGATGAGGCAGACGATCCCACGTATGACAGAAACAGTTCCTAAAGATATCACTGGGAAAATAAGACATACAAGCTATATCTGACTGGGTTTTAATCCTATGACAAGGACCAAGTCAAATTTGAGCAGCTAATTTACCATAACGTTTCTTTAAATTCCCTTCAATTTCCCTCATTTTTGGCAAAATAGTTTGTACGGTAATTAATGCATTGTAATCACTGATTTAGATCAAATGTATTATACTGATTCAGAGCCAAAGAGAGTGAATCAGTCCTGCTGTTTTGATTCAGTAAAGGATACTGAGAAATCGTAACTGCAAGATTAGCTGAAATTTCCCTGGAATTTAAAGCTGAAATTCAGTCACTCCAAGTTTTGTGTACCAACAGAATCGACTGCAACAGAAAAAATACATCTAGCCATGGGTTATAGCGAACATGGGGTTCGACAAAATAAAGGTTAAATTTTTGCCAAATAAAGTCGAATTGCTCACATTAAAGTACACGTGTAGAACTGACCAGAAACGAGAGAACACTACTTTAATGTGAGAATTTAACTTTAATACACAAAAATTTTGCCGTTGTTATTTAACGCTTTTTTCTTTCTTCCTCTTTCTTTTTTTTCTCAATACACCCTCGTTTTTTGTTTATTTCTGATTGGTCCGCATTAATAAAGTGTTTATGGAGGAGGAGGAGAAAACATGTTCCGAACAATAGTACAGTCCTTGCGGAGTAAATGTTATTAAAAATCATATTCTTCGAAGGAATACTTCATGTAGAAAAATGGAAAGAAAAGGAAAAACGAGAGCCTGGCTGGGCACCAGATCTCTGATGCCTGAGATAAAAGAACAAATAATTGCAATTACAGGATTAATAAGGACAAGTTTGACTTCCCTTTTAAGGATGGGTTTTTGTCAAGCATATTCAATGCCAGATTCGTCGAACACTTTATATGTAAAACTGATGAAAACTTGACAAGAATTGTCAACACTGTGGTCATCTTATTTTCACCACTCTGTGGAAGAGCAGCTCTGAGGTTGGTTCACTCAACAACTGTTTACTCTCTAATGATGCTTTACATGAAAAATGCTTTTCGATTCGTTTCTGTGGTGCAAATCTCTTTCACCAAGAACCAGACAGTCAGTAGATACTGTAATCAGGAGCACCCAACATCAATTTTCGTAAAATATCTGTTCGGAATACGATTCGAGATCTAGAATTTTCGAAACTTTTTTTTTTAAATTTCTTGCTTGCCTGCCTCTCCTAGGATTTTCGAACATCTGAAAAATGGCATAATTGCCCATTTTTATAATTTTTATCCTAAAAAGGTCACCTAGAATTTTCGGGAGTCTTTTTTCTAGCTGAAATTTTCGAAAAGGTAAGTTTCGATCCCCATAATTTTCGGATCACTGGAATTTCAGCTAGGAAATCCGAACAAATGTAAAACGTTGAGGGGATAAAAATGTGCCTATATCTACCGTTTGAACAATAAAACTTATTTTTAATAATGCTATGTTTAAGTGGTTTCGAACTATATTCTCGTTGGTTGCCCCTGTATAATGTAATCCGAGCATCTTAGCATTATCTAACAATAGGTGGGTAAAAATGGGCAAAATTTTTTAATTTAAAAATGCGAGCATAACCTATCAAAAATAGCTTTAGAACAGTTTCATTTTTACATTGTTTTCACCTTGGAGGTATTGAAAGAGTTATTTGTGGCCTCTCAACATTGGCGGAAAACAATTTGCTCCGCAAGGTTCTGCAATACACGTATTTCTAGTTAATTCGTTGCTTCGAGCGAATGAGCAATGTACTATTTCCGGCCCGGAATAGCTCATACCAGTCCCTTCCCTTCCGGTTGTAAACGCTGCCTCAATTCAATCAAGAAATTGAGATCAACAGTTCGAAAAAATGGCGTCTACAGCGAGGCCATTTCATGATATGTACGACATAAAGGAGGAACTAGGTAGAGGAGCTTTTAGTATAGTTCGCAAATGTGTTCTGAAGGAAGGAAAAGTCGAATTTGCGGTGAAAATTCTCGACACGCGTAAGATGACCTCTCGAGACACCCAGAAAGTTGAACGAGAAGCGCGCATTTGCCGAGCACTGAAGCACCCGAATATCGTCCGCCTGCACTCCAGTGTTATGGAAGAAGGTTTTTATTACTTGGTGTTCGATCTAGTTACTGGTGGTGAACTATTCGAGGAGATAGTAGCTCGGGAATATTACAGCGAGGCAGACGCTTCACACTGTATTCAGCAAGTGCTACATAGTATACAGCACTGTCATGAGCATAACATTGTACACAGAGACTTAAAACCGGAAAATCTTCTCCTCTCTAGCAAAGAAAAAACAGCTCATTGTAAACTGGCGGATTTTGGACTGGCGATCGAGGTTGACAATGATAAATTGGGGTGGTTTGGTTTCGCTGGAACGCCAGGCTATTTGTCGCCCGAAGTTCTGAAGAAAGAGCCATATAACAAAGCCGTGGATTTGTGGGCCTGTGGTGTTATTCTCTACATCCTTTTGGTTGGCTACCCACCGTTTTGGGACGAAGATCAACAGAAGTTATACGCTCAAATCAAGGCTGGGGCTTACGACGTAAGTAAACAAATGTTGGTGTATTTTGTTTTTGTTCGAGGGTAATCGATATATGAGCTTTAGCTTGTTAGCACAGACGGTTTCGAATGCCTCGTACTTATCAAGAATCTTCGCCGATGTTTTTCAGCTCCATGCAGAGAAAATGATCTTAAAGATGTATTTAAATTTTCTGTTTGAGAACGACTTAGCGACTGAATGAAGAACGCGACTTTTGTTTGTACTGAAGATAAATGACATTCACCGTTTATTTTTTTGCCGCCTTCATTTTCCGGATCGATTTCTTCGCTGAAATTCCTCCCACCAAAAAGAATTTTATTTTTTGTTCGGTTTCTCTAATGATACTTTCTTCGCCGTAGAGTGTAATGGGCATCAACAGAGTAAATTGTTTTGTGAGATTCATCTATTCGTTGCCGTAATTAACGAGGTATTGTTCCTCGCATCCATAAAACACCTGGCCCGGTCAGAAAGAAGTAAATTTTAGAAAAATATCATGTATATTTACCAGACAATCGAAGCCGTGGGGAATATTGAGGATTGATTTTACGAGTCGGGATTTTAGAACGAAGGTCATGATTGATTTACCGAGATAAAGCTTTGTTTTTTGTTGAGAAACCCTTCCAAAGCTAGACAAAACCACTGAAAATTTACAAAAAGCCACAACAGTAACGAAGAAAGTAATAAAAATGAATCTATATGTCGTTGACGCGGCTTCAGCGCTATTAATTTGAATTTTCAAGTCAGGATGAATTCAATATTGTGTTAATTTTGATTGATGTAGGTCGATATACATGACAGGTTCTTAAAATATAATATATCTTTGAATCAGTGATGAATAATATTATCTTGAGTACCCGCAACAAGATTTTCTGTTGCTAAATTTTCTTTTTGTCATGGAGAGCAAACTATTAATGAGCTTCCATATTGCAATTGGCGATAGTGTTATATTGTAACCTGTTAGTAACGGAGCTATCATAACACTTAGAAGAATTTTACCAAGTTATTTTAATAAAGTCATTCATATTTTGCCCAAAATACAATGATCTCATTTTTGCTTTTCCACTGACTGCATCATATTTTTGTGCATTTTATTGGCAACTGCTGACAGAAAACTTTGTAAACCAGTGATAACAGCGTTTTTTTTCAACAAAAAGTTAATGGAACTTATTAAAATTATTTTGGTCAGTATACCCTAATGGGTGGGGAAATATTGGATGAATATTTGTCTTTGCAGTTATGGTTTCCTCCTCAATTGTCAAATTATGATTGTTGTTTGGTAAGTGGTTTTCATCATGAAAATCATTATCATTTAAAAAGTGTGAGGAAATGTGTCTTGAGCCCAATCTTAGCATATATGTCATCAAATGTAAATTCATCTGTGCTCAAAAGTAATTGTGTCTGAGTTTAAACGTTTGATACCACTATGCGCGAATTAATGACCAATCATTTTGATCTCAGTGTTACTGCAATCTCCATCAGTGCAACTGATCATGATGACGTAAACTTTGCATAAATTAGTCATGTACCTCATTCAAATGAGTCATATAATAACAATGTAACATGCACAAAAGAAATGTACCAGATGTGGGTTGAGTTTATGAAATTATGAATATATGAAAATCATATACCGGTAATAATGTGAACTGCAGAGTGAAAAATTATTTGAAGGACGATCATCGCAGTTATATACGCAACTTACTGGTAAGCAGTTGCGAAAAGAAACCCTGAAAAAAAATTCAGGCAACATGTAGTCCGGGAAAAGAAGGAAAAGCCTGAAAAATTTGGCAGAGCGCTACACTGAGGTCAAGGGTTTGAATCCCGTACAAGCCTGAATTTTTTTGCAGGCTTTCTTTTCGCAACTGCATAAGTTGCGTATATAACTGCGATGATCTTCCTTCAAACAATTCTTCACTCTGCAGTTCACATAATGATTTGCATATATTCATAATTTCATCAGCATCCTTTCACAGGTTTATAACGAACCAGTTTAACAACTTTCTCCCACTTGGCTTGTTAGCTTAACTGGTAGAGCACTGCACCAGTATCGCAGAGGTCAAGGGTTCGAATCCCGTACAAGCCTGAATTTTTTTTCAGGCTTTCTTTTCGCAACTGCATAAGTTGTGTATATAACTGCGATGATCATCCTTCAAATAATTCTTCACTGCGCAGTTCACATATATGATTTTCATTCATTATTTCATCAGCATCCTGTCACAGGCTTATAACGAACCAATTCAACGACCTGTCCCTTATTGATAGAGCGCTACACGGGTATCGCAGAGGTCAAGGGTTCAAATCCCGTACAAGTCTGAATTTTTTTTTTCAGGCTTTCTTTTCTCAATTGCGTAAGTTGCGTATAAAACTGCGATGATCTTCCTTCAAATAATTAGTGGGTTGAGTTTGTTTTTGGTTCTCTCCTTTGCTCCTAGAGGTTTTTTTTCATGTATCTGGGTTTTCCCGGTTTTCTCCTCTCCTCAAAAACCGTCATTTCCAAATTCCTATTCAACCAGGTATCAGGTAGACAAAGTGGATGTGCCATTTCTAAACCATTATTATTAATTTATATATTTTATTTATTTACCTCCCTTCCCTTGGTCCTGTTCCCCACCTCCTTCCTATTCACTGAGGCCCTGTTGGGGCAAAATTCCGACAAGCGACATGGACTTAAAACAGTGACTTAGGACTACAGATGAACCTCTCTACAATGGCCACCTTAGAGACAGAAGGAAGTGGCCGCTGTAGAGAGGTTTTAAACAAGAGTCATCTGTCTGCTGGGACAAAGAAAGTGACAGTCGTAGAGAGGTAGCCGTTAGCGGGGGTTTGACTGTAGATGAAATGGCGACAAATGACATATAGATGGGTGTGCTTCAATTTTTATTTCCCATTGCTGTCACACTCATCACCATACATCACCAAACCCAAAAGAAAGGAAAATATAATTTAAACCTGGGACGAAATTGAACCATAACAGCTTCATATTCCCAACTTAGCCTGAAAATGTTTTTGGTAATAGTGGGTATCTACTGAGAAGTGAATGTTTGTAAAAATTGAGTCTGTCATCTTCAGTTTTAACTGAAAAGATTAAATTTTTTACTTCAAAATACGTGAAAAGTTTTTTTTTCATCATGTTCACAGTTCCCATCTCCAGAATGGGATAGTGTGACAGAGGAAGCAAAACTTCTGATCAAGAAAATGCTGACAGTGGATCAAAGTAAGAGGATCAATGCAGCGGAAGCTCTCAGACATCCTTGGATTTTGGTATGTTGTTGCTAAGTAATCACTAGTCTTTAGAGATCTTTAGAGATAGTTGAAATCTTGGGTGATGGTGAGACCGGTGATGGTGAGACCGGTGATGGTGAGACCGCTTCCGGAAAACAAAGAACCTGTCCTTACGATGATCTTTTTAAAGCTTTTCTGCTCCTTGGGAAATTTCATCTGGTTTTCGTTTAGACTTTTCTAGACCTTTAGTGTAATATACCGGTACATTTGAGGTGAAATGAAACACAGAGGGAATTATCTTTTCTGATTTTATGGCGCTCTTAACGGCGTTGTTGAATTTTTACAAACAGCGAACGAGTCCACGTCGAAGTGAAAAAACAGCGTGCAAGATTAAAACGTCTGTTCAGTACATTTTCACTTGATGCATGCCTTGACAAAATTCTGACCGACTTATGGTCGGGATCATCTTCTTCACTCTTTCATGTAAGCAACAGACCAACCTTCTTTTGGTTTACCGGCATAATAAACCCGTCCGGGGATGCTTTATAAAAGTTTCAGCCGTTTGAGTCCTTGCAAAACCGCGCAGGTAAGGACGCCTGGGGATAGTAAGGTGGTTTCACTGCGGACGGACCGCTCGCGTTACTTGCGTGGGTCCAGATGTTCGAACGCCGATTAGCGCTATAAACCCAGGGTTAAATTTTAACCCGAGTTTCTTTTTCTTTTGTTCAAAAGCATTTTCCCAGACAATTTTCTCTCTTCTTTTTAGAGCATCCAATCATCAAATTGTAGGCAAAAAGAATAAAACTGAATTTGCTTCTCAAACTTTTATACCTGAAATCAAATTTCGCACAAACCCTGGGTTAACTTAACCCTGCTTTGAATGTGCGTGTACTTATGTGTGTCGTCAGTTACGACTTATGACCAGTCAAAACAGAGGTAAAGACAACCCAGTAAGCCACACAATCGCAAACTACTAAGTTCATGACTTACCGTTGTTTGCGGTTTAGTTTTCTCATGTCTCATTTGGCTTTTTCCTTTCAGCGCAGTAACATTACAGAAATATTTATGATGTTCACGGTTTTCTGGGTTTCACAGTAATGTCAAAGCCAGCAATTTTGCTGAATCGAAGTGCGGTTTGTTAGATCATCAGGTTATTTTAAGTTACATCTTTGGCGCTAAAAATGTCTAAGCCAATCGGAGCAAAAAGGATTTTCGGATCATTACACGTTTCTGGGAAACTTCCCACCTACCCCTCCCCTAAGCTAACATTTTGCCCTAGGTGAGAAGTAAGTGTTAATGTTGGCTTAGGGGAGGGGTAGGTGGGAAGTTTCCCAGAAACGTATAATGAGGGAATTTCCAGCTATAGCTAATGAGATAAGGGATTGACCAGTAGAACACTTATAGCAGTGGAGCGGGGGGGGGGAGATGGGCGAAGTACCAAAAAAATATTCGCAGAAAGGAAAATTAAAGGAAAAAAGTCATTTAACGCCAAATAACCCTAAATAATATTCATGTTAAGGCCTTTAAGAGAATTCATGCAAAGGAAACGTTTTCGAAAAAAATTCGTGCGGCTCGAAAATTCCCCACCCTCCCCATATTAAACTTTTCTAATGGTGCGTCCTTAAGCTTAGTTTCAAGCGAAGGAAATACTACGGAGTCTATGGTATATAGTAGATAAAACTGCCGGAATATTTCGTGCGAATGTTCGTGAGCAGAGCAGGTAAAACTGTGAGACTGACTTTATGTCCTTGTCCTAAAGTTCTTGGTAGTACCCGATGGACGCTCTTCGATGAATTCTGATTTACGGAAGAAACACCTTGTAAATGACCATCTTAATTACCTTATCCAACCGTGGTAAAAGTATTGAAAATAATAAAACGTTGCTTGGCGTCCTTAGGGACAAATGTATAAAATTGAAACCCGCGATAAACAGTAATAAAGCAGATACTATTAACATAGAAGATCTTATGACATAACAAAGACAAAAATACTGTAAGTTGTCTTTTATCCTGTTTGTAATCAATCAGTGTCTTGGTTAGTTATTCCAGGTACGTTGTTATCGACACGATTCTTCAACCGTCCAGTCCTCTCTTGTTCCCATTCATTCGATGTTCGCACTGCTTACATTGAAAAATAAGAAGAATACAATAACCATGAGATAAGAGATCTGCATTTTTAGACAAGATCTCTGCTTAATATTGCTTTGTGGTCGTAAAATTCACAACAGTTATTTTCCTGTCTCACAATTTACATACTGTACTGAACTAGAAAAATTCGTAAGTTTTTTGTATTTAAAATTCAGGTATCTCAAGGAGATTTTTCGAAGATGTTGGCAATTTAACTCTTCTTTCCACTTCTCCTGATCTGCCTCTTAAAATGAAACAAGCCAAATATTGCACGTTCTTTAGTTTTTCTTAGTGAGTTTGAATTACCGCCTTCTTGAATTTTGTCGCTAATTGTGCAGAGTGCTTCGTGGCCGCGAGATTGACTCACTGTCGTCCATTGTTTACGCACCTGCTTCGAAAACAAAATCGCTTTTCTAAAAAAAACTTGATTTCCTTCCTTTTTGCTTGTATCAGTGCTCTGCGGTGACGCTTACATCTAAGCTGTTTCGATCTTTCACAACTTATACGCTTAGTGTTGACACAAAACTTAAAAATCACGTTAGTTTTTTTTTTTTGTATTGTCAGTGGTTATAGAACGCAGTAATAACACCGTGATTTAGGTTACTCTCGGCATTCTTAAGCGCTTGGGATCCAAACGTATTAATTTTCCTTGAATTTAATTTTACAGAACCGTGAGCGAATCGCCTCCAAAGTTCATCGTCAAACCACCCTCGATGGACTAAGAAAGTTTAACGCGCGACGTAAACTCAAGGGCGCCATTCTGACCACACTGTTAGCGACGCATAATTTCAGTGGCTCTAGGAAGAAGAAAGAATCAGATGAAGATGTGATGGCGACGCATCCCGAAGAAACAAATGGCTCTTCTCAAAATGCGGCGCAACCGCCCTGGAAGGTTCAGAAAGAGCAAGAGATCATCCGATTGACACAGCAGCTGATTACGAGCATCACCACCTTAGATTTTGACACCTACAACAAGCTCGTCGACTCGCATGTGACAGCGTTTGAGCCCGAAGCGAATGGAAATCTCGTCGAAGGCGTCGAGTTTCACAAGTTTTACTTCGATAACGTCTTGCGGCAACGCAACGCCCCTACGAATACCACTATTCTGTCGCCGCACGTGCACATCCTTAGCAGCGACGCGGCGTGCATTTCCTACGTGCGTTTGACGCAACGCATTGGAAGCAACGGAGAGTCGGTGACAGATCAATCAGAGGAGACTAGAGTATGGCAGCTAAAGAATGGCCATTGGGTAAATGTTCACGTTCATAGGTCTAGTTCTGGAAAAGGACGTTAGAATTACAACTCAGTCGTATCTAATTTACGAACTTTATTACATATTATGAATTAACACACGAATTAGGATGTGTTCTTCAATCTATTTACAGGCAGAGTGGTTTAAAATTTAAGTTGTCAAAATTAGTACTTCGGTATAGCGCGGTCTTCTTACCACGAGAAATTTCAACTCGCCTTTTACCAAAAACCACTAATAAATTACTGCTAAAAGATTTAATTATATTGCTTGTTGCCATCTCTATAGCAAGCAAGAATATTTTGTCATAAATTAAGGTTCTCATGGAATTCTATATAGATTTATTGTTCCATATTAGCACCAAAATTTCAATTATATTTTAATCTGAATCTCTCTGCTTATTTTTAAATTGGTAGGCTTATTCAGCCGAACTGGAATGACTTTCACTGTAAGTTATCTTGAAATATAAATTATTTATTTCTAGGCCAATAGTCTATCTTAAATTAAATTTGCCAGTCAGTATGTCAAATGTGCTTGCCTTTGATCACAGGGAATCTATATTGAGCTATTTCATAGTAAAGTAATACAAATTTTGGAGATCAAAATGTCAAGAAGTGTGGGCAACGTTAATAAGATATAAACAGTTTGGGATTTAAAAGCCTTCGATTAAAGACAGCGAGACAGGCATGCTAAAAAAAGATAGAAAATATATTATTCATTTATTTGTTGCGCAAAGACACGCCAATTTGTCGGCCTTTCTAAATTACTAGGGCGATTGGAAATGGGGAGGAAAAGACTAAGGTTGTCACAATTGTAATGGTATTAATTGATAGTTAAAATTGTGCATAAATTAAATATTGTTTTGTCGTGTTGCTTAACCGGTTTTGATCAGACCCTGAACGTAGTGCTTACATAAAGGTAGCAGTTAGAACGATACTGTTATTACTACGTTGACGGCAACGAGAACTTGACAAAAAAAAAATAGGTTGATTAGGCAAAACAACAACTTTGCACGTGCGGTCGACTTTTTTCGGACATTTCTTTGCCCTCACGGCACGACAACGACGTGCAAATGCCTAATTTCACGTTTTATGGAGGACGTAGACAAGTCCCGGAGAAATTTTCTTTCTGTTTCTGAACTTGGATATATAGTTCCTTAGGAATTCAATTCCAGAAGAGTTCGCTTGCATTTGACAAAATAAGCGAGTTGGAATAATCGCGATAGCCCTCGCCGTCGTGGTATCTTAACCTTCCTTGTATCTCTGCGTGCACAACTTCGCCACCATTAAGGTGGCTCCGTTATGAATAAAGGCGCGTGGAGGTATGACGAACTTTTCTTCATTACTTTTTGGTTTTAACGCGATGGCTACGAAACTTTGGGAAGAACTACAGATATTCAGTAATATAAGAATTAATCCGATTCTAATGGTGGCAAACATTTTTACTGAAATTAGCGTTTAAGTGGACCCTACTGTTCAAAGAAAATGGTGTCTAGTAAAAAATTTTGCTGATATTCTTTACTGAAATTTTTGGAATCGGGTTTTATTGATATGATAAGTATGCCATATATATTTCATAGAAATCGTTGGAGCAAAAGTCCGTAACTAGAAAGTCGTTCGAAATTCAGCAGTGAAATTGGTTTTGAATTTCGAAAGCGAATTGCTCTGAAGTAGAAAGAGCCGCCAATTCAAATTTTCGGGACAAGTACAGTCAACTCTAGTCTGCTACACAGCCGTTTTTAGAGTCGTCACGCAATTGGAGCATTGCGTGACGACACTAAAAACGGCTGTGTAGCAGACTAAGTCAACTCTCGCCTTGTGAACACCCCGCTTTAACGGACACCCCGATGATACTGACAGCAGCTAAATCCCTGGCAAAAATAAATTACGGACCGTTGATATAAAAACACTCCTTCTATTACGGACTCTCGCTAATGAGGTCACTAACTCGAGGTCCCTACAGTGTCCGCTTTAACCCTTTAGGCCCCAATATACACATACAAATTCTCCAAACTGATCTCTATACATTTCCATAAAAGAATGAGTTGAGGGAATTTGATAAAAGATCAAAGCATTTTCTCTTAGGTGATCATTTTATTCATTCTCATAACCTAATCTCTTGACATTGTATGGATATTGTTAGGAGAAAACTGATGTTGGTCACAATTGGACTTAAAGGGTTAAAGGGAGTTGACTGTAATTCTAATGTTTGGTAATTCTTACAACCAGAGCCGACTGCCAATCGTGCTATTCTTTAAAAGGTACTCTTAAGCTTTAGGAGCCCTATAAATTGCTCCAAACCTTGCTCTGTTGTCGAATGGCTTGTTCCTCGACATTTCCGAAATATATTTCAGCAGTTTTGGCTGAGGCTCCTCTTACATACATTTTAATGAATTGCTATGCATCTTCATCGGTTTTACTGCTGTGCGTTGCTCCCAATTCAGTCAAAGCTCAGATAGAACTGTCGAACACCTCTGTTTATGCAAACGACTTTAGCTCGAGCGACGGTTCTGCGATTAATTTGCACTTCAGCCGGGGGGTGAACGACAATGATGCCCATTCCTGCGAACCGAACTTTGTCACACCCGTGTATGAATAGAAAACTCTGTAAAATTTTCTTGACTTCTTTCCGTCTTGAATGGATGGGTGGTATATTCTTATTATTCCCACCAGTTGAATTACCAATCATAAAGGTCCGGTTTGTGTCTCAGAGCTAAGCCGGCTGGAGTCTTGGATTCGTGGCAGATTCATCCATCTCAGACAGGTCTAAGGGTAGACGGCAGACGAAGAATCATCACTCATAGCGGTCCAGTTTGTATGACCCTGTGACCCAGTGAGTTATGCTGGCTGGAGTCTTGCATTCGTGGCAGATTCATCCATCTCAGACAGGTCTAAGGGTAGACGCGTGACGAAGAATCATCACTCGTAGCGGTCCAGTTTGTATGTCCCTGTGACCCAGTGGGTTATGCTGGCTGGAGTCTTGCATTCTTGGCAGATTCATCCATCCCAGACAGGTCTAAGGGTAGACGCCAGACTAATAATCACTACTCGTGATGGACCAGTTTGTATGTCCCTTTGACCCAACGAGCTATGCTGGCAGGTGTCTGCATTCTTGGCAGGTTGATCCATCCCAGACAGGGCTAAACGCCAGACGAAAAATCACCACTCATGGGCCAGTTAGTATGTCCCTGTGACCCAGTGAGCTATGCTGGCTGGAGTCTAGCATTCTTGGCAGGTTCATCCATCCCAGACAGGTCTAAGGGTAGGCGCCAGAGGAAGAATCATCACTTATGGCGGTCCAGTTTGTATGTCCCTGGACCCAGTGAGTTACGCTGGCTGGAGTCTTGCATTCTTGCAAGGTTCACCGATCTTAGCCAGGTCTGAGGGGAGACGCCAAAGATTGACAGGGAGACAGTTATTTATTCATATCAGTGTAACCCATTCAGATTCCTTACCACCTTCCATCATTTGGGGCCCTGAAAAGAATACTTTTTTGGGTAAGGCGTAGGGCTGACCACCTCAAACTAAAACTGTTTTGCTGCGAAGCTTCAAAAATTTCAGCTTTAACGAGAGTGTGCCAAGCAGCCAAACATTTGGCAATATCAGCAACCATGTTCAAAGCCTGCATCAGGAAGGCAGGAGAGTGAACAGCCTGCTTGGGCCAAAAGATACGTATAGGTACGTGGAATATCCAAACCAAGATGAAACATTAACATTTGCGCAGATTTTAAATGGAATGAAAAGTTGTTGACTTGAGATCTTTGAGATAAGTGAGTGCCGGCGGCTTAGTTTCGGACGTAAGGTGAAGTGCGATGATTCAGTAATCCAATTTTTGGGCACAAGGACACTACCGTGGTGTAACCTTAACAGTTACCGAGAACAAAGTGTTCTCCTTGAAAGGAAGGGAGCGCGCACTGTATGAAAGGAAGATAATGTCCGCTAAAATAAACTCCAGACACTCAGTATCAATATGCGCCTCCGTGGCAAGCACATGAAAAATTCTGTCCCGTTTAAAGATAAAGATGTCAAAAAAGCAAGGAATTAGTGTGAACAGGCAGCCAGATGGGTAGAGTGTCCGCAAAGGTCTGAAACTGGAATGATCCTACTGTTACCCCTCCAAGCATGGGACTTCTTTGAAGTAATATCAGTCCTCCTACAGAATAGGACACACAATGAAAGCCACGAAATGGAGAAGCCCTGGGTGTTGACTGGGAGGCTATGCAGAGATACTGAAAACCGACCTCGTATTCGGAAACCAAGCCATCTCAAGCCACTGGACTCACTGTGTGAAAATTCAAAAGAAAGGTAACCTCCAAACCTGGGACATCTGGCGAGGAATTACTCTGCAATCGGCCCATGGCAAAGATCTCCAAAAACGTCCTTCGAAGCATTTTTCCTACCTGAAAAGAGGGGAACAAGCTGGTTTCAGGTAGTAAAAAGAAAGTGTAACAGTTTTTTGCCCTGAGGAAACTTATAAAGCAGTGGTGAGAGTGGAGCTGCCCACTGTGCATCGTCGTTATCTTTATCTTCTCCCCCATTCTATTCTTCGGGTTGTCACTAACCGGCTTAAGCGAAAGACCACATAAGACACACCAACAGCTGGTCGTCTTGCTAATCGGAAGACCTGGACTTTGCTGACGATTGCTGCGTTTTGACAGAACGCCGAAAAGGCATGACAAACAAAATGAGCTCAATATCGGCCTCGCCAGGACACACGAGCTGACCATTAGTGCGAGCTCAACTACACCGTTACTATTGATGGCAAGCCAAAGTGGAAAAACTGAAGAGGTCGCCCAAAATCCAGTTGGTGAAGGGCTGTCGCAGCTGAGCCGGTTATAAGACTGAGAGTCTTTCTTGGAACAGGAACAGTATGTGGCTAACATCAGAAAATGTCGGAGTTGGTGTATTATCGTTGAGGCCGTTTGTCTCTATGGGGACGAAGAGGATATGTCCTTTATTATTTTAAGTCTTTCTTTGTGTCTATATGAAGACAGACAGCGAAAGAAAATGAGCATCGAAAGCTGAATTAAAGCGATCAGGGTGTCCAGTTCCAAGTTTTTCCTATTTTTTGAGCGTATATTCCTATTTTCTCCTATTTTTAAACTAAAACCTCCTATTTTTCCTATTTTTTAGTTGGTGAAGCCAAAATTTGCAACAAAATTGAAAATGGAATTATAGTTGCCCCCGCGAGGATTTTGCCCAGAAGGCGAAATCCCTAGGAGGCACTCTTGACTAGTAACTCGCGCGCCATATTAAGGAAAGTACTTACAGCTGAAATATACAGTCAGTATGCCAGAAAAAATCTCGGGATCACTCACCGTTTCTGGGAAACCAGTCTAGATAGCCTCAGAAAAAATCGTCTCGATAAAATGGCTACTCGATCTGCCAAGAAGACGTGACTCGTTTAAAAAACAATCCTCCTTATTGAAACGAGGCTCGTTCAAAAAACAAGTCCTTCTGAAAACGAGACTCGTTTAAACGAGACTCGTTCTGCACATGAGACTCGTGGAAAAACGAGACTCCTTTGGAAAGACTAGTTTAACGAGACTCGTTTAACGAGACTCGTTTGGAAAGACTCGTTTAACAGAACTACTCGTTCGGAAAGCGAGACTCGTTAGGAAAACGTGACTCGTTCGTGAAACCAGACTCGTTTCACCAGACTCGTTCGTGAAAGATTCGTTCGTGAAGGGAGGCTAGTTAATCAATTAATTAATTTATCCTTTTTATTTCACTGTAAATGGTAAAGTAATGTAATTATCAAGAAAATTATTTTACTCGCAGTCCTGCGTTGACCAGAAACTCCGGCTTTGAATAGTCTTAACCTTGAAAAACTCAGATTAAGGACCATCAACTTCATATATTGTTGTTGCTGTATTTGTTGATGTCAATGTAGGCAGGGGGCAATGAATTCTTCTTTCATTTAGTGTGGAATGATTTATTTCAAATGTTTTCTTTTTTTCAGTATCTAACTAACAAATTGATGGGCCAAATATTACTAACGTAAATAATAAAGAGTATTGATGTCATTATTCTCGAGTTGTACCTTTTGTGTACTTAACAATCAGTTTAATTTCTACCACCACTATCTGTTTCATCCACAGGAATATTTTTTTACGAACAATAACCAACAAATATGTTTTTTTTTTTCAGTATCTAACTTACAAATTGATTGGCCCAATATTACTATCGTAAATAATAAAGAGTATTGATGTCATTATTCTCGAGTTGTACCTTTTGTGTACTTAAAAATCAGTTTAATTTCTATTACCACTATCTGTTTCATGCTCGGAAATTTTTTTTTTTATCAATAATAACCAACAAATAGGTTGCCCATAAGGTATAATAAAGCGCTTCTACCATTCCATCATTCTATCTAGAATACACAACACGATCTATAATTGATGAAGAACACGATGTCAATGATTAGAATAAATGCAAAAATTGCCAATCGAAATATTGAGTCTGAAAATAACACAAACGTCTAAAAGGTAGAAGCTGTCAGCTGTCAGTGGGCGCTTTCCATTTTAACGGTGTGAAGTAAAAAAGGAACAGCCCTTTCTACTAGAAATTGTTTTGAATTAAAAATGATAATAATAAATGGACCTACTGGTGCCACCAGCAGCATGCCAAATGATAAAATGAATTTCTCGTTGCTAATTGTAGAATCCAGGCTCTCACACACTTGCCCTGTTTCATTTGGCTGTGAAATTAAATTTGGCTTTTCCTTTTCATAATAAAATGTCATCAGTTTTTCTGTCCAATTGGATAGCTGCCTCTGAAAACAACATTATTCACGGCTGAAAAGGATATCATCTATTAACAATGCTTTGCTCCACTAATTGCCCTTGACGGTATATATTTTGTCTATCCAAAAATACACGAATAATAAAAAAAAGAATATTCACAATACACTACAATCTGCGACAGATTTCGGTGAGCCACTTTTTAGGCCGTGCTTAAAAATGAACTTTAAAATCTACCACACCTCGAAATACCCTTATACCCTAATACACCTTATACACTTTACCACATTCAGACTCGTCAAGAGAGTATAATTGGACACAGAGGCAAACGCCCAGTCTAGCCTTTGGGATATGTAAATTTCAGTAAAGTTATTATTAGAGACGGAAACCTGTCTCCCGAGAAGTCCACTTATTTGTGTCTCTCATGTCTTTGTTGTGGGTTGTTTTGGTTTTTTGTCACATTTGTGCTTCAAAAAGATTGAATATGCACCCATAAATATGTCAAAATTAAGATTTCCGGGCTTCTCTGGAAAACGACTTCCGGTGTCCACAAATAACTTTAGTGAAATTTACATATCCCAGAGAATTCCCTGAGACTCCCTCGCTGTCTCATTATCCTCTCTTGGACTCGTTTATCGAGAAGGGTGGGTCAAAGTGAGGGAATCGAGGCTAAAACTAGTCAGAAATGTTGTGATCTTAATGGCATGCGTTGGGCTATTGTGTCGCAGATTGTAGGAGAATCTTTCGTCCAGATAATATTCAGTAATTGTTATGGAAAGTACATTTACCATTATATCTACAAACAAAACCACAATCTATCTTTGTTATCCTAAGGAAAATACATCGAATTCATTACTCTTTCAATAACATGCCGACTGTGGACAAAGAGATGCATCATTCAAAATACGCCATCAGTCATGCTGTGGATCTTTTGGGAACATCTGCTATATTTCAGAGGTGAGGATGAAAGAAAACTCATGTCCCTGAGTTGCGACTGACGGCAGCATGAAAAGAAATCGCAAATCTGGTTCTTAAACGGGCTATGCCACGACAATTTTGTTGTTCTGGGTCAATTCTTCGCTAACGCCGTTACTTAGCGGTTTTACTTATGCACAAAATGTTCCTGATAAATGTGAGGTGGACATCTAATGAATTGTATCAAAATGAGCAACCTGTAATAAGGTTTTTGGTATTTTTTTGTTGAGTTAGCATCAAACCCCTTTAACCTCAGAAATCGCATGTTATTGAAAGGCCCAGTGATGATTAAATTCAGTTGTCGGTTTTGCTGTTTCCTTCCTTCTCTTTCTTTTTCTTCTGTCTTTGTGCTGTTGTTCTGGTGTTCTTTCTTTTCCTTTTTTTCCTTTCTAAAGACGTGGCGGGCACGTCTTTATTTCCATCGTTCTTTTTATCTTCTTCGTTCTTATCTTCTCCATCTTCTTTGGCATCCATTTCGGCATCTGCAATGACAATAAAACCTGCGTTACTAAACTCCAACCAGCCCAGAGTTATCGTACAATATCTTTCCCAAACACATAAAGACCCCCCTGTCAATGCTTAACGGTATTTAGCTTTACATAATGGCCGACGGGGCACAAAAATGAGCCAAAAAATAATCTATAGAACAAAGACTTGTGGGAAAGATATTTAAGACTTGGCTACTGATGGCGTTACAAAGTGAAAATCGCAGCCTTTTTTTGGTACCAAGAACGTTGAGAATTTTAAAATGAAAAGTTCTTACCTTCCAGGGTTTTTGACAATGCGTCTTCTTGGTAGTTGTAATTCCCTTTGAAGGAAACCTGTCAAAAGGAAATCCAAGGGAAGTATTCTACCCATAAATGTCAAACAGTCATCCCGGGCCCTTTAAACGTTGGATGGCTGTTTGACATTTATGGGTAGAATACCCCCCTTTCAGTTTACCCAAGTAAGTGTTCAAGAAATGAACAAATACACTGTGGTTATGTTTATATTATAAGAACCGAGTTCAGTGATTTTATATCAAAATTAATGCGCGTTTAAATTACCTTTCTATGTATATGTCTTCTTGCTACTCCTAATTTTCCTAATCATTAAACAATGGTAGAATTCTAATAATCTGGTCTCAAACGTCCCCGTTCATGAAGAGCCTGGTTTCAGGTGTTCTGGTTAGATTAGGGAGTCTATCGAGCGAGGGTAAGTTCTTAAGAGCCTGTTCCCGAGTGTCCTGGTTTACGTTCATCGATCGGGGCGAGGAAGGGGGGGACGGGGGGTGTGGGGGGGGGTTTGGGGGGTAAGTTGCCTTACATATTGTCTGATCTCAAGCGATCCAGAAAAAGTAATCAAATGCTTTCTAATACCATTCTCATGTCCACCGAAAACGTGAAATTTTATCAGCCTGGTCCCACGTTTCCAGGCTCGATTAGGAAGTCTATCTACAGAGGGTACATTCCTAAGAACCTGGTCCCAAGTGTCCGGGCTCACGAAGAGCCTGGTCCCAAGTGTCCTGGCTCGATTAGGAAGTCTTTCGACCGAGTTTACCTTCCTAAGAACCTGGTCCCAAGTGTCCAGGCTCACGGAGAGCCTGGTCCCAAGTGTCCTGGCTCGATTAGGAAGTCGTTCGACCGAGTTTACCTTCCTAAGAACCTGGTCCCAAGTGTCCGGGCTCACGGAGAGCCTGGTCCCAAGTGTCCTGGCTCGATTAGGAAGTCGTTCGACCAAGGGTACCTTCCTAAGAACCTGGTCCCAAGTGTCCTGGCTCACGGAGAGCCTGGTCCCAAGTGTCCTGGCTCGATTAGGAAGTTTTTCGACCAAAGATGAGTTGGCAAACAAAGAACCTGGTCCCAAGCGACCACGCTTAAAAGCAAGGACATATTCACTGCCTCGTTAACGCCTTTCGTTTTATTGTTGATAGATTCCTAAGAGCCTGGTTCCGAGCGATCCAGTAGGAAGTTATAAAATATGTAATTTTACCACCCCAACACGCTAAAGAGAAAACTGAGATAGAATCCTAAGAACCTGGTCCCAAG
The DNA here is from genome assembly GCA_942486035.1 of Porites lobata. Classification (NCBI taxonomy): domain Eukaryota; kingdom Metazoa; phylum Cnidaria; class Anthozoa; order Scleractinia; family Poritidae; genus Porites; species Porites lobata. The sequence continues at coordinate 523,913 of CALNXK010000081.1, forward strand.
TGTCCGGGCTCACGAAAAGCCCGGTCCCAAGTGTCCTGGCTCGATTAGGGACTCTATCTACTGAGGGTACGTTCCTAAGAACCTGGTCCCAAGTGTCCGGGCTCACGAAGAGCCTGGTCCCAAGTGTCCTGGCTCGATCAGGAAGTCTTACGACCGAGTTTACTTTCCTAAGAACCTGGTCCCAAGTGTCCGGGCTCACGGAGAGCCTGGTCCCAAGTGTCCTGGCTCGATTAGGAAGTCGTTCGACCAAGGGTACCTTCCTAAGAACCTGGTCCCAAGTGTCCTGGCTCGATTAGGAAGTCGTTCGACCAAGGGTACCTTCCTAAGAACCTGGTCCCAAGTGTCCTGGCTCGATTAGGAAGTCTTACGACCAAGGGTATTTTCATGAGAGCGTGTTTCCAATTACCCTGGTTCAATCAGAAAGTTCTTTCCCCGAGTGTAGAAAAGGGTTTAAACTATTAAGATCAAATAAATGAGTGCCAATTACGTTGATTTCCTAACCTTAGAGTCGAAGAATGTTTCCATTTCTGTCTCCTCCTGTACGAATAATAGAAAAATGTTAATTACTACTAGTAACATTTCGCCACTATGAGCGTAGGGGGTGGGTGCTAAGAAGTAAGACAGAAGTCCATTTAGACTATCCACTCCATGAGGAAATCTGATCTCCTTGCAATTTTACCCATTGAAAATATCTAAGATTGTACTCAGGGTGGTGTATTACAAAATGTAAGCAACTTAAAGGCTAATGCTGCATTCACAGCGAGGTTTAAACACGTTTTAAAGGTGTTTAGTTAAACAAGGTTTCAAATTTTTTTTCATAGAAGTTACTATCGGGTATCAGTTCGTTTTATACTTTCTACCTACTCTTTCAGTAACATTCAGCGTTTCGTTGTGGCTGATCGTTTCCTGGTGGGAAACAACATGGTGACCTCTTTGTAGTGTAAAGTAGTGGGGCAAAGTTTCCTTTGTTCCTGCCCAATCGTAGACTTCCTGTCGCATTGAGAAGAATAACATAAGAACGTGGTAAAAATTTCAGTTATTTACGGTTCTACTTCTCATTAACCTTGAACGTACTTGTTTGTACACAACGCATGTTTTGAGTTTTGTTGCATTGCACTGAGTTAGTAATGCGTTCCGTAAAAATTTAGAGTAATGGTTATGGTTTCTTTTTTAGCGAGTTCGGAGCAAGTCAAAACAAGAGTCATGGGGCTAATTACTTAACTTTGCCTCTAAGTTTGTACCAGGTAATTCAAAAAATACGCAGATAACTTAGATATTATTTGAAACGATTAACTCTTTTTAGGTAGTGCTGTTCCTTACCTGAAAATGAGCGCCTCTTTTAAATTTCCTCGAGAAGGTCCCCGTCGAGGCACGAATTCGTATTGTTAACCCATCCTCCGGCTCATCGGACAGGCGGGCTTTCCTTGCCTTTTTTCATTATCCTGCAAAGTCGTTGCAGCTAAGCTTTAATGTTTATGAAGACGTTATATTCAATGTAGTACGTAAGGGTGGCAACAATAATGGAAGCCACTGTTGCTTTCGCTTAAAGCCACTAATATGTTGTTTTGATCTAGCCACATACGGCAAACAGGCATAGAGAATAGGCTTCTACCTGATGATGCAAGTAGTGTTTACCTGTCGTTCAGCCTTTCTTGGCTCACTTTCTTCCTGTTGTGCCTTATCCAATTGCGCTCGACGAAAGTTGTCGTCTTGCTCTTCCCTCTCCGCCCGGAACTTGTCGAGTTGTTCTCTGCGAAATTGAAGTCAAGGCTAGTAGATTACTTAACAGTTGTACATCTGCCTATCGAGCCCCATCAACACATGCAATTTAAAAATTTTAAAAAAATTGCTTATATATATCTGCATGTATGTACATGTACACTGTTAAGGCCTCGTGGGACAGCGTTCCACATAATAATAATATTGATAATAATAAGTAGTAAAAATAAGTAATTAGTATTAGTTCTTCGCCTACGTTTCACCTACTAATAACTAATGAAAGTATAAGCTATGAATTGTCTTCAGCTGGCTACATACTTAAAACTTAGAATCGCAAATACATGCTTACAATTACACAGATTGCTTCGATTATCAAAGTGTTTGAGACTACTAAAAACACTTACAAAATTGGTGCATCGATCAGCACTCATAAACTGGAAGATAATGGTCGATTCTACATGTACCTTTGCGACGACAGCACTTTGAGGGCGTCGCAAGTCTTTTCCAGGACCTCGGACAACGTGTCATGGATGTGTCTAATTCCGTAAGGTTGTTATCTGTTATAACACAAGCAGATTACGAAATAAAAATATGTTTTCCTTATTAAAAAAAAAAAAAAAAAAAGTTAGGTTATGCTATAGTAGCTGAAATTTTTGTTCCATTTGAATTTCCAAGAGGCTGGTTATCAAGAACGGAGAAACTTTGTGGCAAAAGTTCCTTGTGTGTGACTTTTTATAATTCGACCTTGAAGAAGATACGAGGTTACGCGTATTGGCTTGTATGCTTGATTTGAGGTCTGTAAGCAATGCATTCTTTTTTTATAACAAGAGAACGATATCGAAGGAAACTTAAATATATTGTCAAAACCTACCATGAAGTTGCTTCACCAACGTTGACTTCCATGTCGTCGATGGCAGAAGAAACAGCATGGAGTTTGTGGTGTCTCGCACACTAAACATGCTGCAAACTTCAAGAGACAGAAATCATGCAATTATTGATTATAGTTATAACGTGTGTCTAAGTACCTTTTAGCGTTGCTAGAAGTGTGTAAGCTGATTTACGTCAATGTGTATGATAGCGTGAAATTAACATTTACCTATTCTACCATTAACTGACGTAGTCTCAGCAATCCAGAACAACCACTGCTGGTTCTTGCTATTCAGCCATCTAAGAGCCCTGAAAATGATCAATTAAATGTCACTGACGCTAAAATTATGTCCACTTTGCCCATTCATAAGCATAATTTTGCAAGTTTAGGTTTGATTTTAATAAACAATCAATAATTATACATAACTGGACACATGTGTGTAACTTAAACGTTCCGATTAGTAGCCCTAATAATCAATCTGCGTACTTGAGATGCTCAAACCAGTGCTACTAGCTTCCTCAATAAAAGAACAGTATATCCAAAAACGTTTAGCAGCAACAACTGCACATTTTCGCATTCTCATGTGTTGCACCTGCCTACCTTACAATGCCTTCTCTGATGGCCATGTCTTCCTTTTTAGGGTTTAACAAGATTACCCCCATCGCCTTATTCATTTGGCGTGCCTGCCAGCAAAGCTAAAGAACAATACACAACGTTAAAAAATCACTGCTGATTTTTTGAAATAAACTAGTTTATGTTTATTAGTAACTTTACCCCATCAACCAAAGTGCATCGGTTTTGGTGTATTTTTTGTTATTTCCTTCGTCTAGATTAAGTCTTTTTTATTTGTTTCGTTAAACGCTTAAGTCTACTTGTTTTGGCCCAATAACGAATAGCTCTTTGCGGGATTTAAAGGCAAACATTCTATCACTACACTAGTAATACTGAGCAGGTCGTGAGTGTAGTTATTGTTAATACTAGCTTAATACTAGCCTGACTGCTGCACGTTCTGAAGAATACGGGGGTGGGGGGGTTGGGTGGTGGGAGCACTTGAGTAACCAGTCCCCTGTATTCTTTGCTTCAAATACCATCTACCTTTGCGCGTGTGACCGAAAAAAGGTACATAACTTTACCTCGTGGAAAGAGTCCACCAGAAAACACGGCAAGAATGTGTCGTCTCCCTTGCAGGCAGCCAGAAGTCGTTTTTCCAAACGAATCACTTCATTCGTTCTCGAAGGTAAGTTGGAACTGTCTTCAGGGTAAAAAACGAAAGCAAATTCCAATCATAATTTTTCCTCCATAAAGGCCTTACATCCATAGTATAAACTTTCACTCAATAGCTTTGTATGGTTTCAACGAACTATGGGTGATTAAAAGTTTCTCTTACCTCCCAACCCTTGGGGCGACAGGTCTTCTTTGACTGTCCCAACTGTTTTTAAGTTGCAATTCAAAAGAAAAGAAGAAAAAACATTAGTTTAGCTGTAGTAATAAAAAAATTGAATCGATTAACCATCACTAATGCTTTTGGAGTACCTTTTGAGGACAAGAAGTTGACAATAATCAGTAATCAGCACAATTATTGTTCATGTCAGTCATGAATATTTGTTTCACGAAGCTTCACGTAGCAGATACATTACTTTGGCTGACACTGCCAAAACACACCTTTGCCCTTTAATTGGCACGAGTCTGATAATTGAAGCTTACAGACTAACCAGAAGCTTTTTTGTCACCTTGAAAAGGTGATAAGCTTCTGCCTTGACCTATTAGCGAGGAGGCATTTTAAAACCAACAAGAGACTGTAGCATTTCAGAATTTCAGTAACAATGAAACTGTATTTCAACAAGAGCATCCACATAATATGAAAAAGGTCATGAATGACAATTTTTAAAGACCATACATGACGTTACCTTTGGTGCCTTCACTGTAGAAGGGGTGTGCCAAGAATACCTAAAAAAAAGTAACAAGCATGGACCCTTGCACAAAGAACAATTCATTTGAGAGGCAGTGATATGGCATGGAGTGTGTAGATTTACTTTTGCTTAAAAATGTGGGATTTTGAAATGTTAACTCGGCATATTAAATAGTGGAGTGCAACAGCAAATCAAAATGATCCTCCTATGGGAGGGTAAAAGGAGCACACTGCTGCTATAGGTTAATGTAATGTGTAATTCTCTTTTTTTCTTCACAACTGTAGTTAACTCAGTATCCTACATTTGCATCTTCTCAAACAGGGTAGGGTGTGTGGCTACCAGAACATGGTATATAAAGGGCTATTCACCTACCAAAAAATGCAAGCCCCCCAAAAATAATAATAATACCTGTATTTATTCACTTAATGCTTGTTTGATCAAAAACTGCTCAAAACTCGGGGTGTATCTTATAACTATTGTTTGTAATGTGTGACTTTTTCACTTTTGTTTGGAGAATGAAAGCACAGTAATTAGTACCTTTTGGAAGCAAATTCTTGTAAGTACTGCGAACTTGGTCAACAAAATTTCACGTAATTCTGGGTGCGCCTTATAACAGGGTATTTAGGTGAAAATTTCATTTTGCTTACTTGTCACAATTGTCTTCAAAAGTTTAGGGTGCGTCTTATAATCACGTGCACCTTATAAGTGAATACATTTGGTAATTGTTGACTGGAATAACTGAGTTAAAAATAATCAGTTTGGTGTTACATGTACATCATCACACTTTTTTATTTTCTAATAAAACAACTATTCACCTAAGTGTTGCGACAAGCGGTGGATATTTACCTTTGTCGCCTGTGGCTCGACAAAAATTAATATCCACCACTAGCAAACTCCACTTCGTGAACAGTTATTAGCACCCAACTCTACTACTATGTACCTTTGGAATAACTGGATGAGCTGAAGTTTCTGTTGCAGATGAAGGATATCCTTGCCAAACTGAGTAATGAATGACACTTATATAAATGCAGATCATGTCATTTTTTAGATTATTAAAAAGTAATATCCATGCCTTCTTAAGAAGTAGTAGTAAGCCCAATTTTTAAAGTCTATTCCATTATTTTCTTTTTCTTTTGCCTTTTTTTTTTTTTTTGAAGGGGGGGGGGTATGGACAAATTTATATTCATCTGAAAAAGAGGAAACCTTTATTTACAGGCTCACATTCACCCAGTTGCGTATGTTTTTTCAACCCCTGTAAAACAGCGTGATCTTTTAGATAAGAGAATGTGACACTCTGTCAAGTATCCAGGGGAAAATAAAAGACTTTTGTCTCTAACAGTATATTGTCCTTTACAACAAAGTTCCTTCTTCATTTATTACATGATCATAGAACTTGGGGTGTTGAGACTACAATACTGTGGCAAAACTCACGTCCCAACCCCTGCACTTTCACCAATCAGACAAGATTAATTTACTTGTCAATGATGTCACAGATGATACGGTAAATGGTTAAGCTTAAGGTTGTATTGCAGGGACTAATTAGAACAAAGTTCCTACCATGACTCTGGTCCAAATCTATCACCTCTGTATGCAAACTCCGAGATAAATCAACATCTGTTGAAACATACATTGACATTACTCTCAAAGTGACCATGAGATATCAACATTTTGTCATTACAAATTATGGCATCATCTTCCCTGGGCATTAGAAATGATTTTATATGAAAGTTAGGGCACTTTCTTCATATTTAACAGACTATTCAGAATGTTATTACAGGAAAAAGAAGGTTCTTAGGCAACCTGAGATTGTCACATGACTTGTATGTAAATTGTAGTTTTGAGTGACATGGGAATGTGGAGCCAATTTTGACAGTCTTACCTTGATAAAGGTCCACATCTATCACTTCCCCAAATGGACTCTGTAGTAAATTAGCATCTGTGGAAATATGCATTGACATATCACGAGCAGATATTACGTGGATACTTCCAAACATAGAGTGAAAATTTAGGTTGGATGGCTAAGCAGAGAAAGAACTTGACCATTTTTTTTTTTTTCACTTGTTCATTATTAATTATTTCTAAGCTTATCTTTTCTTATTGACTGAAACAACATACTAATGTACTGGTTCAAAGTCATGAGAAGCAATGTAAACAAGCATGGGTGAATGTATTCCAGGAGGAATCATGTGGCTCAGTATTGTTTAAGAATTCCAGGTGTCGTGCTGGCTTACATGTATGCTACCGGGGGTAGTTCTTTCGTTTGTGGCTTCTGCATTAATTTTTTAGAGCCTATCTAAAACAGCATAATGGCACATTTTGTAAATATACAATCGAAAATATGCAATTTTGGGTTACTTTTGTCAGAACTATTAATTTTTGGGAAGGTCATTTGGCTTTATAACTGTTTTTAACCTTTCACAATCGTAGTTTTGAGGCTAATTTACATTATACTCTGGCATGTTTCCTATTCAAACTTACCATTGTCCATCTGCTGTGTACTGGCGGACTGACTTAGGGCAGTTAAGTATTGTCTTGTTTCAGCTGGAAAAATTAATGTTCATCTTTTGATTAAATTATGCCTGAAAAATACCCTTTGTCCTATTTGCAAGGCACTTTAACCCTTTGGCTCCTAAGGGGTCTCCATTTCACAAGTAAAATCGTCTGGCATTAGAGTAACATCTATAAAGTCACTCTAAGGGGGGAAAAAAGATAAGGGAGATAGCTTTTTAATTAGAACTTAAGAATCGGCTGTCTTTTGGTTTTGATAACAAGGTCTCAGTTTATTGTTTCATTCTTAAATTATTGACTACTGCAACCCAGGTAACAACAAAGACATAATATACTTAATTGCTAGCTGTGGAAGATCTTGACGATCCCTATGTAAAACAATCACTTTCAGAATTATCGGAAAGAAAGAATGCACTACAAATTGAAAATGTATGTTAGAGCCTGTTTTGAATCCTAATTCCATTTGCCTTTTCAAATAAACCGAAACAACCTGTCGTGTATTTACAACTGCCAAGTTCTTTTCGAATAGGGGTCCTACCGGAGTATGTGTAAATGCTGTGATTTTAGCGAAGAGGTTGTCTATCAGATGCTTATTTTACCTTTGCAATACAGATGGGTCGTTTCTGTATAATTTTTAATGCCCTCCATTGAATATAAAATCAGTGTGTTTGTTTTTCTTTTGCTGTGTTTTTTTTTGTTCCTTTTTTTAGTGATAACTTGGGAATGCAAGTGGAGGCAGATTTCTTTGCTACATGTTTATACTTGCCTGCATCTCTAGGTACAACTGCGTTTGTCCTTCCTTGTGTGGCAGATGCAGATCCTATATCATTTCCAGAGTTGGACCTCTCTGAAAATGAAAGCAAAACATTACAACTCTGCATACTGTGACTGGAACTGGCAATGGGAGGTACTTGTCTCTGGTATGTAAACTTCAACTACAGGTGTAAGCTGTTATTGAGTGACTCTGCTGTTTGAAAAGGTTGGCCTCAGGTAGAAGTCTCAACACTTTAATTCAGACAAAGAATTATTTGCATACAGAAAGATATAGAACTGAAAGGAAAAGAATGAGTTTTGAATGTCTGTGAGTAAATGAAAATTGTGTTAACATTTAAATGTCAGTACCTCCATTCTCATCATCATTCTTCAGAATGAGGTAGACCCTTTTAGACGTGCCTCCTTTAAACTTGTGCAACAATTGTGTTGCATCTGGCACGTTTTTGGCCACCTTCTTCAAGATGCTACCCCTGCTGCCAGATTTGTAAAGGCGTATTCTGTCACAAAAAAAAAGAAAAACTTAGAAGAAAATGAGACTGTCCAGGCAACACTCTTGGTGAAAGTTCATCACACAACAGGCAAGGAAGCTTCTGAAGCAGTATGAGAAAGACAATTACAGTATATAAATTAATATAAATTAACCTTATACTAAAAAATTATTGGACCACTGTTTGTCAAGCATACACTGAAAAAATTACCATGGTGCTCCTCTCTGATTTGTGTGCATGGCTGTGGTCTGGTATCCTGGTGCCTTAGTCACCCAGGTTTTCCTTTGGGCAACTTGATAACTTTGTTTTATGAAAGCTGACAAGTAAGAGCTGAGCACCCCAGATTTCCTTTAGTTCAATTCTGCTTAGAGCACAGCCTTGCCATTTCCCTGAAGGGCCAAATTTTTTTTGAGACCGCCCCTTCCCCCCTTATCTAAAGGTCTGGATGACCCCCCCCTCCCTATCGCAAGGTGTGGATCTGGCACTGGTTAGACGTCAATAAGTGCAATGTTTTCTCTGGTAACATAGTAAAGTAACTTATCCTACCCCATCAGGTCTAACCTCTGATGTGGTCTACACTCTGTATCGCACTTCTTTTTACAACATTGGATGAGGGAAGTAGGAAATAAGGCATGCTTGAGAGATTTAAGAGTGTTATAGAGTTTTTCGCAACACGTTTTGTCTAAGATTGAAGGTAGCAGGGCTCGGGGATATCACATTTGGGTCTGTGGCTAAAACTGAGCACTTGACAATGAAATCCCGCAAGGTATACAGGGTGAATACTACAATACATTCAACGTTTTGGTTAGTCACTGAATTGTGTATGCAATAAAACTGCCAATAATTGATAAGTATTGCTTTTTACCCAAGCAGGTGATAACTTTGGTGTTTCATAGTCTGCTCCAGTTTGTTAGTTCTTTGTATATCACTTGATATGCTTTCGAAAGACTATATTTGCAGTCAATAATAAAATAAAATTGATCGATAATCTTTGGTTGTGCTTGATATTTTGATAACACGTGGGGGAAATTTAAAAAGTAACACAACGAATTATAGAGAAAGAAACAAATGGAAGTTCTGACGAGTTATCTTCAAAATTGTATTATTTTACTGATGGTTGATTTTTCTGTGCTCCACGCGCGCGCACTCGCGCTCCGCGCTCGCTGTGATCCACTCCCTTCGTTTCGTGAACTCGAGGAGTGCGAGAATATCACGTTTCCGGGCACTGACAGAAATTCTTTGGTCAGCCCAAAAAGTTATTACGCACGACAGTGCCTTTAGTCATTCTACAACTTCAAAATTATTGCTTAAGATTTGCTTTAATCAAACGTTGCCTGGACGAGCAGTATTTTTCCGGGGGAGGCGCATCTGCTTACGGCTTTGTTACGTAATTTTAGAGGCGAGAATGTTCCGTTTCGCGGCACAATCATAATTGTTTCTACAGATGGAGCTTACCTTTTGAAGTCAACTTCTGCCAATTCGGGGAAATTCTCTTTTATTTTGTCCCTCATCTGACGTTCGGTGAATTTCTTCCCGAACTCGATCTCCTTTACTCTTCCCTCGCGATTTAGTTCATCCCAAGGCCTTCCACGTGGGATTGCTTTTAGGTAGACCCCTCAACCATACAAAGGTTCTCGACGATTTCGGTCCAGTTCGTGCAACAGAGGGAGATGCGGGTCTCTCGCTATCACTAGAGGAGCTAGATTCCGCCATGCCTGAAAGGTAAACTGAAGCGCTCAAAGTGCGGAGCCTAACAGTCATATTATATTACAAGCTGAGAAGAACAATAACACTTCCGGCGTATGTGAACCGCCCTTCAGTAGTCAAAAGTAGTGTGTGTCCCAGATGTTGATAAACCTCCTTAAAGACAACGTACAATTGTATCTTTCACTAAATTTTCACGAAGTTGCAGTTCGACTTTCATTATATCTGTTCACTCTTTCTCTTTAATACAACGTTTTCGACCAAAATGAACAAAACAATAGACGCTTATCAAGTGGTTAATATGTTACATAGCCTTCGCCTGGTCTCCGGGAGGGGTCGGGTAGCTTGCTTCGAATGTTTCTGGCCGCGCGAGCAAAAGGTTCGAAGTAAAGGGATGGCGTTACCTCGTTTCTCCGCCAACACCCTGTTCCTTGGACCTTTTACTCTCGCCCGCTCGCGCGGAAAGAAACATTCGAACCGGAAAGCTTTCTATGCAGGTTGAGATAGGTCTTACTGAGCTGGACAATTTTCCGAGAAAAGAAAAAAAAATCCCCTCAGTAATAAATTAGAAACCCTGTCATTCCACAGCTGAGAACTCTCCACAATTTTTAATCTACCACCAGAACTGTATGCAAACGTTCAGCCAACACAGTTCTGCAGCCTCGCGGGAGTGGAATAAACTTTCCTCGACTCTGCTCTTACTGTTCGTGTGGGTCAAAATCGTCCGAGTTCGATTTGGGATTTGAGCATTTCATCATTATTCCGGTACGCACAGAAATATATATTAGTTTGGGTACTCCTCCTTTTTCCATCTTCCTTATTTTATTTGTTTATTTTTACTGGTAACAGTTTTTAAGACACTCTACATGATCCTCCACGAACTATGTCTCTCTTATAAGCATGCAGGGTGTCTTAAAAAGGTAATGTTACCAGTAACTGAATAAAAAAAAAAAAAATAGTGAAAACGCAGCACGTTGCTCAAAATGCTTATAAGAAAGACATGTTCGTGGAGGAGCAACAGTGCGGCGTTTTTACTAGTTTTAAAATGAGCTCGTTCCTCCCTCTCCCTCCTCATTCAGTGTTGTTGCTTTAACTTTGGTGATTGCTTGTAGAGGCAGAAAATTCCGGCAAAATCATTGATGAGAGGGGGAGGGGAGGAAGGGGGACGCATATTGGGAATTAACGCAAGTTACTCAACAGTTATGTCCGGGATTGTAGATAGGTAAGCAGGACATCTTAGCCCACCACAACCGACCCAGCATAACATAACGATATCAGAAGACGAGCCCAGAGTGTCGTCGCTTTTGAGCATCAAGTCCCTGTCCAGCCATCCTCCGTCTATTGACCCGATCAATAAGAAGACAGACAAACAGCCTTTATTTCAGCACGATGTTAATAAACGCTATGCAGCTTATGAGGTCATGCATACCGTATTTATTCGAATAAGCGCCCAACCTCGAATTAGCGCCCACCTCGAATAAGCGCCCATCCTAAAGACAGAAAAAGTTAATAAGCGCCCAGCCTCGAATAAGCGCCCACCCCCTCCTCCTCCTAATCAAAATCAAATAAGCGCTCACCCCCACCACACCCACTTGAGTAAATAAATTCCAATGGGACACTCCCCCGAGGACGGAGTTTTCTTCAGAGTATTTTACAGAAACCTTGCTTTGTTACTTCTTCGCGTTTTGTTATTAGCATTTATTGTTTTGTTGCAAAATAAACATACTTCACTTGCTGAAAATGGTGAAAATTTAATAAGCGCCCACCTCGAATAAGCGCCCCGTCTCAAGGTCCAAAAATTTAATAAGCGCCCAGGGCGGTTAATCGAATAAATACGGTAAATACTAAACCTAAGAACGAAATATATGCATAATAACGTAACATAATAAATAAACTATCTAAAAGTCAAATTTTTGAAAACAATGACTGAACTATAGAAATATATATATATATATATATCCTAAAAATACTGAAATCTGTACGTCTAAAAATTATGTACTTGTGGAGGTCTCTTTGAAAGTCAACTCTTTAAAAATGCCATTGAAGGGGTTTTCCTCTTCGGGTTTTTATAACTTGTATTAGAAAAATTCTTGTCCTTAGAAATTAAAATATTCCATAGTACAGGGCCTCTATGAGCTATAGAGCGAATCGAGGAATTCTGGGTGGTGTAAAGTTTATATACAGAAGAAGGAACATGGGCACCCAACGGCAATTTTCGGGAAAATATCTGTTCGGAAGACGATTTGAGATCTAGAATTTTCGGAGCATTTGCTGTAAAATTTCTTGCTTGCCTGCCTCTCCTAGGATTTTCGAACATCTACAAAATGGTATAATTACCCATTTTTAACGGATTTTGACCCTAAAAAAGGCCACCTAGAATTTTCGGGAGCCTTTTCCTGGCTGAAATTTTCGAGAAGGTAAGTTTTTATCCCTATAATTTTGGGATCACCAGACTTTCAGCTAGGAAATCCGAACTGATGAAAAGTTTTAGGGGATAAAAATATACCTATATCTACCGTTTGAATACTAAAATACGTTCAACAATGCTATGTTAAGTGGTTTTGAACTATATCCTCGTTGGGTGCCCCTGGAGGAACTACGCTACGCGGTCGTAAAAACCTAGAGCAAAGATTCATTTTGCAAATCGGCACCCTTAATCCTCACGGCATCAACGAACGCTTTTCATTCAATTAATTTATTCCTGTTTTTCACGGGACCAAGTTCCCACCATTAGCATAGCTCTTTCTGTATATAAACCTTACACTACCCAGAATTCCTCTATTCGCTCTGACGAAGGGCTAACGCTCGAAACGTCAGCTTTTCAATCTCTGTACTGTGGTCAATGTACATTATCAACTCCGTTGATAAATCAGATTTTCGTGTTTCACTCTCCCACCCACGCAGCACCACATTTTCTTCAGAAACTAACCTCCTTTGGTAAGTTAAAAATTTATCTTTGCTGCCCGACAGTGCAATCGTTCCAATGAGTCGATGAGATCAGCACAGCCACCACCCCCACAGAAAGAGGCCTTAAGTTACTGATGGCAATATGACTTTGAAATAAAAATTACTAAGAACATCCTTTTGTAAAAACCTCGACCTCCTAATTAGGTCTAGCTTCTTTGCGATACTCTTTTTGACATCCAACATATGCGGCACCCAGGAGAATTTATGGTGTACTGTTATACCAAATAAGCAAGATTTATTAACCCACTCTATGGCATCAGTGCCATAGTGGATATGCGCCACTGGCCCCATTGCACGGGTTTTACAATTTAGCATAGCTTCGCTAACCTATGTTCCTTAAAGACATTAGGACCATTTATGCGAGGAAAAATAAGACGCGTCTTAAATAAGACGCGAACTTTCCCTATAAACGGCACATTTCGTCTGAAATAAGACGCGGCTTAGCTAAGACGCGTCTTATTAGATAAGACATGCTCGTATAAATGGTACAGTTCGCGTCTTATTTAAGACGCGTCTTATGTAAGACGCTTCTTATTTTTCCTCGTATAAATGGTCCTATTATGTACCAGGGAGTCATTCACCTCTGAATCTATGATTTTGCTCGTAATACTGAGTAGCGATATTGGCCTGTAATTTTTATATCTGTAACATCGTCTTTCTTAAAGATCGGTGTGAGCTTTACTATTTTCCAGCTCGAATAGAGACTCACTTTCAATACTAGTATTGAATAGCCTATACATGGATGGTACAATGTCTTCCCCCACAAGCTTTAGTAATTTAGGTGATAAGTTGTCAGGGCCCGAAGACTTATTTGACTTTACTTCGTTGACCGTCCTGCATGCATATTCTCCTAGGAGAGACCTCAATTTGAGATAGTAGCAGGGGTGACGTATCACCTAAGTCTGATCTATAAGCGCCTGTTGTTGCATTCCCAGGTGGTATTGGTAGTTTGGCTGCAATATTCGTACCAATGTTAGCAAAGAACGAGTTCATCAGGCCAGCCTTTTCTTCCTCGGTTAGCACCAAAGAATCATCACACTTTCTTAGTGGCTCAATTGGTTTACGTACCCTTGAGCTAGTTGCTTCCTTCACCAGCTTCCAATAGGCACTCGAACTCTTAACCTCGTTAAACATCTTCAAAAAAAATATAAAGCTTTGGCACGTCCTAAATCCGAGGTTATTTTGTTTCTGCTCTCTTATAGTCCGACTACAATTTTGCTCTTTTTGATGCAACAACAGCTTTAAACAACTTGTATCTTCGATTCATTGCTAAATGAAAGTCATTTGTTATCCACGGTGCAGAAGATGCTCTGACTTTGATCTCCTTCCATTGAGCAGACTGGTCACAGATATCAGTATAAAGTTTTTGCCGAAACCATATTTGATCGTCAGGATCGTCAAAAATAGACCCAGTGTGGGGGGGCTGCACGTGTTGATGTGTTCTTATGGAGACGTTAGCCCTCAGGACCTGATACTATCGAGAGCAACGAATTCACGCCCTAACATCTATATCAGTCCAGATCCCTTTGGTGTTCATAACTATTGTTCACTGGATAGCGTCCAAGCAAGTCCATACCACAGTCCAACGTTGCTGTTTGTACTTATATCCGTTCGCCTGAAAGACCACACCTACGTTAACACCCTTCTAGTGCTCAACGAGTTTCATCATAAGATGTAGCAAAGATAACGTTATCCCGCGACAAGTAAACTTCCATCTTTACTGAAAAGAATGGATCAGAAATCCATACAAGAATTAGCAATGATAATAGTAACATTGAAGAATATAACAAAAAATCAAGTATCTATCGGCGAGTTCCCGCCACACTCCGCAAATACAAGTTTTTTTACATTTTAGCTTATTAGCTATCAGCAATACTTTGCTATTAAGTATACTATAGTCATAGCATCCGTACCACGTAATATTTCGTATCCTGTAGAAAATTTTAACTTCCTCTGGTTCCCGGAGATAATGTCGAGTAAGCTAGTATAGTTGTGTTTGCTAAGTCGCGTCATTAAAAACTCCACGCTATTTGATCTTCTTTTTGTTCACATACCAGAACTACATTTTCAATCTTTCTAATTGTCTTGTTTTCCAAATCAGATTTGCTGTACCATGAACGAATTTTTGAAGTTTTCGATAAAAAGGTGGGAAGTGGGTATCAGAGAGGAAATAGACCCCTACCTAAGTACAAGGAAACAAATCCGAAAATCTTCAGAGCCCAAAAAGATGGGGGAGGGAGGGGTATCACGAGAGGACATACACGCCCTCAAATCCAAAAATCCTCAGAACCGATAAATGCCTGTCAAATTGACCATAAATCTAGCACATGTCTGTCTTGCTAGTCGTTTGCAATGGAACAAATGTTAGTCATTTTCAATAGAACACGTGCTTGCACAACTGTTAGTCAGTAAATACTTTGCATATCAAAGAACCTTCATCTACCCTAGTAGAACAAACTATGGAGGGTGGCAAAGGGATTTTCCTTGACTCGTGATAGCGCCAAAAATAATTACCTTGCTGCGTGATAGGACCCGAATTAGGCACGGGATGAGCGATTTATTACTCCGCGCGTGATTTATCCCGGCATTAGACTTCCGTGATAGGTGAAGTGTCTTTGATGTGTTATGTGAAACTACGTGATGCGCGACGACTTACGTTTTTTCCGTGATGCGTGATGGCCTACAAAAAAAAAGGACAAACCCCCCCCCCCCCCCCCCCCTCCTTGCCACCCTCACTATGGTAGACAACACGTGCATTTTCAATATATTAACCTAGCTCAACTGCCATAACCTGAGCAGATATACGCTTTGCACTGCCTCGGGAAGATTGAACTAACCAATCGGATGTTCTGTAGTTATAAGCCTTCACTTATCTTAGTGTTAAAGCTATTGTATTCTTTTGTATAAGGCAATACCTGTGTTTTCGTAAGATGATATAATTATAAAAGTAATGCGAAAACTGCTGAAAAGCGATTACCTTGATTACCCTGGGAGACAACCTAGAGGGTTACCTACAACGAGCCGTGAAATGTATATGAAATTTATTCATGATTAACGAAGTTTTGTGTTCCAGAAGAAGTGTCCAGTATACCTGCCGTTCTCTCGCGTTATGAGACTTAGGAACTAGATCCTCATTGTACCTCTGGCATACGGAAACAAGTGCAGGCTGCAAAGATAGAGTTCTTCCGAGCCATTTTCAGTGCATTTTCAGCGCCGTTTCCAGTGCCGTTCAAGCCGCTCTTAGCAAAATCCTATTTGTAAAACGTTTCGTTCTGCACCCTCGCAAAGTATTCAAGTCTTAAGTCCTATTTTTGCCGAGTTCACAAACGCTGGTAAAATCATCATCACTGACCAACTGAAACCTATCGTTTCACCAGCAACTTTCTGTACGTCAGGTTATTCCATGGTAACAACAAACCAGACCAAACCAGGATCGAAATTATATAGGGCTTCTTTCATTCATGGTGGAACAGAGAATTAACTCTGAAGTGCAAATTGACATGCTAAGTGAAACCCATGAAAAAGCTACTGGGCGTTAGCCCTAGTAAAAGGAATCAGGGAATCACACGAGGTAAAAAAACAAATTCTTATGACCTCGGTGGGAAACAAACCCACGACCTCCGGCTTAGAACAAGAAACGGTAGATCTAATCCGGAGGTCGTGGGTTCGATTCCCACCAAGGTAACGTGAAAATTTTTTTCATGACCTCGTGTGGTTCCCCGATTCCCTTTGCTAGGGCTAACGCCCAGTGGGTTTTTCGTGGGTTTCACTTAGCACTTTCATTTGGACTTCAGAGTTAATTCTCTGTTCCACCATTTGTGTTCATAGCGTTACGCGGCACAACACTTCTATGTACCCTTCTTTTGTTCCGTGTTAATTTCACAGAAAAAGTCTTTCCTCTAAAAATAAATCAAAACATGTCATTGACAACAAAATACTGGGCTAAAAAAAAAAAGAAGAAGAAAGTAGGGAAAAGACGAAGTTCGTGCGGCTGAAAAGTTTCGAATTAGTTCTTGAAAAATTTGATGTTTTAGCAAAAAATCTTAATTTGGTCGTCTTTCCTTCCCTACTAACTTGTTTACAAATTTCTAACTTGATATGGTAATTTACCAGACATAATTTCTCATGGGCGCCATTGTTTCCTACCAGTCATTTCGCATCATGGCTCTTGAATCGCTTGCATTTTCTGCATTTTAAGCCGTCTTCTTTGATTAAGAAAGGTAGCATACTAAACTCCGTTAGTGTAA
This sequence comes from Porites lobata, assembly GCA_942486035.1. Classification (NCBI taxonomy): domain Eukaryota; kingdom Metazoa; phylum Cnidaria; class Anthozoa; order Scleractinia; family Poritidae; genus Porites; species Porites lobata. The sequence continues at coordinate 541,098 of CALNXK010000081.1, forward strand.
TTACATTGACGAGTACTAGTGGGAAACTTAGAGTGAACTTCAAATTTCGGACACAGACTTGTCTGACACTGAGATCTTTAAGCTCAAGTGGGTTGGAACTCTGACCATGCAAAAATCTCTGATATTCTGTATATTATGTTCTATTATTAGTAAATAAGAAGTTGTTTTTTGAACCAGATAGTCGAATAATACAATACTGAAGTATTTCATTACGCAGGAGGGAGAACTGTCACAGACACATAGCATTGCATCAGGCCGCCATGGTCGGTTGCGGTAAAGGGACGTTGGACTATCACTGATGTACAACCCTTCTACAGTCAAACCTCTATTAAGCGGTCACCCTCAGGAATGAGCCAACTGACTGCTTAATAGAGGCTGACCACTAAACAGAGGTTTCGCAAAACGCTTTATAAACTATGGGAAAAACGGAACTGTAACATGTATACAGTATTCTGGCGAAAAGGAAGCCCAGGAAGCTGATGACGTTCATCCAAATAATGTGACTGTCAGATTTGAAGGTGTTGGTCATGTCCCAGCACTAATGGCTACGTGGTTAAGCATGTTTCTAAAGAGGCCTACGAACTGCGAAAAAATAATAATCAAGGGGAAACGAGTAAACAGAGGTGGCTATGGCCGTTCTCGAGGTTCCTTGCGAATACCTCGTTGAAAGTGACAGTTTTTCTTAAAGTAATGATATATATCATAATCACTTTATTAAAGTCTCAAGGGTAGTTAGGCAAGCACAAGTGCTCTACTAATTGGGGAGAAATCAAATGTCGGTTTTTTATGAGACGGGAAAACCGGAGTACCCGGAGAAAAACCTCTCGGAGCAGAGTAGAGAACCAACTCACTCAACCCACATATGGCTTCGAATCCGGTAATCGATCCCGGGTCACATTGGTGGTAGTGAGTGCTCTCACCACTGCAGCAACTCTGCTCCCCTTAACCTCCCCTTATGGTTGGCTACAAGCGAAGTTAATAAAGGAGGAATTTGACGTTCACAGCGGTGGGCCCTAGAAGGCCTATTCTCGCGCAAACAAAACCACTCTTACTGATTCTAGTTTTTATGTATATCATGTTGAGTTTGATGAGCTGTTGAAAGAAACTGAACGCGGTTCGCGTATCATCGTGTCAAAGTATCCTTTAAGTAGCGCATTGTAATTTACCACGTGCTCGTTTAACAGAGATGAAATACAATAAAATTAGTCAATTGGGAATTCTAAATGGTGACCGCTTAGTGGAGGTGAAATTTACAGTAAATAAGGGGAATGCTTTTTGGGAATTTGATAAGGGTTCGTTTCATAGAGGGTGACCGCTTAATAGGGGGCCGCTTAATAGAGTTTTGACTATATTATTTTTTAAAGTAAAGAAAATATGTCAATCATAACAAAGCAGGAAGACACCCCCTTTTTTGACACTGGCTTTGACGCGCAGCCAAGATATTTAATTGTTTCCAAAACGTATCGCTCTCAATCGCAAACACTTTTTCTCAATCGAAAATGAATCTCGAATATTTCATGCAGCTTAAGCAGTATTCCACCGATAGACAACGGAGGTGGTTACAACAACGCTCTCTTCTTGCAAATCCGCTTCATTGCCGTGGATGCAACACGAACATGACTCTAGTTGAAAGGTCCAGGGACCACATAGATGGCTATCAATGGTAGGAATTGTATATTTAACCCTTATTAAGATATTTATTACCCTATTTGCACAAAATATGTTGTTTTAATGACACCTGAGAGCAACGAATCTCACATTTGGCATGGATTAAATCCCTGGTAGCAGAGATCTCTCACGACGAGGCAAAAATGAAAGACCTCTGCTAACAGGGAATGCGCGCGACATATCGCATATTTCAATTAATATGCTGTTTGTATTCGATCACATGAATAATAAACTACGTCGAACATTTTTGAAGCATCCTGCGCATTCTTTATTAGGTTACGGGTTTTAAATGAAAGAAAATTTAAAAAGTACAACCCGTGGTGTCATAGTCCTTTTGTTTCAAAGCAACACGAGCGATCGCGATCAGCTTTGGTCGAAGAATGTCGAGAATGTTAAGCAAGCAGTTTTCAAAGAATCGTTAGCCACCGTGATGATAAAAAAGAAATGTATTTGAGTTCTATGATGTTTCTGTCTGATGTGGAAAAAAATTCAAGCAAGCGAAGTCTATCATTGCTATCAATTGATATACACTTTTGGCGATAAAATGAAAGAAACCAACGAAAAGTGTATTCCCATCTGTCTATTTTGCTTTCAGAGATACAAAAGAAAATACAACACGGGGAAATTGAAAACATGAATTTAACTAATTTTCTTCAGGTTATTACTTCAGCTTTTAGGAAGTTCTTTACTGGATCGATATGTGTATACACGTAGCAGGAAACTCGATCGAATACTTTTCTCAGAGGCGAGGGAGGCTAAATAAAAAGAATTAACAAACGAAAAAAGGAAGTCAGCAATGTTCTCTCTCGGTTTGACATTATTCCTTGAGCCTATTTTTTTCATGAAGATTCAAAGAAGATTATTTTTAGTTGTGCGAAAGCGCTTTGTCAAATGAGCTGCTTTCAGGTAAAAGAAGAGATTTTTCGTTCACAAGTTTTTTTTCCCGGTCACTTTTCAAGGAAGCCTTGATGTCGATGTCGTGCGAGCCTCATTATGCCGGCTCGCACCCAAACATATGCAACACGGCCGGGTTATTTGCCAACCGAACAATATTGTAACCTGTCTCAGCCTCAAAAGTGCCGCCTAAAAGTCACCAGTAATCAACGTTGTTCCTTTCATAGGAGATGTACAGTGTGCCGGAAAAAGAGGAGTCTGCGCACCAACAGTTTTTTGAGAAATATCCCAAAGTACCCTTGGTGATTTGATCTTGCTTATCTACTTTTGGTCACAAGATGAACAACGCAGAAGGGCAGCCAGGATGCTGTCTTTGAACGAAAACCTGGTATGCAGGGTTTTAGGAGTCTGGAAGACATCTGTTCAGCTGACATTGAACGAAACCCGTTCATTCCGTTTCCCGGAACAGCTGTCGTCAAATGCGACGAGAGCAAATTCAGCCACAAGGCCAAGGTGGGATACTCAGTTTTTGATTGCTGAAACAAATTATTTGTTGCCGCGCTCTAAAAGGCCCGTAAATTTTAATTTAGTTTTGATGCAAGTTGTTAGCTCTGTTTAAGCGACGATCAGATAACTCCTATGAGATTTCTGACAAGAGTAAATGGGCAGTTGTTAGTACTACGTTTATCAAAATTGCACGAAATCTCCCGCATTATTTATTGCTGTCTGAACTAAAAAGTCTGAAAAAAGTTCTCATCAATTGCCTATCTAATGCAAAAAAAAAAAATGTCTACTGTTTTCATTCTTTTTTTACAGAATATGTTTTTGATTTTTTTCTTTTTTAATGAACAGTACAATAGAGGACGGCGAGCACCCGATTCGTGGGTGTTTGGTGTGTTGTCCACCGCAACGCGGCCAGCCAAGGGGTACTACCAAGTAGTAGAAAGAAGAGACAGAGCTACCCTCTGTTATGAAAAAGGGGTAGAGCAGACATTTTAACGGCAACAAAACGTTTAAAAATTGTACTTTGACTGTGACATTATTTTCGGCTATGGAAACCTGACGGCTATTTATCATACTCTAGGATAATTTTATACCTAATTGTAACTGCAACTGACGAGTTGAATCTATGGAAACCGTACGTTCATCTAATAACTCAATGTTCACGGACTAAAATTACAGTAACTTATAAGAGGGTTAATTTTATGGCGACAATATGAACTTTTCGACGGGACAAAGGAAATGGTCTCTAATATCGGGGTGTCCGTGTTAAGCGGGCGTCCGTAGAGCGGGATTCCACTGTAATGTTTAAAGCAATGACAACAACAAAAAAAAAAGAGGAGAAAAGACACTGAGTTGTACTGTAAATTCTCCTACAGGAAACTGTGATGGAACAAGTGGAAGAAAAGGAAGATATGGTTGTGTCATTCTCCTGGAGAATTTACGACCTTCCTGCCTCTCTCGCCACCGTGACAGAAGAACGACCTCTCACGAGTGGCGAGATTAAATCCCACGGATACACTTGGAGGGCAGTATTCACAAAAAACTTGGATTTGTTTTTACAGCTGGTTTCTGCCTCATCTCCCGTTTCAGTAGAGATAAGGTGAGAGGAGCTGGTGTGAAATATTGGCGTGTAAATTTTTTTCATGCGAATGGACAGCACCTGACAGACCTCTTAGGCCCCCCAAAAAGTCAGAAAGTAGATTGGAGTCAGGTAATGAAAATTGTCGAGGGAGGGTTTTGTTCTTATGATGAGCTTATACCAATAATGATCAGTTAAAATCCATTTAAAATGACGCGAGTGCAATAGCTCGATTGACACGACTTGTCAAGAACGGATATCACTGATATGAAGTAAACAGGTATACATGCGATATAACACATAGAAGATTAATGGCAATTCATAACCTTTTGGTTTTTATCTTCATAGGATGGTGATTTCTCCAGGAAAGGAAAACGAAACCATCAAAAAGCTACCACCCACAAGAATGAGAGAGGGATCGATGTGGGGTGTAACCTTTCACAAGTAAACCGTTGGGTCGATGTGGAGGGGAGATTGAAATAAAGTTTTTAATCATTTATAATATATGTTTTAAAATAGAATAACGAGTGAATTTTCCTGAGGATAACGTAGAACGGAATATTGTCTGAACTAAAGATCGGCCTACACTCTGCGACACAGTAGCCAAAGCATTGTCATTAAGAGTACAACATTTCTGAATAGTTTTAGCCTCGATTCCCTTACTTTGACCAATCCCCCCCTGATAAATGAGTCTGAATGCGGGAAAGGGTATAGGGTTATAGTGGTATTGTGTTTCGAGGTGTGGTAGATTTTTAAGTTCATTTTTAAGTGCGGCAGAAAAAAGCGGCTCAACGAATTTTGTCGCAGATTGTAGTGTATTGTGAATAATTTTAAAAAAAACTTAACCCTGCATTTTTTGAATAGACAAAATATATACCGTCGAGCGCAAATGGTGGAACAAATCATTGTTAATAGATAGTATCATTTCTAGCCGTGAATAATGTTGTTTTCAGTGGCGCTATCTACCTTTTAGACGTTTGTGTTATTTTCAGACTCAATATTTCGATTGGCAATTTTTGCATTTATTCTAATCATTGACATCGTGTTCTTCATCAATTATAGATCGTGTTGTGTATTCTAGATAGAATGATAGAATGGTAGAAGCGCTTTATTATACCTTATGGGCAACCTATTTGTTGGTTATTGTTGATAAAAAAAAAAAATTTCCGAGCATGAAACAGATAGTGGTAATAGAAATTAAACTGATTTTTAAGTACACAAAAGGTACAACTCGAGAATAATTACATCAATACTCTTTATTATTTACGATAGTAATATTGGGCCAATCAATTTGTAAGTTAGATACTGAAAAAAAAAAAAACATATTTGTTGGTTATTGTTCGTAAAAAAATATTCCTGTGGATGAAACAGATAGTGGTGGTAGAAATTAAACAGATTGTTAAGTACACAAAAGGTACAACTCGAGAATAATGACATCAATACTCTTTATTATGTACGTTAGTAATATTTGGCCTATCAATTTATTAGTTAGATGCTGAAAAAAAGAAAGCATTTGAAATAAATCATTCCACACTAAATGAAAGAAGAATTCATTGCCCCCTGCCTACATTGACATCAACAAATACAGCAATAACAATATATGAAGTTGATGGTCCTTAATCTGAGTTTTTCAAGGTTAAGACTATTCAAAGCCGGAGTTTCTGGTCAACGCAGGACTGCGAGTAAAATAATTTTCTTGATAATTACATTACTTTACCATTTACAGTGAAATAAAAAGGGTAAATTAATTAATTGATTAACTAGCCTCCCTTCGCGAACGAATCTTTCACGAACGAGTCTGGTGAAACGAGTCTGGTTTCACGAACGAGTCACGTTTTCCTAACGAGTCTCGCTTTCCGAACGAGTAGTTCTGTTAAACGAGTCTTTCCAAACGAGTCTCGTTAAACGAGTCTTTCCAAACGAGTCTCGTTAAACTAGTCTTTCCAAAGGAGTCTCGTTTTTTCACGAGACTCATGTGCAGAACGAGTCTCGTTTAAACGAGTCTCGTTTTCAGAAGGACTCGTTTTTTGAACGAGCCTCGTTTCAATAAGGAGGATTGTTTTTTAAACGAGTCACGTCTTCTTGGCAGATCGAGTAGCCATTTTATCGGGACGATTTTTTCTGAGGCTATCTAGACTGGTTTCCCAGAAACGGTGAGTGATCCAAATCTCGATTTGCTTGAACAAGGGCCGCGAGGAATCGGTAGGTAATGAAGACGTTTCTATTGTTCGCGCCCGCTTGAGAGATGCTTAGGGTGACGTAAAACAGAATTTCTCGAAGCGACCGCTTAGGTATATTTTGTGACATTTATTCATTTTATTGTATTTTGTTGTTGTATACTTCGATACTCTTTAGCGTTACGTGTTATCAGTGACATTCTGTGGAGCAGCTGTTTCGAAAGTGATGACAATAAAAAGACACTCGTTAAGCGCAGATGAAGTTGTAAGGTGCATATAACTGTGTATATATAAACACTTGGAGAGTTTGCCCCCGGGAGTTTGCCAGACACGAGTCCACAAATCTTTGATTGGAAACAATTTGCCAGACACTTTCTCTCTCTTTGGAGGAATAGGACTCAGTCCCAAACAAGCAAGATGAGTGAATCAACGGCTAGCTTATCTCCAGCAGAACGATGGACGGTTACAAGAATTCGCCGACAATCCAATCTTGTGATGACTTATTGCCTGCTCATATAGATGTCCTTCCAGGGATAAATTTTTAAAATAGGCTAGAACGCGCAAGCGTGAATTGATCACACCTGTTAATTTTTTATAGGCTTACTTTTCGGCAAATAAAATGAACTGTATGTAAACTAAAAAACTAAGTGAAAGAGAAATAGCGAAAAATTCTAACTTCTAATTAAATCTTTTCTTATGCTTTAGAATAAACTATTCTCGAAACTGAGAATGTTTTCGGATCAAGGCTGTGTAAGTTGAACTGAAACAGTGCATCAGGAACCTAGCGTTAACTGTTTTTTTACTCCCCAATTACCTATTGTACGGAATATGCGTGAAAATCTTGATTATGAATCAGTATATTTCAAAGAGCTTCACTGACATTTACCAAGAATACTATTGACCGACAATATACAGAGCGGGGACAGCTGTAGTGTCAACTACTACTTGTTTTAGAGTGAGATTTATCATAAAGCAAGTGGTATGTTGACTTTGATGTTCTGATAGTCGCAAAAATAATAGCTACATAGGATCTTTCCATGACCTCTATTGCCCATTAGAGTTCTGTTAACAACTTTGTTATATTGTTACTTTTTGTATAATTTTCTAGTGCACCTACATGTATTGTATGTAGTGTTATAGTTCTCGCGACTATTGAACAATATATTGTATTATGAGATGATATTTATAATACACTTAATTGAAATTCATATAAAAATATAAGAACCTATTTTAAGAACCTTGGTAGTCTAAATTTGCTTTAAGTGTCATTTAGATAAGAACCTATTAAGGATAAATTAAAGAATCCAGGTTCTTATACGCGGGGTTTTACTGTATCATTCTGATTACAGCGTAACTGAGCCAATAAACTAAACGTTACTGATCATTTTCACTTCTTCTAAACCGTGAAAGTTGATCTAAATCCTCCGAACGTAGAAACCGAGGACTCGTAGCCTTTATTATAACCCAGATGGGGTGCAGGGAGGCTATATATCTATGTCGACGAAAGTACTATTGATTTTCCTATTCTTTTTAATACAAACTTTCCAAATTTTCCTATTTTTTCAATACTGAGTTTGCTATTTTCCGATTTTTTTTGAGCTGCCATGCTGCTGGACACCCTGAGCGATCTAACTACACACTAAAACTTCTGTACACACTAGGCGACAAGTTGCAGCAACAAGTCGAGACAACAGATGACTCTGTGTGAACAGGTCCGGCGACTGACAAGTTGCAACAACATGTCGTGGCGACACATCGCAGCGACAAATCGCTTTGTATGTACTGGAGAGATTTTGTGAAAATCTTTGTCTCTGCAATGGAATTTTGTCGCCGCGACAACTCGCATAAGTTCTGTCTGATTTGATTTTTTGCAACATGTTGCTGCGACAAAATTATGTTGCAGAAACAAAGATTTTCACAAAAAATTCTCCATTTACACTCGAAGCGATTTGTCGCGGCGACGTGTAGTTGCTACATGTTGCTGCAACTAGTCGCCGGACCTGTTCACACGGAGTGATCTGTCGTTGCGACATGTTGCTACATCTTGTCGCCTAGTGTGTACGGACCATTAGTGAGTCCACTATATGAGACTCTGAAGGTGCGTTTGTGAGCGCATCGAGACAAACTTATGCGTTAACAGCCACACGAGCACAATTTTTATATCCCTTTAAGTGCTTAACGACTGACGATTTACATGTGGTTTACGAAAGTCATGATCAATTATTTTACCATAATCGTTAATGTGTCCGTGGACAGCCTCTGGATGCGTTCGATTGATTCCTTGACCGCGGTATCGTGACTATAGAGTGAATAGAATGAACGTCAGAAATCGAAGAGTTTGTCGTTTATTGCAATATCTACAGCCCTGGCTGATGAGCTATATTTAGATGTACGTGGTATTCCCCCACGGGTATTCCGGTGGAGCCTCCAACATCCGCGGTAACAATCTGTTTTCCTTGAATTCTGAAAATATACTCCGAAAGTACGATCAATCGAACAACCTCGTATCTAAGCCGATATTGTTAATCACTTAATACCGACAAGCCTTTAGTTCTTCAAAATAAGATAATTGCTTACGTCAGCCCAACAAATTCTTTTCCCTAAATAAATTAGAACTTTCTCTATAATTTCGTGATTATCACTCGTATATTAAACGCTTTAATGACCACTCGTGTATTAAACGCTTTAATGACCACTGAGTATGATGCATACTGGGGGAGTAATACCGTAACAACCATAGGGCGCCATATCTATTTAGCCGGTGGGTTATTTGAAGAAGATAAATTTTTCCCTAGTCTGCTCTAGATCTATATACCTACTTCACGCTGTTCACTCGAAACAATTTCAAGACATGAGATAATTTTTGTCGCATGTTGTCCTTCCGCAGTAACATTTTAAAACCGAAGTAACTGTCTAAGTTCGAATGAGGTCTTTTACTTCTGTTAAAATTGAAAGTTAAAACTTGAAGCTTCTGCCAATGAAAGGCATTGCCAGGGATATTAAGAAAAATATGCTTTAAACACAAGTTAAACTGAGTACCCTCAGGGGCTTAACTTATAATAGTTTATACGTATTGTTCAAATTGAAAGAAAAACACCCACTCAGACTACCGTCTAACGCATGAAATAATGTTTTCCTGAAAATAGTTTAGAATTGGGATTAAAACAATTGCCACTGTTGTCGGAAAATAAATCGCTTGAAGCGCAGAACATTCTTTGATGGGAAAGACACTCCTGTTGGAAAGTCGACTTCTTTCAATAATTTAAAAGGAAATGTAGCATACTGTTTGTTAGAATGATGCTTTAAATTCTAGAATCCTCTCTTCGCTGCTCTGAACTAGACGTTTGTGTCCCAGCAATGCTGTGGATTTCTTGCTTTAGTGGCACAAGCATTCCTCGCAAAACCGATTTTACGTCTCTCTTCAAAAAAGCGTAGGCAACGGGGTTAACTGCTGAATTAATCACAAACAGAAAATCAATTGCTTGCTCGAATGCTGTGGATATGTGGCACATAGTGAACACAGTACAGAAACACTTGCAATTCTCTAATACATAGCAAATAATAAAGAAGAACATGATTGCTACCGTCATCTTAGACGCAGCCCTGCTTTCGGTGTTAGAGCAGTAGTTCATCGTCTGGTCGTCGGATTTCGGGGCATGGTTGAACGCAAGCTGAGCAAAAATCCTTGATTGCCTTTTTGAAATCCTTCGCATTATAAAGAATATATGAACAGTGACATAGATAAAAAAGACCACTGGAAGAACCTGTAAAATCGATACTCTTAAAAGCAACAGGAATTTTCCTCCCCACACTAAACGATAGGGAAGAGTGAAGAGCAGAACTGGTAAAATCCATGCTGTGGCCAACGCAGCAACTAGTAGTTTCGTTGTTACAAACGAGAGATATTTTAGGGGGTGAACTATGGCGATGTAGCGATCCATTATCATGACAAACAGATTTGTGGCTGATAAATAAAGAAACGTTCGAGAAACCAGGAAAAATGTCTTAGCTTGCTCTGGTGGCTCATTTAAGCTGTCAATGTTTAAGGCGAAGAGAAGAGGGTAAAACGTAAGTCCAACGAGGAGGTCTGCAACTGCCAGGGAAAGAACGGACCAGTTTGCTGTCGTACGAAGGCGTTGAATTCTGATAATCAAACAAATCACAAATCCATTTCCAAAAACGGTGACGATGGTGAGCAGCCAGGCTAAAATCCAGTACCACATGTCTCTAACCTTGGACAGTGTTTGGTCGTGGTTATGAGGATCGGAGATGGTTTTAATAGACCACTAAAACCTCGCGTGAATCACAAAAACGGATCGGCATCGTTACGGTGTTAACTTAATTCTGTCGTGACCGTAAATGTTCTTGTAGTGATTGCAGTGTTTTTGTTTGCCATTCATGCATGAGCTGTAACCAATACTGACTCATTAATCACTAATTCAAAGAAGCAGGAAGCGAAAGGATTCTGGCGATCTACTCACCCGCAAGACGTGCTTATTAATGATATTTTAATACTGGTAGCTTGTAATTATTAGCTAGCGTGCCACTAGCCTGGCTTTCGATCGGTGAGTTTTAGTTCTAAGGTCACATTATGCATATGCCTACAGCAAGTTGAATTGAAAACAGTGACGTCTGTGTTTTGTTTTTTTGGCCTACAATTAACAGTTGCAGTCACTACGCACCCGTTTGTTAGTACCGGGAACTTAAATGGTGTTTAAGATATTGCAGCGTCATATCCAGAGTTGGTTACCAGGAGAAATAGTTTATTTTTTAAGAAAACATTTGAAAAGCCTCCCACAAAGACGTTTTTAGAGCTTTGTAACCAGTTTCTTGTTCAAAGAACATTGGGAAAGGAACACTTGACGAAGCCTATAAAAGATCACCAACGTACGCGTGCGTGGGAGGCCTCTCATTGTTTGTATTGTAAATTCAGCCAAGGAATATTTTTGGACAGTCTGACAGTATTCATATCGGTAAGACTTTCAGAAAAGCTGGTCTTGGGGAAGAGAAAAACAAATTCAAAGTTCGAGCGATAAAAGTCTTATTTATTTTGTCTCTACTTATTGCTGATTATTAATTAATTATTGATCTGACGTTATCGAACAGCATGCGCAAACTATTATGCCCGTGGCGCTTATTGTTATGCTTTCCAAGGTTAAACGAAGGTCATGGGATTTTAGCTTTTATAAATAAGTAATTACCGTTCACTGAAAAAGAACCATCTAAAATACTAAATAATACCTAGACTATACCGGCTTTGGAAGGTCCCAAAGACACTGAACATTCAAAAAGCACCAAGGGCCAACGCGGATGACGTGAACACTGAAAAATGAAACTGAATGAAAATTGAAAATCGCCAAGGTTGACATGGTCACACTTGAGTGCGTGCTGTCATTGTTTTGTGGAAAATTCAGTCTCATGCACCCGATAATTTCACTTTTATTTAGTGCCTTTAAGTACAACCTGGCTAATTTAGAACTGAAGAATTTACTTTACTTTATTTACGGATACATGGCTGATATACAGCTATTTCGAGAAAGGTTGTGGGAAAAAGTGCACACGACAATCCCGAAAGGTATTGTGGGTGGTTTTGAGTTTACTGTTCTTCAAAAAATTTGAAAGAATGGCACGGTCAGGAGAGGCCATAGACGCATGTTTGCGAATGCTAATTGAAAGCATCAATAGAAGATTCGACAGCTGCATTGTCAGGAACAGCGTATTGATCATATCCCATCCTTCCGGGATTGTCGCGCGTGCACATTTCTTCCGACAACCTTTCTCAAAATAGCTGTATCCAAAAGCCTTACTACAGTAATATTGAAAAGAATATTGCTTTTGAGCGCCACCACGTTTTACCGTCGATAAAAAGGGGCACTGATGTTCAAGATAGTAGATCAGAGTTGAGGAGAAAGTGGGTGATACTAATTATGGAAACCTTAAAACGTTCCGTCCTTTACAATGCAATATATACTTACTTCCACACTAACAACGAATAAGCCCCCCTGCACTTTTTCGTTTTTCACCTAAAAATCTGAAACACCCTGAAATCTTGAGACTGGTATAGGGTTTTGCCTCAGTGATCTCGACTCACCTAAAGTAAAAGAGGACAGTGAGTCGAGAGTATAGGGCACAGACGAGATCAGTTTAACACTCTGTCAAGTGTTCCAGGACTTTCAAGTGTTCAAAATGATCGAAGAAATTCGCGGCAAAAGTGTTCCGATTTCAAACCTTTAGGGCAATGATTTCCAAGAACGTTTTTTAAAATTCATTACTTTTTCAGTTAACGTTTAAGAAGTGTTGCGGGTGAGTAAATTGCGTTATTGTAAGATGATTACCAGGGACCTTAAATCTATAGCTCTGACAAAAGGAAAGAAATATAGAATATGATATATAGAAGGAAGAACCAAACACATCCAAAAATAACTTTGCTAGTGTTGTTGTGAGTATCCTTGAATACTTTGCAAAATCTCTCTGTAAACGTTGCTGACCTTTTGAAACTTTGCACTTGATGAGGGTCCACATGTCGGTTGTCATAAGAGAGACAAAAATAAGGCATTCAGTTTAACACGACTCGGAAGGTAAATTTTGAATTTAATTTGCTTTTACGTCTGGTAAAATAAAGCCCGCCAAAGGGGCTTGGCATAGCTACAAGTCTTACAAAATATTATTGTCATGTCGATAAACATTCGTAAAATATTGGACCATGTTGGGTGTCGGTTCATCGACTATTTTTTCCTGTTTTGTTCGGTGAGTCAGTGATTTTTCTCGTCGTTTGTCTGTAGTCGGTGAACCCATATGACCCGTGATACATAATTACCTGCCTCGTTGGTTTTTTTTTAGTAGAGAACAAGGAGAATCGAGCAATGGACCATGGGAACGTTAAGCGTTGGTGCAAAGGACGCTGGGAAGGGTGGGATGATCCCTTGCTCGGAACCAAAATCGCCCCACTCGCTCTCGATTACGAATCCGCTGGAAAAAGGCTGGGTACGAGGCAGAATACTTACACGCCAATGGACTTAGCTAGCCTCGCACTGGTGTTTGAAAAGGAGGGACGGGAAGAAGGAAACTCGACGCCGGCCGTGAAAGGTGTGTGAGGGAAGAGTACCTACTCTTCGGGTTCCCGCGCGCCCAATTCTTGAAAACAGCAGTACAACAGAAAGGCGCAGTTTTGAGGCCAGGATATTCAGACACTAGACCCAGCTGGCCTGAGTATGGACTTTTATTTTATTTGAACCTCTCAAAGTCAGCGCGCGCATGTCAAATTACGTCTTTGCAAGATTTATTTGAACCTTACTTTGCGCGAGCATTTTTCAGTGGCTTTTTAACCACTGAAGTGCAGGGAGCACCCTCGAAAAGTCTGGTTTTCCTCCTTTTTCAGCGCATATTTTGATCAACTGTCTCATTCATTCGATTATTTGCGCAGCACTGTTTCTACAAAATTTCTTGAAAACAAACCTTTCGTCGTCTTTTTACCTGTCCCTGAGTCTTCAATGATATCCTTTAGAACACCTGCATACCTTTGCAGCTAGGCAGTTTCATCTCAATATTGCATTGTGACATTGACAAGATAATAAATAAGCCTTTTCGTCTTTGTATTTCTTTTTCCACTGGGTAAGAAAAACAAGCTTGCGCTCTTACTGTTTACATTGGAAAACCGGAATTTCCGGATGGAAAATCACATGGTTCGCGCCATTGCGTTTGGGAAGCTTCAGAAAATATGGGCTCTGATTTGAGGCGATGCAATTTTTCAACCTGTTCAGCTGATTTTGATTTCGTTTGTAGCGGGTCGTTCTCTCACCTGGTCTAATTTTTCTCGCGAAGCGAGTTTATAATCCTGTCGCGCGCCCCCCCACCCCGAGCTTCGCGAATTTCTGCGATACACGTATTTCTAGTATAGTTTTATGTTTATGCACAAGATTTCCAAACGGATGGTTTGTGTAAATGGTAAGCACCCAAGGCCTTACCTGCTACCTAGCATGATGGTTTTGTACCACAACTGACCAGGTACAAAGGGCCCAAGGCACAGTTTACAGTTAAACACACTGCCCACATTGGTGTGGCTCTGCCTCGTACCAAGACGTCTCTCTTTCAATAATTTGCTTGCAAGGAAAGGCGGGAAAGAGAAAACGGGTCTGACGCTACTCTTCTTTCTCGTTACCGCGGTCCACTGCGTTTCTTCATGCTAAAAAGCATTGTCAAACAGCCCGCGTTCGCTATATTAAGGGCCCATTTACATGGAGGTGGGGTACCCCAGATAGGTGAGGTAACCCGCTTAGGTGGGGTAGCCCGCCTGTCCATATAATCTCTCATTTTAATGTGATCACGTTTACATGTTAGGTGAGGTAACCCGCCACATGTTACCTCACCTACCTGGGGTCCCCCACCTTCATGTACACAGGCCCTTAAATTCTAACCTGTCTCCGAGACTTTAGGGTCAAACTTTCTCACAACTCAATTGTCTCGCAATTCCCAGAAGAGACTTGAGCACAAAGAAAACCAAACCAAAAATAGAAAAATGACCAGAAAGCGTTGGAGTCTTTAGGATTTCAATACATCGATCGTGGGTTATTGAAATCAATAAATTGATGTCATTGAAAAGGAACACGTATCTCAAGAGTTTAAGAGCAGTGGCTTAACCCTAAAGAGCAAAAACAGGGTTCAGAAAGTTGTTAAAATTTGTAATGTTATTCATTCGTCAGGAAAAATACTGAGGTATACACAAGAAAATGGCCAAAGGGCATGTTTTAATTTGAAAATAATTATTATTTTCAAATAGCAAAAATTAAAAATGATAATTCTCCAAATAAAGCTCTCATTAATAACAGCAGTGTTAAAAAAAGTTATAGACCGTGTCTTAGAAGAATGGACTACAAGTTTTGAGGTTTTAGATTACCAATAAGGCAACAGCACCATGGGCTAACAGAAACAACAGTGATGGATAGTTGCATAATTATATATAGAGGATATTATGTGCGGCTACATGGAACACTTCTACCATGGTGAATGAGACTTTTACAATGGGAAATTGGTGTGATGCGTGTGACTGGACTTTCCCGAGATAAATTTACCCTGTGAAATATCCATGGATACGTCAAAAGAAGAAAGACACCACCCATGACATTTAACGAGGTAAATAAGAAGGGTGATTTGATACCCCAGGCAAAAGAGCTGATCTAGATTCTTTATTAAGGTGGTTTTCCACTGATGCATAATTTTAAAGTGAGTACACGCATAAATCTTCAGCGTGTAAATAAACTAGAGACATTGTATGGAAGGTCAAGCTTTTATACGTAAAAGTCGAACTTTTATGTTTACGTGTGGCCTAACTGCCTCTCATACATTGCCTTGATTTCATTTATGCAGTTAAATTTTGCGTGCACTGGCAAGGAGAAATTTAGCGACATTGGAATTCAAGCCTTAGACACCAACATGAAAATGCCAAGAAAATTATTTACTTTAACAGGTTTGTTTTGCGCTGTTTCAGGAAAGATCGATGTTGACATGGCAGATTTCACATTAAGATGAAAGTAACAGGGAAATTTCGAGGCAAGATTTCAGCTGGTTTGTTGAGTCAGATGTATTTACCAAAAATATATTCTATTCCAGGCGTGGATCTAGGATAACTACTGACCAATTTCCTAAACAAGAGCCAAAGGTGAAAGCTTCTTGGGGGGTCCGGGGTATGCACCACCGGCAAACTTTTTGGATTTCAACACCCTAAAGTCCCCTTTCCTGGGTTTCTGAGTAATTCACACAGGATATTGGCCAGTTCCATTCTCCTCACGTGATGCCTTGCAAATCAGCAGATTATTTCAATTTCCATGTTGTATATTGGTTATGGAGAAAGATTTCAACTTGGAAAGTTTTTTTACCATTAAAAATACATTTATTACAAAAAATCAGACCGATTTCCATAAAACAGTCTAAACTGGTGTGGATCCATGCCTGTATTCCTCTCAGACATTCAAAATGGGCTGAACAGTAAAATGGAAACTAAGGCCTAGATTTAAATAATGTATATACCGTTGAAAAGTTTTCAGGACTAACATACCAGTTGAAATTGTGCTTAAATTATACAAAAATTTTCAACACAACATGAAATCCTGCCATGATCGACTGCAATTATTACCAAAATAGGGGCGCAATAGCACAAATGAAGACATGAAGCTGTGAGAGCAGCTAATTTACCTCGGTGATTGATTCATGTGTAACCATGTTACCATGGTAAATTTACCATGGCTTTTTTCACCATGGGAAATGACTTTTACCATGGTGTGTGTAACCACACCTATAACATGGCCGTGCAGAGATACCGTAAAATTCTGAAAATAAGCCCCCACATGTATAAGCCCCTCAAACCAGTAAGGCAAAAAACCCTCCTTAAAAATCACCCCTCCAAATATAAGCCCCCTGGGGGCTTGTACTTGGAAAATTGCCCTCAAATGCAAAGTAAAACAAAGCCAAAACGGTAAATTTACTTCCAACTATAAGGCTAGCCCAATCGATTTTGAAACGCAAATTTGCCTCCGTACAAAAGCCCCTCCGAATATAAGCCCCTCCAAAAATAAGCCCCTCAAAAAGGGCCTTTGAAAAATATAAGCCCCAGAGCTTAATTTCCGAATTTTACGGTATTTAAAGGAGTAACCCCTCCCCCCCGGACCTAAGTGTATTAACTGTATTACGTTGCATTAATGAGTCGTATTAACCTTTCATGGAGGAACGCAAGTCCTAAAGGCATACACTTCTTTTAAAAAGGGTCAGTGAAATGTAAGGCCAGAACTATCAAACAACGAGATGTGGCATTCTTCAGGGTCGTCCACTGACAACAGCACGCCGGTCGCGCTTCTTCCCTTGCGGGTCTGGTCCAAGAAGAACTTCTTGTCGAAACCTCTGGCGTTGACCTGTAATAATACTCCTTCTTTCATGACAGCCAGCGTGTAAGGATTTCTGTACCGCATCTCCACAAAAATGCTGAAGGCGTGAGCTTTAAACTGATCGATAATTTGCTGCAAAATATGCAACGGTGGAGGCCCCTCCATGCACATCATGTGCTCCCGGACCCATCCTTTGCTCGTGAAGAAGCAAAAACAGGTTGCAAGTGAGGTATCCACGTCCATTTTCCCAGCTTTTCGTAAGCCAACCCACGAGAGTGCACATTTTTTAGTGTTCTCCTTGATTTTCTCTACGTGAGGAATAAACTTTTCGAGTGTGAACGGCTCGCCAAAGACAGGTTTGGCTTGGGTTTTGTCGTGCATGGGTTTGTCCCTGACACGAAGGAGAGGGTTCTGTGTTTCTGCTGGTTGCCTCGGGCTGCAGGTTGCCTTGTGGCTTTTCCAGTCCTTTTTCTGGCACTGAACCGAGCAATAATACACTCTGTGGCATTGACCGCACTTTTTACTGTCTTCTTTGCCGCAAACTTTGCAAGAATTAGGCATTTTTACGGGAATATTTTACCGTGCAAAACAAGGTTGTTCGGCTTCACGCTAGCGGCGGAGACAATCGATTTCGCGCCCGTTTTTCCCAGTCCCTCACTGACTGTCAGCGACCGTCAGTGTACGCTACGTAGTAGCTAGCAGTTTTTTGGTGTGATTTTCGTTTCGGTTCGTATTTACGGTCGCGCGTGAGAACAAACGAGAAAACGGTGGGGGAGGGAGGCGAGGGGCAGCCGGAGAAAACCACCTGCATCTTGCCTGCATTCAACTTTCCCCTCGCCCATCGCTTTTTGGTTCAACTTCGGGTCCGCTTTCGCGCGGCTGTATCTCTCACTTAACGAACCACAGAAGGAAAAAATCACACCCAAAAACAAACCACCAGCTACTCAGGCTACTCGGAAAGGAAAGAGTGTTTACGGAAAACGGCAATTAGAAGCCACAGACCATTATTTCCCTTAATTTACTTGCTATCTGTTTTTTTTTTATATCTACGGCAATAAAAGCAATTACATGTCCGGTTTAATCCTACGAATTATTTTGCGCAGGAGCCCCGTTTTGCACCAGTTCCATTTTCGACCATATGAAGCTTTGTGATTGGTTTATCATTCCTCGACGCCACGAATCTGATTCTCGATGCCCCGCCTACGACTAGGGAATTCTTTACATCCTCACTAGGTTGCAAGCGCTCTTACGATTGGGATTTCGATACCGACGCTCTTTAACAAGCAGTAACAAGCAAAACACAAACAAGAAGAGCAAATCAGCAAGGTTCTATTGAAAAATCTACATGTGAGCTGATGGTTACACTTTGAATCTGATTACAATGTAAAAAGCTAATAAAGAACAACATCACAAGATCAAAGGTTTTGATGGGAGTGAGAGTTAAATTAAACAAACAACTGCACTTGATCATAGCTTATTTTTAAGTCAGCTCAGCCGTAAAGCAAAGGAAGACCTGCCTCCTGATCAAAATACTAATTCTTACTACAATTATATAAAATATCTTCTCTTCTAACGCCAGTACTCTACATAATACACCAAGGGTACCTAACTACAGGTCAACAACCCTGGGCGCAATAAGTTTTTTTTGTCAAAGAAAAGAAAATCAGTTCGTTAATCGTGATGTCATGGCAGAATTGCAAATAACTTTTTTTTCTAGAAAGGAAAAATGTCCGACGCCAGGTCAATAAAAAGTGGAAAGAAGCAGAAAAAATGTCGGACATACATTACACTGATGATATTCAAATCTCCACTGAGTTTTCTTTGACCGATCAACATGTCCTACCATCTACCGCTAGGTAGGATTTCTTCCGAATTGGCAACTTCTTCACAGCTATTCAATGCCAGAAGCAATTCTGTTATTTGCGGTTCTCAATCTGTATGGTAAAAATGTTTCCGCAAGATGGCTAGGGGAGGTCTTGGTAAAGACTAACTGTCTACAGGTGGTAACGTCCACTTGCATTTAACTTGAAACTTAATATTAGCAGTGCGTTTACGTTTTAGCTTGGTATTTACAAATCAAGAGAAAAACTCCATTCAATTAAAAATGTACAATAAATCATTCAAAACATCGGACTGATCCTATATGATTGTCTAAATCATCAAATAGCGGAATATTTCCTGTTTCTCTAAAAATGACCATCGCAGCAAATATGGGCGCAAATTGGTGTGACATTAACATGCACTTGTAGCTTCAGTAGTGGTTTACCTCAGAAAGACATTTTAAGGCAACAACAACAAAAAAAACAGAAACCATCGCCCAGAATGACGAGACATTCGAATTCCGAGCGCCAGATTTGGAGATGATCAGCGCACCGTGGTCAAAACAAAGCGAAAAAAGGCCAAAACTCTTGAGAGTGGCTCACGTTTTTTCACATTTAAAAAACTATTAGTGTCGGCATGTGGATTTTGTAGAAGGGACATCGGCGGACAACGCCAGGATGAAGCATTCCGGTTGTTGCTGAAGTTCCCAGCAAGCCTTTGCGAGTTTTTACGTGCAGAACTCACAAAGTCCACTTCATTAAAATATTTTACTACAGCCAAATACAAAATATATACTTAAGTTAAAAATTCACATGGAATCTGTTATTTTGAAGGAAATGAACTCACTGCTACTGCCGTGTAACCCGGCATCTCTGTTTCTCAATGCTACAGAAGCAACATGTGATTTAAAACGCCACACCAAACTTACAGAGTGGACTCATTTGCAGCATACTTGTTCATAGTCATCGAATTTACCCTTTGGAAGTTTCTATTGTTTTTAAACTTAAAAACAATTTAAAAAAACTCCAATGGGTAAATGCGACGTCTATACGCAAGAAGGTGACTGCAAAGGAATCCACTCTTAACCGATTATAAATATATTGCCATCTTACAATAAAACAGTAAGGAGTTTACAATGAAAAACGGGGTTAGCAACGCAAACATAAAAAAAAAAAAAGGTTTTGATAATGATAAGCCTAACAATAGTTTTTCACGTGCATCAATCACATTTTTTTTGGTTCTCTCCCTTGCCGTGGGTCACTGTACGACTACGAGGTGAGATTTCCTGATGCTACGTTAAGTGTAACCTGCGAATACAGCCATCCCAGAGCCTCTTAAGCCGTCTCGACTTCTCGCTTCTCCCCGCTGGGGACCAGGCCGGGGGGGGGGGGAGACGAGGTCTGGGACTAAGCAACGATGTTTCACAACTTGCGGTCACCTATCGTGCCGTTCAACGGATAATTGCAATATTTTTTCCAAGTCATTTTTTTAGAAGCGAGAAGCGAACCGGGACGTTTGCAATTGACAAATTAATTGAAATGGAATATAGACGTTAAAGTTTTTAAGTAAGGTAAGCAAAATCACGTTTTAAGCTATGTTTTCGCCGCCTTCCTCGTTTTTCATCTTAAACTACCTTATATTGTCCCACAGCTACGCCATTCAGAGTGAAACAAACAAGCCCTTAGATACAGAACCTACCCACCAGAAAATCATATTTTTTGAAAAGAGACACAGGTTAGAATCGTAAAAAGTCCTGTTAGGATCGTCCTGGTAATCCATGTATTCAAGTCTTCTAGTCGTATCAAGAGAGGATACTCTCCTGGTCATATACAGTCCACTCTAGATCTCTTTATAGCAGACACCGTAGGCACCTTGAGTTAGTGTCCTCATTAGAGGGAGTCCGTGATAGCGGGAGTTTATTTCAGTCAAAGAACTATAATTTATTTTTGCCTGGGATTTAGCTGTTGTCCGTATTATCGTGGTGTCCATTATAGCGGAGTGTCGTCCGCAAGGCGAGAGTTGACTGTATTAGTTAGAATATAGAATGGCTCTGATCAGGTACTTAAAACAACTAGCATGCAATCACCAAAAGATGCAACCAAGATTAATTAACCTTTTCTAAATTGCATACATGTAAACTTGATATAACTTTTGATAAAAATAAGATTTTTTGTTTTTTTCTTTGTAGGAACTCTGACTTTCTTTACAAGGTATATACAGTTAAGCTCCCTCTTTCCGCCAAACTAAGCAAAATGAAAACTGAAAAGCTTTGTATCAGGAAATCAAGCAAACTAAGTTCCAAACATTACTGTTTGTTCTCTTACAAAACTTAGAATTTGATTTAGAGCTGTTTAGCTAGACAAATGGAGTAAAAATGATGCAAATAACTCATGTTCCTATTTAGGGAAGGACCATTAGAAAACTTATGGGGGGGCAGGCGAAGTACAAAAAAAATATTCGCGCAAGGGAAAATTAAATGAAAAAAAATTCACGCACACCAATTCACCCTAAAAAATATTCATGCTAAAGCCTAAAAAAAATTCATACAAGGAATTTGATAATGAAAAAAATTGCTGCAGCTCAAAAATTCCCCACCCCCCCCCATAACTTTTCTAATGGTCCGTCCCTTACCAGTATGTATAAAATGTATAAATTTTTTACATTTTTGAAGACATATAAATCAGTAGATGTCTCTGTCCCATCTTGCCAGCTGCAACTTGATATCTGATATGAGACTGTTTGCAAAACAAATTCCCATGATCTAGAAAAGAAAAAATTCGAAACATTCCCCTTTCATTTTAGTCTCCCATGCAGACGTTCTTTCGCAAGGCAAGAACGTGTGACGAACTCCTAAGAACGTCTGCGTGGGAGGCTACCTTTCATTCTCTTTCAGTATCTAGTCACTTCTCTACTGGTTAGTACCCAGTTTTCAATCTCCTCTACCCTTTTTGTGTTTGCAGTTTCCATAGAAACTACAACTGTAACACTATGCAGTCATGTCGTGTCCGTAACGCCCACAATGTCTCTAAGTAAGAAGGTAAGCGCTTGCTTCCATATCTCAAACCGCCCTCTCCCTTTTCACTTACACTTACATGAAATTTCTAAGTTTCTTGGCTCAACAAATGTTGTCAAAGTGCAAGTCTCTTCAATTTTAAAGGAAGAAGAAATTTCATAAATACAAACAGGATTCAATCCCGGAGCGCTAGGTCCGCAGTCTCCTGCCCTAACCACTACACCACCGAGGATTCGCTGCAGGAGTTTGGTTTGATTGAAGTAGTATAGCAAAAACCCTAACCCTAAATAGAAGCTAACCATTGACCCTAATCAGTATTCTAAGTGCTAAACCCTAATCAGTATGGTCAGTGCTTAACCCTAATCAGTATTGTTAGTGCTTAACCCTAAATCAGTATTGTTAGTGCTTAAACTTAATCAGTATTGTTAGTGCTTAACCCTAATCACTATTGTCAGGGCTCACTCACATATATGAAATTACTTTGTGTACGCATCACAAGGTATCCAAGGGCGGTTTGAGATATGGAAACAAGTGTTTACCAAGTAAGAAAAGCGATAATTCTGAAGGCCAGATACAAAATACTGTATGATTCAGTTCGCCAACAAGGAGAGTCTATTTATGCTCTAGTCATTGTTTGTCATATATCAATTTATTTTGTTTTCTAGTCAAAAGAAATTTTGCAAAAAAGGCGTAATTGTGGTGCTACATAGGCATGCTACATAGCATGAACCTGTAGTGTGACTTGTTGGATAAAAAAAAATCATTTTCTTGATCCAAGAAGTCATGTTTCATGTAATATATCAAACATGAGACGCAGTGTTTCATCACCAGATGAAACACCGAGAAGAGAGTTGAAAATACGACGCGCAGCGGTGTATTTTTGACGAACTTCGAGGTGTTTCATCTGGTGATGAAACACTGTGTCGAATGTTTGATATTTCTTCTCAAACAAAATCATTTTTGAAGGAGAAATTAAGGATGCAAATACTGAGCAGTTTTTCATCCGATTTCCAAACACTCATTAAACATTAATTTTCTTTGTATTTTCTTTATGAATTATTAATGAGTTTGAGAATTCCTCTTCAGTGCTAGTCATTGGCTAACCTGAATTTCAGACATTCCTTTGAGTCACATACTCCCGTCAGGAGTATGCGAATTGAGTGAATGTCTGAAATTCAGGCTAGTCATTGGCATGCATCAGCTTTTTTTCCATATTCTCTCACTTCCCATCTTCCAGGTCAGGCCTGATCCTAGTAGCAACTCCCTGTGGCTCAAATGTTTTAAGCCATTAGCATATCTTAGCATTATAGGATGTCACTGAGAAGCTAACATTGTTAGAAAGGTAATTTCTAATAAATAAATTACCTGCAATAAAGCCAATCCAACTGCTACCCCACCAATAATTATCATGTTTTCCTTGAACCACTCCTTGACAGCATCAAGACAGCCACGGGTGTAAATAACTTCTGCTCTATCAGTGTCCTGAAGCAAGAACACAGTTGCTGATGAGCGTGAGATGAAAGAAACCTTTGAACTGTTTGAATACACAGGATGACAAAATGTATACATATTATTTCTTGTTAGATTCAGATCAAATGTCACCTGACAAGTACACTACAACAAAACTAAAATGAAAGACTGATCACTCAACCACTGTACTATGATTGTTATCATATTAATCATAACTATAACAAAATTGTCAAATCTGATTGGCTATCAACTGCCCCGATTTCAGCCTTAATTGGACAGTTAAATAGGACAGTACGCGTCATGCCTAAGTAATTGGACAGTACGCGCCATCACGCGCAAGCTTAAATGGCTTTTTTTTTCACTGCTAGGGCGGGCAGTCGTCCGATTTTGTTAATCACTCGTATGATTACAGACCGAATTGGACTCCACTCAGTCCTGTTACCATTACTAATCATAACTATAACAAAATTCTTAATTTATCTGATTGGCTATCAACTGCCCTGATTTCAGCCTTAATAGGACAGTTAAATAGGACAGTACGCGTCATGCCTAAGTAATTGGACAGTACGTGCCATCACGCGCAAGCTTAAATGGCTTTTTTTTTCACTGCTAGCAAAAAAATCTCGGAATTGTTTGTTTGTGTTTTTATTGCAAAAAAAGAGCCTAATATAACAAATTTTGTTAAAGTTATGATTAATATTGGTAACAGAACTTCGTGTCATCCAATTCGGTCTGTAATCATACTCGTGATTAAACAAATCGGACTCCCGCTACGCGGTCGTCCGATTTTGTTAATCACTCGTATGATTACAGACCGAATTGGACTCCACTCAGTCCTGTTACCATTGCTAATTTTTTTATTCAACAACCAATAATAGTAATATAATTCTGCCAAAGAAGCTCATCATATCATAGAGCCCTTATAAGAGACAAAAACAATAACCCTTATAATTTTAGATAATAACTCAATATGGACTTACAGTACGTGTGATTATTCTTATGTTATACCCACACTGTGTGTTAATAGTATCCTGAAAAGAAAAGGAAAGAAAATGGTGTACTTTAATGATGGTCAGCCTTGTAAGAGTTCATATTCTCACTAACAAAGGACTGCATAAATCAAAAATAAAAAACATAATTTTGACAAATAGCTGCTAACAAACATGTAGAATAATCTTATAGGTGTTTATGATGGAAAAATTTAAGATTACATTATTTAAGGGAGCATCATGAAATGAACTTAATCAGTTTCTTTTAACAAAACAATGAAAAGAACACCAATGCATTTTTTGGCAAATAATGAACCCTGTATCAACCATGATAATATCTTTTGACTGACAATTAGGGTAAGGAAACAAAGGAAATTGACTTTCAACCTAGGTTGAAACTATAGCTTTAGTCTGAATTTCATTTGGCACCCACAACACACCTAAAAGGGTGATTATAAATGATTAGAGGATGTCTTTTCATGGAGTTTAATTTTTATTTTATATTTCAACATTGTCACATAACAGGTGGCTGTCAGACATACACATGTAATAGTAAAATGGTGTATTAAAGGTCATCCTATATCAACATACCCTGGGTGCCAGAGGCTTTTCATGTGCAGTTTTCGGTTTCAGTCAAGTCTAAAATGTGACCCCCGTGAAAAGGACAACCTTTGATACACCATTTTACTATTACATGCAGCTGACGGAACGAAGCTTCCCGTTGCATGTGAGGAAAAACCTCTGAGAGAAAAAAAACCTGTGAGAGAAAAAATGTGAGAAAAAACCTCTGGTACCCTGAGCTAGCCGCCGCCCGGTTAGCTCAATGGGATAAGCACTGGTCTGCTGAGTGGGAGGCCGTAGGTTGAAACCCCAGCCACACCAACACTCAGGGTCTTTAAATAACTCAGGAGAAAGTGCTACCCTTGTAATAACATCTGTAAATGGTTAGACTTTCTAGTCTTCTCGGATAAGGACGATAAACCGTAGGCCCCATCTCACAAGCCCTTGCACGTGTAATAAATCTGTGGGACGTTAAAGAACCCTCACACTCTTCATAAAGAGTAGGGCACGTAGTGCCTGGTGTCGTGGTCTATCTCACTTTCACATTCACGTATGGAGGCATCATTACTCAGTCCTTAATTACTTGTAAACTACACCTTAAGCAGTCTGGCAAAGTCCCCCAAACAGTGTAAATCATCCCCGAAAAGCCCTGAGTGGAGTGGATAATATGATATTTACATTTACATTTACACCCAGGGTAATAGCAACATAAATGAAAAATGAAATTTTACGTACGGATCGGCAACAAGAAAAGGGAACACCACAGGCCTCTGCTCCAGGGGATGAACAGTTGAAGTAGACATTCCTGTCCCAGTCATTGTAACTGCTTCCACCACAACACTCGAACTGTTGGAGGCAAGAGAAGAAAAATGTAAATTATGAACTGGTTCCAAGTTTAAATGGCCATCTGAAGGCATCATTTCTATCGAGGATGGAAACAACAAGACATGGACATGGACATCGACATATCAAAGACCTGGGAGTCACAATAAACTATGATCTATCTTAGGGTAAACAAGTCTCCTACATAGTAAACAAGGTGAACAAAGTGTTAGGTGTAATTAAGTGATCCACTGGAAACGATAATATTGGCATGCATTTTCTTGCCTCTAAAACTCGTTGGTTAGACCTATACACGAATACGCTGCCCTTGTCTGGAGTCTATGCCAAATGAAAGACAATGAATCACTGGAAAAAGTAAGAAAAAGGAGAGCATCACAGTTGACCTTAAACAAAAGTGCAGAGAAATGAGCTGTGAAGGCTGCTGTCACTCACTGAACTGGCAAACCCTGGAGAAACGTAGAGACTTCTTATCTCTTGTTCAGTGCTACAAGATTATTATAGTTTTAAATGATGGTCTTCCTTTTTTGGACTTTTTCAAGCTTACAAAGTGTAATCGAACTAGAGCCAATCACAATTAGAAACTCTGTGTAAAAGTTGTCACTTTGAATTGCTACAAATACTCTTCTTCCTAAATGCAGCATTGTTGACTTTATTTCACAACAGATTGAGGATTTATGTGAATATTAATTAACATTATTGCAAACATTTTCAATTATGATATGCAAATTGTTTTAGATTTTAGTTTTTTTGTCTTTTATTTTGGGGAATCTTTTCTACAGGGATAAACCTCAAGATCTCCCCTTTTGAGACATTTTTCGTTTTGTTTTCTATCTTGAATAAAGTCTTGCATTGTATTGTATTAATCAACAGGGGAAAAAGGATACACTGCTGAAACTTCCAACAAGCAACCGTCACTTTAGGGAAACACTAGAACAGGAAGCCCTGGATATATCAAGCATCACAGCTTCATAAAGAGTTGATTTTTTCAAATAGAGATATTTAAAAAAACATTTCTTGTTGGAGATGAGGGCCACATTAAAAGTTAATGTTTACATATTTTGGTCAACAAAATGCACAATACTGTAGCGAAAATGTTCCTGTTTCTCTCTATTCCTCTCATGCGGACATGAAGATTCTACTGTGGGAGGCATTGATGTGACCTGAGGGATGTGAACTGTAGCAGAAGGCTTGGCATTTTCTTTGTCATTCAGGTTAAAAATAGTACTTAGTACTACGAAATGCTGTTACAATACTCATTTTTAAAAGAGTAATTAACTAGTTCTTCACATCAACTAATATGCCATGTTTACGTTTTTTGGAAAAATGCCAAAAATTTGGGTTGGTCAGACGATGCTAAATGGAGAAAAAAGGGAGATGGCCGATTAACAAGATGACATTTAACAGTCTTACTTCCTGTTGGACTCCATCAATCAGCACTTGCAAATCAACATTATCTCTGTACTTCTCTATCGTAGTTTTTATTTTCTCTGAAACAATACCTTCAACCTGAAATTTAAACAATATATTCAATGTTTTTTTTATTATTATTATCATTTTTAAATTTATTGGCTTCACCACACTTGGCAGAAATGCTACTACAGCTTTAGTTGTTTCACTCCTGGATTAGTACAAGTTATGGCAACTAACTTTTGAAACTGCCAACAAAATCCAGTGGTGTTACCATTTAAACAAAACCTCTTTGGTAGAACATTTCCAGAGTACTATTCATTTAATAGTTAGGATTTTACAAAAAGAATTTTGAGTTTTTGGCGAATTTTTCTTTGGACTAGGAGTGAAGGAGTTAATGAAGGAGATGTGCAAGTACAGAATTTTACTGCACAGTCAATTGAAACCTGTATAAATGGTCGTCCTACGTGCTGGGAAATTACCAACTGATTGCTTTATTTGTACCAGCCAACCACTCAGTAATGTTGGTGAGATTTAGTATCACATTGGTAGGAAATGACCAACTTTAGTAATTAATGTACATGCATAACCAAGTTGTCCTGTCAGAGACATTTACTGTTATCATTGTATCTGCACAATAATATATAGTGTGTCAGAAATAGGTTCATCCATAAAGGCTGGTTTTCACTAGCGACGGAGTCTGAGTTTGAGTCGTAATCAGAAGCTCAGAACTTATGATCTAGTGAAAACAGCATTCCGATTCCGCTTACGATTCTGTTGTGAAAACCAGATTGTTAGAGTAGGAAACAGAAGCAGAAGAACCAAACCAATCACAAAGCGTGGGAACGTGCATTTTAATTGGTTTATCCTTCTGCTTCTGCTTCCGACTCCGACAATCTGGTTTTCACTAGATGATAAGCGGAACATAAGCAAGGGAGTCGTAAGTGGAGTCGGAAGAAATGAAAATGTTCTGATTCTTCTGACTCTGATTCCATCGCGCTAATGACTCCGCTTACGACTCCGATTTTTGATTTTCACTAGGTCATAAGCACTCTCACCACTCCACTTACGACTCCGACTCCAACTTCGTTGCACTGAAAACCAGCCCTTTTAAAGATTTTGCACAATCATTATCATCTCTGCTCCCTTCCTACTAAGTACTTTGAGAAATTGTCAACCTCAAGATGACATTTGCCATTTGCAAGTAAACATGATTCTTAATCTCACTATCAATATACATGTTTAAAAATAGCTGAAAAGTAAATCAATAAGAGATCAGGCTGATGAAAGTTGAGTGATTCAGCTGAAATATTTCATCAAAAATTATCACTTTCCAGCCTAATCCTTTCAAATTATGAATCCAGACCAAGAAATAAACATTAATATTGCCCTAAAAGAAGAACAACCCCCCTTGTGCCAAAGAGAAATATGAAATTACAACTATTTAGTAACATAAACTATGCAAAAACTATAATACACTGGTTTTGTACCTCTGTGCCATGGCTGTCTAGTTCATTTAGTTTAAATATATATGGTGTAGTTTAAATGTGGCTAACTGTAATTTAGGTGAGGTTAAACAAGAGACAATACTGGCCATTGCTCTCCATCACTAATCATATCTGGTGCGGTCTTGGGCTTAAGAAATTTTTGCAGTGCTTTCACTGAGGTCAATCATTTTGCTCATGTTTTTGCATAGAGTAGCTTTAGCCAATCTGGCTCCCAGCCTTCCCTTCTCTCTGGATATTTTTCGATAAGTATCTGGACATTTCTCCACTGAGGTTCTCAATGTGATGGTGCCTGGTGGATGCCTCTCACAGGGTTGTCATGGTTACCTTCCAGTTTACTTGTGGCTCCCTTCAGTTTCACCAGGCACCTTCCCCACACCCATCTATTGTTGATGGGTTTAACATCTCTTTAAAATTTTAGCATTTCAAAAGAGCTGCTGTAATAAACACAAATAAGGCTTACTTCTCACCTTTTCTTGAAACACAAATACAAACACTCCAAGGGATAACTGAAGGAAGAAGATGATGGCTAGGATAACGGAGAACTAAAAAATACAATTATGAGTTTATGTGCAATCAGGGTCAAATAATAGTTACTGTACTATAATACTTAGTAAAGATTTAGGCATCAGCCTTGTGCAAGTAGAAGCGATCAGTTATTGAAAAAACATTTGTTAGCTTGTACATGTACACAAAATAAACTTCAGTATGCAATAGAGAAACAAAAATAAACATATAGGAGTGAATGGTAATTTACTAACAAGTTTTTGTAATAATATTGTAAATATTGCAATTCACTCTCATCTCTAGCTAAAATCCTTCAGTTTTCCTTATATTTTTATACCTGAGTTAACACCAGCAATAATTAACAGCCACTCAGTCTAATAAGAGTAGACACAAAACTCAAAGAAATTGACAGCCACCAACAAAATGGGTGGTATGACCAATGGGTTATGTTCTGGAAAAATAACATAATTAATTAGCCCTCCCTTCCTAACTGTCTTCTTTGTTGTGGCCACGGGAAACATGACCGGCAGTGCAAATTGCAGAGGGGACAGGGAAAGCATGAATTTGCCCTTTGTTCACCAGTTTTTTTAAGGTATCAGAACAATGGTGTAAATGGCATATTTGTCAAAACATCTCAACTGAGTTTTGATGTGGATGGCAGCTAGGCCCTTCATGCCCAGTTGTTAGAGACCTTCCAAGGGGTGGAAGTGTCAATAATCTCGGCACTTTCTGGAACATCCACAATCTTTTTGTAATGAAGAGAAAGAGGAAACAATGAGAAAGTTTAAGCAGACCTGTACTAATATCATTAAGCAACTCAACATACAAATTTCAGTAGGCAGATATTTTCCCTCAAAGCGCCAATACATCCAGTGAATCCCAGGATGAACATG
The DNA here is from genome assembly GCA_942486035.1 of Porites lobata. Taxonomy (NCBI): domain Eukaryota; kingdom Metazoa; phylum Cnidaria; class Anthozoa; order Scleractinia; family Poritidae; genus Porites; species Porites lobata. The sequence goes on from CALNXK010000081.1 coordinate 571,302, forward strand.
ATGCTGCCGACAATGATCAATGCAAAGGCTGGATCCAAAACAATATCACTGAAAAAGTCTTGATATGCCGTCTTTTCAAAGCGAGCATAGAGTCCAATACCAACTATCAAGCAACCAATCAGCTGTTAGAAGAGAGATGAACCATGTCATTTCCAAACAAAATTTTACCAAAATTTATAAATGTTTAAAGCTTTCAGAAATCAGATGAACAGTATCAGAGGGGTGTAGAATGGTTCCTCAAAAAATGTGGGTCTCGGAAAATGTTGGCCTGATCTTGAAATCTCGACAGCATTTGTGACTGGTCTCAAAGTCTTGTTTTCATGTGATTTTATGTCTCAGGGCCTCAAATTTATTTTACGTCTCGTTAAACTCATCAAATGTCTCAAATTATAAAACTGGGGTCTCAAAGTCTTGCAAAGTATTGAATTTACCATTCGATACCCCTTATCAGGGGGAAAAGGAGATGTAAAGTATAATGGAAAAATCATAAATCCTGGCAAGGTTAACCTGTTCTTGGTTTTTTAATAATTTATGTCAGTTCAACGAGTCTTGATATTGCTTCGAAAGTATGTTCTAGTGAAAGAAGAAGAGTTGTTCTATTGATGGAAAGTGTCCAAATTTCTCCTTGCAGCTTTATTTGCGAATGCGAGGAGAGTTGATGTTAGCAAATTTCGGGTTGAAAATATGGCCATTTTGAGACTCCAACCGCGAAAAATAATATTCTTACTTTCCTCGAAAATAAAAGGCTTTTGGCGAGAACAACTGACATTAGATTAAACTTATCTACCTAAACGCTATTTATGGGCAAAAAATGAAGGAAATTGATTTTTCAACTCTTGCCACTCGATGGCCAATATTTCCTGACCGTTGCTCTTAATGACTGGTCCCTTGGGAAACAGTTAATATTGTTTCCCGAGAACCTCAATGTTTCCCTAGGTGGAGATTCTCCGAAAACAAAATTAACTGTTTCCCGAGGGACCAGTCTGTAAGTGTCTAATATCTAGCAAGTGTGAACAAACTCACTTGCACATGATCAGGTTGTGGAAATTCATTAACCCTCGCTGTAACAGCGGTCATTGTTCGACATTCGCGGGCAACAGCGCACTGTTACCCTTTGACGTCATAGATTTTGCAATGTTGCCTGCTCATAGATTTTGGCAGGAAACAGTTTCATTGTTAGATGTCATGTGAGTTCGAAGTAACCAATGAGAGCGTGAGCCTTTGGGAAAATAATTTTCAGCTGTATAACAATAAGTTTTGTTTGAACTAAGGCCTATGTTCTTGTCCAATCGGAAAATGCTCTCGAGTTGGTTAGTTTACCATAATATAAATAAGTAGTTTGGGAAATGTTTATAAACATGTTGTTCTTATATTACTGTAATAATCATCACAGCTGAGCTAGTACCAGTGTTCGGAAATTCGAAAAGCTTTCAAACTCGCAAACAAACCATGGAAAACACATGTACATCTTTGGAAAAGCTTGGGACGTATCAGAAAATTAGGTTAAAAAATTCAGTAAAAAACAGCGGTGCTTACAATACTACATTAATATATTTTCTGTTGATTACGATCTACACAATGACGACCGAAGGCTGGATAAGTACTTTTTGGTAGACTCGTCAAGAGCCTATTTACGTCGTGTATATTGTAACATGAACAACTAAGTGGCGACAAGGAAACGACATGACGACACACGTACGGCGAGCAATACTGAGAAATATGAGTTACCATAAAAAAGAAGGCAAGTAAACATAGTTGAATTCTAAAATCAAGCGAATCTCAAACTCATCAGCAGTATAAAACTTGACAATAGGACAGTGAAAGTAACTTGACGAGACATGTATATGTGAGTACGCGATCGCCTCTTGTGTACTTATATAAACTTACCAGCTCCATAGCTGCTTACAAAATGAATCTTCATAGCGTTAAAGCTCATTGTACTTTACAGCAGTTTATTTTAATGGACGAGGTGTAATAAGGAACAACAAAATCAAGTGCACTGCCGTAGCGTTTCGAATTGTTTAGCAGTTTCACTCTTCACTGAGTCTATGACATCTGCTTATCACCATGTCTATTTCTGTCATTTTTCAAACAAACTTACCCAGAAGAACACATTGAAGAAGAAGAGCAAGTATTTGACACAACAGCTCACTTCTGTCCGTTCCTTAGGCATTGTAAATTGATTGCAGACGAGAAAGACAATATTATTTCAGGTGAAATTTTTGAAGAAGTCTGTGAGGAAAGTGGACGGGCAAGTCGAAGAACAATTGTGGCTGAACCAGTCTCCCCTCGTCCGGTCGATCACGCGAAGAGTACTACGTCAATGGGTGATGTATTTTTGGCGGTGACGGGTGCTGGCTGGGAACCTCTTCATCCTTCAGTAAGTCTTGCTGGGAGTGAGGAACAGATGAATTTTTCCCAGCAATCTCCCAGAAATGTTTAAAATAGCCACAGACATGTTTATTCATGCTTTTTTTTGTTGTTTTTAGGTCTTTTTCTCAAAATTTTCTTTAAAATTTTCCGTGGGGTGCCCCTGCTAGTCTGCTACACAGCCATTTTTAGTGTCGTCACGCAACGCTCCTCCCCACTAACGGCTGCTGAAAACCGAACCACATTCCTTTCCCTTTGTTGTTTTTGATGTTAGGGCTTGGTTAGTCTCACACAGGTTGATGTTTAATGATTCAAAGACAGAATTTCTAATCATCGGTTCGTCGCAGCAGTTATCTAAGGTTACCATGGTTTCAATTAAAGTTGGTGACTTTGACATTCAACCCCTTAAGCATGTTAGAAATCTTGGCACATGGTCTGATAACCATATGTCAATGAATACTCATATAGGAAAGGTGTGTAGTAAGGCATTTAGGGGGCTTTATAATATTAGGCAAATTAGGAAATGTCTGTCTGCAGAATCAACAAAGTGTTTAATTCATGCGTTTGTTACATCACATTTAGATTATTGCAACGCTCTTTTGTATAAGCTTCCGCAATATCAATATGACCGACTTCAAAAAGTTCTTAATGCGGCGGCTCGGGTTACATGCTTAATTCCCAAGTTTGCCCATATTACTCCGGTACTTAGGGAACTTCATTGGTTACAGTGAAATTTAGAGTAGAATTTAAGATTGCACTATTAGTTTTTAAAACGTTGAACGGCCTGGCGCTGCAATATTTATCTGAACTACTTGTTGCAAAGCCTAGACCTAGATACAGCCTGCGGTCTGATTCTGAAACATTGCTTGTAATCCCTAAGGTGACACGGAAGACTTTTGGCGATCGAGCCTTTTCCCATGCTGGACCAACAGTATGGAATGCTTTGCCATCTAGCCTTAGAAACTGTAGGAACATTGACTCTTTTAAAGTACAGTTGAACACTTATCTTTTGAAGAAAGCTTTTAATTTGTAATTTTATATTCTTATTACTATTATTATTTCTGTCCATTTGTTGTATATATATATATATTTATTTTCTTGTACATATTGTGAAGCTCTTTAGAATATTGTAATAGTTAAAGCGCTATATTAAATGTAATAAATTATTATTATTATTTGTGTTTGTGGTCTAACGAACAAACCATAAGAAACTTGACAATACGTGAGCCTCAGGGCGCTAGGAGAGAACACGCTTCTCAGTTTTCGACAAATCAATCAATCGAATTTTGATGGGGTCTGTGTCTGCAAGCAACGGAAAGGTTGTTTGCAGACTGAAGTTAGTGGGGAGGAGCGTTGCGTGACGACACTAAAAGCGGCTGTGTAGCAGAAGTCTAGTAGACTATGCCCCTGCTGAATCTGATTACAACAGGCCCATATGTGGAGATTTGTTTTGAAATGCCCATGCCCTATAAATTAGCCTTGAAGTAGCTTTCTTCGGTACTTTTTTCGTAACAAAATTCTAAATATCACAATTTTTCCTAAATATCATGAGATTTTCTAAATATCTCAAAATCTTCTAAATAGCTTAAAAAATATCTAGGCCTAATCTTGAACTGACCGTCGGACGGTCTAAAAGTCGTTCATTTTGAACGTTGATTGTTGTATTATTCCTTGTAATAAGGTGGCCCACAACTGTCACGGCAAAACCAAAAACCTCACGGCAAAAACAAAATACCTCACGGCAAAACCGAAAACCTCACGGCAAAAACAAAATACCTCAAGACAAAACCAAAACCAAAGACCTCACGGCAAAACCAAATACTTCACAGCAAAAACCAAATACCACCAACTACCTAAAGGCAAAAGCAAATACCCACAACAAAACCAAAGCTTTTTTGTTTTTGCATGCTGAGAAGTATTTGGTTTTGCCGTGAGGTATTTAGTTTTATCCGCGAGGTTTTTGGTTTTGCCGTGAGGTATTTTGTTTTTGCCGTGAGGTTTTTGGTTTTGCCGTGACAGTTGTGGGCCACCATATTGTAAAATTTTACGCCTTCCAATAAGAGTCATATATCCATGAAAAGTTCTCTCCCAAATTGTTGTAAAAAATTATCCGCGCGTGGGCCGCCGCAAATCATGGCCACTTCAAAATGTGGAGTTCGAAAAGCGAGCCATAACGACATTGGTGACTCATTGGTGTGGAATCAACATATCACGTGGTGACTCGTGACCAATCGCCGTTCAGCATGTTCAGTGATTGCTGTGCATCTGCGGCTCATGACCGAGTCGTTGTGAAGCAGTTGTTTTCACAGGAAATTTATCACAACACAATCCAATTTTACCAGCTTCGTGGCACCAGGTGCTAGTATTTCCTTTTTAGATTTGTAGATTGCAGATTTACTTCACGTTTAACGTTGTTAGAGGTTTCTTCAGATCGCTCTGGTAACTTGCAGCTGTATATCTTGGCGGGATCTTAGGGGATCTGTCAACTTGAGTCATCGTGAAGCATTGCTTGTGCGGTGAGTATGATTTTATTGTTTTTATCTGGCGGTTCTAGGTCTATCTAGTTTGCCCATATATAAATCAAACTCGATAACTTTAGGAAGGTTTGAGATTTGTTACACGATGTAGGACGTGTCGTTGCCTTATTCTTCGCAACGAAGATAATCTCACACGTACTCAGCTGTTTGCAGCACCTTGGGTAAGTTCGGCAGTGTTTAAGCTTATATACGGCTGGTTACAGTGTGGTTACTGTCATAATTTAAGACTCTTTTACTCAAGGTTCAACCATGTTTAAAATGGGAACCTCTCTAATGATGCCCACATTCTGGGTTATCCATATGTGTTCCTTAACGTAAATTTTTTGGTCTTTCCGTACAATTAGAAGAAAGGAGAGTCCATATGTCGACAAAGTAAGCTTACATGCATGTAAAAACTTTGCTCGATCGAGGATAAGGTGCCCGCTACACTCTAGACGCCAGAGAAGTAAGCAATTATTTGCGCTTCTTTCAGTATGTGAAACAGAATATTGCTTTAATTTTTTAGCGATAATATGGTGAACAGCCTTGTCAATAAAGTGAATCTATCATGAACTTGATCATGAGAGAGGCTCAAAACAGTTTTCATTAAAATCATTTTAATCTGCAAAATCACTGGCAACGGGGTAAACAATATTTGATTCAGTTTGAGTTTTCGGGTGATCCTAAGTGTTGTTAATAGCTTTTCTAGTGCTCTATTTACAAGAGACGTATTTATAGTAGGTTCATTTGAATTTCAAAATGTTTTTTAATTATAATAATATCACTTAAATTGGAAAAGTCCAATATAAAACATACGTGGCTGGACGATTTTTTATGCCTTTTAAAAAAGTAGGGGATTTTCCAAAAATTGCTTGAGTTTATTTTTTTTTCTGCAGCTGGGCTTCGATATACTTTTTTAAATTCTTGATTTCATCAGTTCACATGTAGCATTAAATTGGACAAGTACACTGGCCATACTTTTGCTTTTCTATGGATAAGATAAATGCATTAAATACAAACTTAATTCATGAGCAGTGTTAATTTTCATGTGTTTCTTCAAGTTTCTATTTATACATAAAAATATATATCCAGGGATGTCCTTAAGAGCCAGCTACCAGCTAATTTTGCCTGCTGCAAAAAACCTTACCACCAGTTCAACTGGTAATTTTGAAGGTGCAATTGAGAGAAAAAACCAGCTTGACTGATAAAAAAGCCTGCATAGCTTTTCCATAGCTACATCCTGATAAAAATATACATGTACAGTATACCTATCTGATTAATATTATACATATCAAGTCTGTGGCCCTTTTACAGTCTTAACTTTTCTGACTGTATGATGCTCTCTGTATTTTAGTCATGTTTTAATGCTGGTTTCGCCTTTAAGGTATACCTTACTGCTGAGTTCCCCTTAACTTAGTGGGGTGGGCCATATGTATGTCCCTAGTCTGAATTTCAAATACAGTCATTTCATGTTTTGAGGAGTAGGTCATGTCCCTTTCACTTTCAAGCAATCTTTATGTCATTTGTTGTGTCATCATTTGGCCATGTAAGGGCCTCACTACTACCTGAGAAACATTGTTAACTTCAAAGGAGAATTTATGTTGCTACTGATCATGCGATATTGTAGACAAGAGGTATATATCCGTGGAGTACTAATTTGGGAGCTGCAATGTTATTATTCAATATAAAGTACACAGTGGAAAATTCCTGCCATACATTCAGTCATACTCATGCCAGCAATAATTTTTACTCAGCAATCTCAGTTTTTAGACTGCTTATTTAACAAGGTAGCCTTTGGCAGGTTCTACAGTTATTAGTTGATTTAGTTCTGATACCAAGAAAGGATGTATTGTAACGTCAGCTGTCAACAGACACCAAAGCCCTTCTTCAGTCCTTTTTTGTTTTGCTAATATGGGCACCTTTTTACATTTAACAAACTTTAAGGAAACTTTTAATCAGTCAAGTGGCACTTGAAAAGAGCATTGCCCTGTTAAAAGGTATGAAAACCAATATCACCTGGGAAGTTGTTGACATTCAACTGTTACCTTAGACCACGACAGGTTTCCATATTGTGGTTTTATGTAACTGGTTTTACATGTTTTTAAAGTGTAATTTCTTTTATTTCAAACTCATACCCAAAGACAAAGAAAAGAAAAATTTAAAGCAGGTGTCAGTGAAAAACAACTTCTACATGAAGAAAGGTTATTCAGTGACTTAGAGTAATTCAAGTTTTCAAAGAAAAATAAAAAAGTGTTACACTTATACAGAGGGTTTAGTGCAAAGGCTAGTTTCCTACTCACCCATAAGCTAAAGTAATTCAGTGTGGCCCTCTGAGTACTGCTTAACCACAGCCCTGGTACCTTGCCAAAGTTCTTATTTAAATCCTGGCAACTGACCTTAAACCATTGCCTTTGCAAAAGTCAGTCAAAAGTGAGTCAGTCAAGTACTTTATAGGAAACTAGCCTTTGCACTATGCACTAAACTCTCTATGTAAGTGTAACACTTTTTTATTTTTCTTTGAAAACTTGGATTACTCAAGTCACTGAATAACTGACTTTTGTCATTGTTATTCCTTTGCTATATGGTAATTTGAAACAATAATTGAAAAACCCATGTGTCAGGGGTAAAAACGATGGTGGAGTTTACATCTTTATAAAGAATAATCTATTGATGATTGTTCAAAAGGTAGAAAACCCCATCCGTCAGACAAAATTCTGTGACATTTATACTGAAACATAGTTGGTTTTGCTCATACTATAGTGTACTACAGTGGTTTGATCATCTCAATGAGACAACTAAAGCAGTCTGTTCCTTATTTGCACTCACTAGACCTTACATGGATCAGGTGACCATGTACATGTAAGGATCGGGGTCATAAAACAACGTCCTAAGTGATTATTACCCAGAGTAAAGTCTAAGTGACTTCTGATAAAATGCTGTATTCTCATTTCAATTACCTTGATCAGGAGTCAGTTAAGGCCTTATTCCACATGCCCCTTTATTGTTAAGAATACTTTTCTTTCAATAGGTAGACATATTCTTTCTCTCTATGTAAAAAGTAGTCAAAGACACGTAGGCAACATTACTCGTAAACAACCGATTATATATTTCTACAATACCATGAGTCAAGGAAATAAAGGGAGATGTAAAGAATCAACCATAAGAGGACACAGAAAAATCTGAGCCCCAGATGGGATTCGAACCCACAACCCTCCGTGTTCTAGATCGGATGCTCTAATACCATGAGTAGTTCTTGTATTGCTTTTTGTTGATTTGACTTAATATGCAATATATTACTGGGGACTTTTAGATGCAACATAGAGTAATTAAGTATAGTAGGATGTCTTACATTTTTAAGTTACTAAGTTAATGGTATATACTGTCACATTGCAATAATTTTTTGTACATAAAAGTTTTATTTAAACCATTTGTGCATTGGCCAGCTAAACCTCTTTAATGCTGGACTCTGCACTTAAAGTCATTCTCTATTTTTTTTTTTTCAGAAATATGGACATGTGATGCCCAGAGAAGATGAAGGGGAGGAAGCCCAGTTTTGATTTTATTTTAATGATACTTAGGTAAAGTAATTTTTGGTAATTTTTTAAAGTTTTAGTTAATCCACAGGGCAAGAAGTTCTGCATAGCATAATAATAAATCATTATAATTTATTGGTTGTCCAATCTCCAGCTAAATAAGTGAATACTAAAAGTAGTCTTTCTTAAGCTAACATGAGCATCAATAAACTTATTTCCAGGATCCACTTGTCTCCTAAATAATTATCTTAAAATGGTTGCCAATTCCAAAGAGTGAGTTGCCAGGAATTTCTTTTATAAAGTAAACTATGTTGACACCACGAGAGACCATATACAATGGATATACTTGAAATCCAAGATGGCGGCCAGTAGCAGATTTTCCTCACAAAATAACTGGAAACATGCTGATTTTCTGTAACAAGCAAAGATGCCCACAGATTGATTTTTTGCACGATTTCAAATTTATAAGTTTTCGTGAAAAAAATTATTGTAGTCATCAAATTGTCTGTTTATTGTCAGAATTTTATGCCCCCGCTTTCACTGATCAACTAACAAAATGAAGATTTAAGCAGTACTAAAACTGCTGGAAACTGTTTTAAGTTGCCTTTATTTACTGCCGAGCACTGTAATCATTATGGAGGAAATTTGAAATGTTAAATATTGACAAATATAAAATGTGAGGTCACAGGCAATTGCAGTAGATGATGATCTCTGTGAGCTGCTACTTGAAGCAGTACCAACGAATTAAGACGAAAACACTTTTATTGTTCCTCAATATGAACGATACCATATGGACCATACTTTACCACAGGAGGCAACACCCACTTCTTACACCAAAACTCGAGTGAAAACAAAGTTATTGTACTTTGTCCATGATGTAGGATTAAAGGGCCATGTGTTGTCTTTTTTCATTTTTATAGTGTACCAGGCTAGACATATAAAGCTATGCCTGCCCTGACGACCAATTCAGTCACGCTTGATGAGATTCTTGAGGTGCGTGCAGGTCCTTTAAAAGAAGAGGAGCTTTGGGCAATACTCAGTCATTCAAGTGAAGCTCTGCAAGATGTGCTTATTAAAGGTATAGCAGTTAAATGAAGCGTTTTCTGAGGGCTTATACATCAACTGTAGGAAGGGGGTTTCTCATCTTTACATTAGACAGCTTAATGTTTGAGACAACTGAAACTGTTCAAAAGTACATTGCTTCCTCTTATTTTTAATGTGTCCTGCCTATCCCCCATTACACCTGGTAGGATGTCTGACTCACCCTAAATGCCAGATGTGTGACATGTCCTCTAGGCTGCATAAAACAGCCAATTATTTGGAGGAAGGTGATTGATAAAATTGACTAAGTACAGTGAAAGCCATTAGGATGTGTGGGATGGCTTTATTTTCATGAAAAATGTAGCCTTTGTTGAACTTGAAGGCAGTCTTACTCGGTTACTCAATTTATGTACGTGAAACAGAAACTGTATAAGATTGCAGAAAATTATAGCCATCTCTGTGTTCCTGTATGCCTGGAAACTTGCAGTTTCCCATTTTTCCTGTGTAATCATCATTGAATTAGAAGCGTGTATGTGCTCTCATGGTTCAGTTTTGTGCATGCTTCAATTTTTTCCTTTGTTTTGGGTATGATAATATATGATGAGGACTTTCAAACAAACTTTAAGGGCTTACAAAAATTAATGAACCACACCATAAAATGTACAATATTATTGTCAAAACTGCAGTGTTTTGCAGATGTAGATTGAGTTTTACCCTTTGAAAATTTATATTAGGTAAAGCAAGAAAAAAAGGCCTGCTCACCTACACAATTACACCAGAAAGTCTACTCCTCTGCCATAATGGGAAGGTCAAATTCTCACTGCATACAGGTAATTCAGCAGTTTAATGATTATTATATTGATACAGCTGATCCTTCTGTCCTGCATGGGTGTTGAACAGTGATGACTTGTTCTCCCACTTATGCTGATGAGAGTTATATGATGTAATATTTTATTCACCTCTCATGTCTGAGTTCAATGCCCATCACCAGAAATTTTACTCCATATGTGCTGTATGATACTGGGCTAGTACAGTACAGTCAACTCTCTCTTAACGGACACCTCTATAAGAGGGACACCTCTATAAAACCGACACCTAGAGTTGGTCCCTGCCTTTCTTTGCTCCCTCTATTTGACTTTCTATAAGACGGACATCTCTCTAAGACGGACGGCTAGTGCCGGTCCCAAAGGTGTCCGTCTTAGAGAGAGTTGACTGTACATGTACTGTCCAGGGTTCTTTTCAAGAAATTCTGGATCATTACATGTTTCGGGGAAACTACCCACCTACTTCTCCCCTAATATATAAGCCAACATTAACACTGACATTGTACTTCTCACTTAGGGCAAAATGTTGGCTTAGGGGACGGGTAGGTGAGCAGTTTCCCAGAAACAGTACATGTATAATGATCCGAAATTCTCTTTTTCAAGTTCATGAAGGTTTTATGTTATAACTGCATTGTCATATATATGTGCATGCAACAGTGTATTGCAAGTTATTGAATGGTGTCTGTATGCATGTTAAACTGCCAATGACAGAAGTTAATAAATGCAGTGTGGGCTAGAAATGTTAATTCAATTTTATTAATGCTGAGTTTTGCTAACAGCAAATGCATTGGGCAACGGCATGCAAATATTGAAAATTTGAATTACTAACTGCTTAGATTATGAATTAGCTGTGATATAATTTCAAATGCTTCAACCTGAAATTATGACTTCAAGACAAAAGTCATAAAAATTGTAAAAATCTAAAGCTTTACACCGTGAACCCTGCTTGCAAATTCCTTAGTTCCAGCTAAAGCTCGCAAATTGTCTGGTAAAGCGATCCAGTGTTTTGCAGCATAATAGCTAAAAGAATTTATACCGCGTTTGGTGCTATTCTTAAATCAATCAATTTTTTATTAGCATGATTTTAGAACCCAACTATATATGGTGTCATACCCTTATCAATCACGGAACCAGTTTAGAACATGTGGAAAATTATGCAGCATTTGCTAATTTACTTTTCATGCCCTAAAATTTGTATTCAAGTTTCATCAAGAAATCGCTCCTTCACTGCTCCAGAAATGTACTCCAAACACAGTAAACCTCTTGGAAGTGAGGCAACCCTTGAAAAGGTATTTAATAACCCTTAAGCGTGGTTTTCACTAGTGACACAAGCATAATGTAAGTGTTGCGTGACAACAAGCACAACAACGACAACAAAAAATGCACGAGAAACAGAAAAAATTAATTTGGGGCTTTTTCTTACAGCTGTATGTGGACAAACAGATTTATTGTGTGCTTTTCTCAGGCTTGTGCTTTTGTCACTAGTGAAAATGTCCTGAAAAAAAGTGGTATACAGCTATTTCGAGAAAGGTTGTCGGAAAAAGTGCACGTGACAGTCCCGAAAGGTATTGTGGGTGGTTTTGGGTGCCTTGTTCTTCAAAGAAATTTGAAAAAATGGCATTGGAGGCCACGGACATATGTTTGCGAGTGCTCAAGGAAAGCAACAAAAGTATGTTTGACAGCTGCAGTCGTCAGGAACCATTTATTGATCATATCCCATATTTTCTTTGGGGATTGTCGCGTGCACATTTTTTCCGACAACCTTTCTCGAAATAGCTGTATGCATATAAAGAAAACAGTAGGTAACCGAAAGAATGTCATAATGAAAAAATGCGATTTTATGCGAGCATTGCATTCATTAGTCAGTTTGACTGTAGGAGATTACATCATGTGTCATTTGCTCACTAATATTTTGCTGGAAGATGACACTGTAAGTAAGTAACAGAAAAATATTTTTAAATTTTCACCACAAAAGTGGTCGCACTAGATACTTTAGGGACATTTCAACTGCAGTGCTCTGACTGGAAAAATTATGGCGTATTGAAGAGTTAGAGGTATTGGAAGTGTGATTATTTTTTTTACATACTGAGCAATCATTGAACTAAAATGAAATTTTAGCTTTTTCAATAAATTTGAGAGCTTGGTCCTGTAAGGAGTATGTACAGCTGTAGTAGTTAAACTATTGGAGTCAAGAATGTGTTGTTGTTTTGCAATTTTTGTAACTGTTCCTGCCCCAAATATTAGAGACCTTAAGATACACCGTTTCCGTGTACGGGTACGGGTAAATTAGCCGTTCATGTAGCCATTAATACGGGAAGATTGCTTCTTAATTACCTGGGAGAAACGGGTAGGCTACTCTATAAAATGGTTTCGCCATTATCACATCTGGGAAAAAATGGTTGCTTTTTACAAAACTACGACCTAAACATGTTTGCTTACCCATACTCGTAGGTTGAAATGGTGTATCTTAAGGTCACTATTGAAGGTTACCAAAAGTCAAGGCAAAGTTTTGTTTGTTATGCTATGTCTTTGCATGATTGTCAAGTGAACAATATCTCACAGCTTATACTTTTTGTACTTTGTATCTCCAGATATGCATTTACTCACTTGGTATGACATTATATCACGCAGCAGAGTATGAAATTCCTGTTGGAAAGGTAATTTACAATAATATTATTTGAATACCCCTTCTTTAATTTGCTTCAAAGAATTTATACCAAGAGAAGAACCCTTTATTTTAGAGACCGTGTTACTATTATATAGCAACTCTAGGATTTCATGGTAATGAGCATTTCCAGTACCATGTCATTACTGTGGTCTTAAAATAACAGAACCGAAAAATAGTTTCCCAGTGACATTTTCAGCCTCAGGGATCAATTTACCAAAATGTACTGTTTTTCCACTCTTATTCTTACAAATGTAACTACTTACTAGTAGAGCAATTCTTTAGTTATGGCTTGGCTTATGAAACTATAAGGTTGTTTAGCATCTATCAGTTTTCCATTGTTCACCGTCTTGAATCATTTCCAAAGTGCATTGAATGTTACTGGCCGGTTTATGGCTTCCAGTGCCAAGAAAACATTTAGGAGGTGGGCTCCCATGAATTTTCAGGGAACCAAAAAATTGTTACAGATGGTCTCTCAGGATCTCTGGGCATGGAACTGAAAAATCGTCTTCCATGGGGTTTGAAAACCTAGGGCTTGTATTTGTACAAGTAATTGTACTTTTGGTGGGCTTTTGGCATGAAATTTTTTGCTTTAGGCCTCAGATTAGCTCCTTGTGAGCATTGAGAAAATGTTTAATTTGAAAGCCTTGAGGAACTTTTCCTCCAGAAGCCCTGTCACTATTGTTCGGTCAGAGTGAAAAATAAAATGTTACAGGTCAAAATTAAATTCAAGTTAAAATTTTTTAACCTAGGTTGATTCTCAATTTTCTTTGTCTCCTAGCCCTAATTATTCATGAATTAGGTCTAGGAGACAAATGAAATTGAGAATCAGCCTAGGTTCAAAAATGTAACCTGAAAATAATTTTGACTTGTAACATATATATTATTATTAATGATTTAATGCAAACAGAATTTTACCCAAAGTTACATGTACAAAAAAAACAAAAAAAAAAATATTGTGGCATTCTAAAAGTAACTTAAATTGGACAGCATAGATTCTGCTGCAATCTTTGTTAGGTTTTAATAATTAAAACTAATTGCACTGTCATAAACTACCTGCCAAGGTCCATCACATCCATGACAACAGACTAAAACTTCCTTAGGTTGATGACAAAAGAGTTCCTTTATTTGCTTTTAAATTAGTGCTGTTCATGTTAAATCAATATTGAAATACATTCATTTACCATATGTAGGTAAGAATGGAAAGGTTGGCATGAGACTCCATCCAGTTTTTTCTTTTCAAATGCTTAGTTTCTTTCATATTTTGTTTTAGCGGTTTTTTTGACGGCCTGGCTTTAAAGATTTTATTCCCTGCCAGATTTCTACTATCAAATATCACATACTTGCCTTCAGCTTTAACTTCCGGCATTTTTTTGTCTCCACAGCCAGTAAATTTGAGTGAAAGTTTGGAGGGTGTCTTGCTGTCAATGTGTGAGGAAAGCTCACAGCTGAGGGCTCCCCTTTTAAAGGTTCTTGAGGTATGTTTGATATATGAATAGTTAGATATTTTTTAGGGACATGCTGTATTTCCATTGTTATAGTGGTTTAACAGAGTACATATACCTTGTAGTACTGTGGTGCCCCAGGCACTAATCATTCAAGTTTTCACAGTAAAAGAGTGTTTTCGTGCATGCTGGTTGGTTAAGAGCTACACCCTGGAAATGTCATGGAAACACGTGAAAATGTCGTGATGATGGTTCAGTTTTGGGTCTAATTTTGTAAAAAAACTTTTTCAAAAATGGGCTTCAAAAACTGTCAATGTTATTGTAAAAACAAATCAACAACAATTAATTTTCCAGTGGTCTAAACTGTATGCTCTTATCAACCCTAGAATTAATGATGTAAAAATGTTAAAAAAAAATTTTGCATTAACACTACTCACCTGCAGTGCATGGTTCCACTTGAGATTTGAACATTATGACGTCTTTTCTGTAGTCAACAAGAGAATATACTGTGGAAAATTGTTTTTGATTTGTTATATTTATGGTGTGTGCATCGTTTAATTAAATTCAGCTGTTGTGTGTGTACTCTGTAGGTTTGTCATGCACACCGCAAAAGACGGCGCTTTGGTGATCTTATTGCTTCCATGGTGACTGCTGTATTAGGGGATGATGTTCCAGATGTAAGTCAATATCACTGTTACTTAAGACATAATATTTGTTAGAATTTTTTGCTGTAACATGTCCCAATGACGCTACTTTTTTATTTTACTCAGAATGATTCAGATGATCACAGTTTAGATGAAGAAACAGTACAAATCAGTCACTCTGAGTTCATGAATGGAGCTGAGGTATGATTTATGTTCACTCAGTAATGTTCAATTGGGGCAGCAAGGGTGGCACAGTGGTGAGAGCACTCGCCTCTCACCAGTGTGGCCCGGGTTCAAATCCTGTCGTCAAAGCCATTGCCTTTGCTCCGAGAGATTTTTCTCCTGCTACTCCTGTTTTCCCTTGTCCTTAAAAGCCAACACTTTCAAATTCCAATTCGATATTGAATGCATGGACAAGTTTCAGTGAGTTCATAAGAACTCCCAAGTGCTCCATGGGTAAACAAAGCACAATTACTAAAGAATTACAGTTACAATAATTATTAATATTTTAATTTTGGTTGTGAAAATATGCAAGTTTCGTATTCCTGGGCGGCCTGGGCGAGTATTTGTTTTCGTGCAAAAGCAAGGCTAATGCAGGTCACTTCTTACCAAGAAGTACCAAGAAGATAAACAAACAGGTGAAAACTGCAGCTGAGTTGACGGAAAACAAGGGAAATCTTAAACATTGAAATGTTGAAGAGGGTTTAAATCTAACTTACAAGCTTGAAAAAATCACAGATCTAAACCTGTTTAAATTTGCGTTCAATCTCATTCAAAACTGGCAAATGGATGCTTTACAAATTCATTTGATGGTGCTTATTTTTAGTTAGCAGTTATGGTAGAAGGAGATGAAAGTAGCTAGCTGAGGGTGGCTAACTAGTCGGCAGTTTTGGCCGGCTACCGGCCCTTATTGACAGCCCTGTACCTTCTATTTTAGTGGACATACTTGTCGAAATCCTGCAAGTTAAACGGAAACCTTTTTTCGGTTGACATTTTTCTAACGATACAAATTCAGAATCTTGAATTTGTACATTTGAAACAATAAAAAACTGCACAAGTACGATTGGTGGATAAATGTCTATTCTTGTAGGACAGGGCAGACAGCCTGCGTACATTCCTTTCTCTGTAAGGAAGTTCAGTCGGTTTGAACAGAGATGACTTAAAATGAATAAGTTTATTAATACATTTAGCTTACTTTATTTATCAAAAATATTCAGTCACATGTAGAAAAACAACATACGCTCATTTCATTTAACAAGAAATTAAACGCAGAATTTTATACCGACAATACACTGAGCAGTTTAAACTCCATTTAAGAGATATACACAAGAGTAAAACAGAAAAACAAGAAGTTTGAAAATTCAAGGGAATGGGTAGAATATTGTTATTTTAACAAACTTTACCATTTTCAAACTTCAAAAGTTTACTTCTTGGTTTCGCTTTGTCGTTTTTTTTTTCATTTCTCTGTTATTATGACCAGCTCTACCACCAGTTTTGTTCATTGAAAACATATCCTTTTAGCTTACTGGTAAAGTTTAAGGTTTGAAATCTTACTGTTTTAATGCTTTATATATTTTTTCATTGACTCAGCCGCAATTTACCTATGTTTGTTTTTGTTTTGACCAAGAAGTTGACCTGCATTAGCCTCGCAGTCATGCTAAGAAGTCTGTCATGTCCCAGGGCTGTCCAGGAATATGAAACTTGCCTATTTTACACAGTCAGATTGAAAAGAAAAAGAAAAATGCACTTTTATTTGGGTATCAAAATTTGTTTAGTGCACATGTACTAATAGGGGAAACTGCTGTCAATTCAGGGTGCAAAGAAAGTCAGTTTCACAGCCTGCCATTCGCATGTACTAGCCAACAAGTCATTTCAACTAGCCCCAAAACCCTTTTTGATTAGCAGGATTGATTACCATCCTTCTGTAATTTGAATTTCCCAAAAACACAGCACTTGCCCATCGGGCAAGTTAAGGACAAAAATCACTAGCCCGATAGCAAAATCCACCAGCCCCGGGCTATCGGACACGACTTTCTTTGCACGCTGCAATTTTTATGTCTCGTACTGGAGATGAGACAACCATTTTCTGGGTCATCTGAGCCATGCAAAGGTGTAACCGATTGCATGGCAAAGGCAATACCTTGACATCTCTCAGTTATTTTAAGACCTTGAGTGTTAGTCTGGCC
Organism: Porites lobata; assembly: GCA_942486035.1. Taxonomy (NCBI): domain Eukaryota; kingdom Metazoa; phylum Cnidaria; class Anthozoa; order Scleractinia; family Poritidae; genus Porites; species Porites lobata. The sequence goes on from CALNXK010000081.1 coordinate 588,526, forward strand.
CCGGGTATCTAGTTCGCGACACCATTCTCTGCAGTTGAGCTAATCCAGCCACGATTGATTAATGATTAATTGTGTTAATGTTCTCTGTTCAGGTTTCCCTAATACCAAGTCCTGATTTGGCCAGTCCTCGCAGTTTACCATCCCCTCCACCATCAAGAATCAGCACCAAGGCTCAACCAACATCACAAGAATTAGTCGGCTCCAATGATCGTCGCTCAGGATCAGCAAATGAGTTGGACCTGTCACCTCGCCAAAGCAAACAAATCCCTCACATCCTAGGTAATAAGCTCATTATTATTGTAAAGGGATGCTATAATTATGCAACATATGTTAATTGCAACACCTCGCAAAGCTGTGATGAGGGGATGCAAAATGAATAAATTGAAACAAGACAAAACGTAAAATACCGTAAAATTCTGAAAATAAGCCCCTCCAAATATAAGCCCCCTAAACTCATAACACAGTGCAGCTAGATGCAATGTCAAATTGAATGACATTAATTGGAGCTTAGTAGCTAGATCATTGGTAGGCAACTCTAAATACCATTTGGAGATTTGTTGTTTATTGGTTTTTCACAGTGAAAATAGATCAGTTAATAGACCCTAGTTCTTAACCAATCAATGTTTGGGAAATGACTCATTGTAAAAAAAGGATTTTAAAAGCCTTGTTGCTTCTTACATGTATCTAAAACCCAGTTTTGTTTGTATTTATTACCAGATAAGTACAAGGACCGTCTGGATCGTTCAAGGAGAGACAGAAATCAGTCAAGTTTGCCATCAAACTCATCAGATGGATTGATATCTATTCATCAGTCAAAGACAAGCCCTCATAACCAATCAGAGTCTAGCGAGCCAATTAGAAATGGTACAGGTGAGCACAGAAGACCAAGGAGTTCAGCTGCATTCCAGAATGGAACATCAAAGGATCCTTTGCCACTCTCAGGTACAAGCAGCATGGGTAGATATAGACAAAGCTCTCTTCAGGATCACACACCTGAGGCCGGGTACTTTGAAGGTCCAGCTGAAGGACTTGCTTCTGAGAGACATCCAAGACCTGACTTGGTTTCCTCCTCAAGTAAGTTGAAAAGAAACGCAAAACAAAACAAAAAAACAGTTTACTGTACCTTGCAGAAGCTTTTTTGAAGTAGAATGTGAAAAGCACTTTTTTCTTTAATACAGTGGAACCCTGCCTTACGACCACCCTATTTTTATTTTATAAGACCACCTCGTTATTACGGCCATATTCTTTCAAACCAAACGTAAAAACCATTGAGTCATTTTATTATTTTGAGGACCCCATTAATACGACCACCTCGTTATTACGACCAGGATTTTATGGCCCGACGGTGGTCACATTAACGGGGTTCCACTGTATGTGACTATGCTTGAATGCAGGATATGAAGCTTTGAGGCTGAGGTCAAAATAGGGGGTACCCTTAGCTTACCACTGTGTTGTCATTCAATATACTGTCTCTCAAATTTCAGGGGTTTCCACCCTGCGTCGTTATGACAGTGATGCTTCGATAACAGACTCTTCCTCAATGGTATCTGGCCCTCGGTCATCCGTGCTGTCCGATGGGCGTTCTTCCATGGTGTCAATCACACAAGGTAGCTATGTTCCTGATTCATACTTGACAGATGGTTATGAGAGTGAACCATATCTAACAAGTATAGGAAGTTCAGCATCTAGAGCAGCCTTCAGATTGGGAAAAGATTCTCCAAAATCCAGGTGAGAGAAAAGCACTTTCCCTTAAGACACAAACTGCCTGGCTTGCTTCCTGTGTCAGAACCTAGTCCAGCTTTTGCCTCAAAGTTATGCATTTCTCTGAAAGGGTTTATGTAACAAGGGAACAAATTGTTACTGTTCCCAGTTATCCATATATATATACCAGGAATTATTAGCAAAATGGCGTACTTTTGCTTTGTAACTCCAAATATTGTACCTTTAGCCTCAGTATGTTTGGATTGTTTACAGTCACATTCCACAGGTTAGAGCATGGGCCCGGGTTGTTCAAATGTTGGATAGCACTATCCGCTGGATAAATCACCATCCAGTGGGTAAGTATTTGGGAAACCAGGAAACCAATGATTATGCTCTCTAGGGTTACAAATTCATCTAGTGGGTAGCGCTATTCACCTTTTGAACAACTGGGGCCGGATGAAAAAAAAAAAAAGAAAAAAGAAAAAAACAGCTCAAAGTTTCTCTAACCCTTAACACTATCCAGAATCAGGGGAAAATGTTTTGCTTTGTAATAATAAATTGATAAATAAAACAGTTTCTTTAGCCCTGTTGAAGGTGGCCTGTTAAGGAAATCTCCCTCTTAAAACTGGGATTGGCTCCATCCTGCTCCAGCACCGGACTGTGTGACTCACCTTTCAATTTTTTGTCTTTTCTGTAATGAAGTGATCGTCCATATTCTTCAACAATGGACTTAAGAAAACAAGTACTAACCCAGAAAAGCTTCCCTGAAATTGATACTGTGGACTATGGCCATCACCCACCGCAGCGCTTCCTCTCTGTTCCTGATATACGTGTCGGTAGTGCTGCTTCAAAAAGTGCAAAACCCATTTCCGGGTCAAAAACTAAACTGGGGGTAAGTGTGAAAGATGACTTCTTTTGGATACTTCTGCAAAGTTGTTTTTTGTTCAGACAACTGAACAATAGAAATGCTGAAAATGATATTGTTTTTATAATAATTATTAAAACAGAAAGCTTACATGTATTTGGCCCTGAAACTCCCATACTTATTACATAAATCAATGTTTACATAATCAGTCTGGTAGTCATGGGGTTCCAGATGTACAATTGGTTGATTTTTTGTTTCTCGTTGTAGAGTATTAATGTAAAGTTTTGATTTCTTCTGTAAATGTGTAGCAGCAAAGCTCAAATGCTTCTTGGAAAATAAAGAAGAATATATTTTACCAATAACGATTGTTAAAAAGAGATTTATAATGTTTACATTAATGTTGATCTTTGTGATCTTTTGTCTTTTGTCAGTCATTTGTAAACAATCGTTACTACATGTAAATAGTTATACATGTACTTTCACCAATCAGCGCTCGTTAACCAGATTCTTGACAAATCCATGTCAGCAGTATGGAAGTTTTTGGGGATGAATTGCAGACATCTCTCCTGCGAAAAGTCCCTAGTGGTGAGGAATGGGGAGAGATAACTGTATTTGCAGGCTTACTTCTTCTCTTATGCTAAGATTATGTAACATAACTTTGTTTTCTCATCCTTTTTCCAGGCTTTCTTTGGACCAGAGTTTGTTAAAGTAGCAGAAGATCCAAATCTATCAGTTGTCAACATTTCACCGGTAATTATTATTGTTACAGTACAACAGAACTACAAGTATATTAAAAGTAATTGTGCTTCAAAGGCAGTATTTCTTTGTAACATAATATATACTAAACCCATATGGGTAGGCATTTTTCAACCATGCAAAGTTCATGCCAAACAGAGAAAAGAATCATGACTTAAATGTGTCCAAATTATAAATCAACTTGGCAGTCTAGATCTGTCTAACCAGGTTTGCGAGAAATGAAATAAAAAACATTTAGAATCGATGAAAGGAGAACGATAGTGAATACCAAATTTGTGTTGTATTCAGCTTCATGTTGAATTGTTTAAGGGAAAAAAGGCCTGGTTTTCATATGTTGGGAAATCCCAAACAACTGGAAATTTTACTTTTTCTTGACTGTCCCAGATTTTGCTGACTAATGAAAACTTGAAATCATGGATTTCCCAGATGTTTTGGAATGGTTGGGACAGATTTTTTGGGCATTTCAAATGTTCTTAAGCAACACAGATTTTTGTGATGGTTGGTTCTCCAATTGCCTGGGATTTTCCCAGCGAGACTCATCAATCTGTTTGCTCATGCAGTTAAAATGTTTTATTTGCTTTAACATGTTTGTGATGCTTACCAGAGGAAAGCCGGTTCCATTCCACATGGCAGACGACTGGTCTCTGTAATTGTGCTTAATGGACAGAACCTCCAGATAATGATTGAGGTATATATCTATATAGTTTTCATTAATTTGTTGTTACTGTGGCTGTCTTGGTGGTCTAGAACAACTGACTGTATCTCCCCTTGTACTAAACTATTTTTATGCAAATAATATGAAAAAATTGTATCGTACTGACTGCCAATTGGTCACCTTGCACCAACCATTAATTTCAATTAAAATGATTCTTTTACTTGAGATTGTTTTACTTCTTATCAGCAGTGTTGCCAAAAATTTTGGAAGAAGGTGGGAATATGGAAAAAGTAGTAGGATATTTGACCAGTTCACTATGTCTAATTAAGAAAATTCCAGCCCCTTGGAGCTTCATTAGTGCAACCGTAGGCCTCTTTTTGTGGAGGCGTGTGTGACTGAGTGGTTAACACCTCGAACTCCAGATCTGGAGGTCCGGGGGTTCAAGCCTCGCCCGTCGCGTTGTTTCCTTAGACAAGGAACTTTACTCCATTTTGTCTCCCTTCGACCAGGTGTATAAATGGGTACCGGCAACATAGTGCTGCGGGGTAACCCTGCAATGGACTAGCATCCTGTCCGGGGGGAGTAGCAATACTCCTAGGTGCTTCATGGTAATGAAACCAGGATAAGCTTCGGCCGTTTGGGCATTTGGCTCGTGAGCGCCTTTACCTTTTTAGGCCTTTGTTTAGAAGTTTAAAATCAACATTGCCTGTTATAAACTTGACACCTGTGATTGACGCAGTCAAAGAGTTTTTGGGATAGTTCTGTTTGAGTTTAAAAGTGGTAAAAATATCTGGGTTCTTTGGATTATTTTTCAGATATAAGCATTGCTTGTTTTTATGCTGGAGGCTGTTAAGCTAACTGAATGTTAATTGGTTCTTGCCATATCGCTCATGGTTTCAGTTTGTTTTTTAAGTTGAATAAAATGTCTGTAGTGATGTATGCTATCTCAAACTGTAAGAACTGAGGCATTAATCCAACAAATGACTGAAAATTGAAATTTATTCACCTTGTTTATAAATTTCTGGTTAAATGATTCATTCTTTGTTCAACTTTTGAATAATTTCATTCAATTTTCCAGGCCAACGCTACCACCCAAGTGTTGTTTGATCAAGTAATCAAGTACCTAGGATTAACAGAGAAGTTTTTCTTTGGCTTGACTCAGCTACAAGGTGTGAAGATAGTCTTATTAGAGTCTCTTTTTGACCATTGGTAATTCTGTATCCCTGAGTTTGATCATCTGATTTCAATTTATTTCTCAGATGAGGAACACATATTTTTAGACTTGGATGTAAAACTAGCAAAGTACGCCCCACCAAAATGGAAAGAAGAGGTATCGCTTTTTGTATTAGGTTAAAATGTTAACTTTTGAATTTTTTTCTTGTATTTCAGATAATATTATTGTTCAAAAGCTCTCATCCTTTTCATTCTTTGATTTTTTTTTTTCTGTCAAAGGTAAAACTTCCTACAGCACCCACAGAGCAGTTTGTTTTGTACTTCAAAGTTAAATTTTATGTGGAAAACATTGCTCTTTTAAGGTTAGTACTTTCTTCCAATCCCAGATTGTCTGAGCAACATGCATATACCTGCCAACTTTTTCTGAGATATAAGCGTGAGATTTTTATCCTGGGAGTACTGGGATTTTTGAAGACGACACGATCATTTCCGAAGATTCCCGAAGAAGTCCGGAGTTTTCCGAAGTCTTCCGAAGACGTCCGAAGTCTGCCGAAGGCGAAGTTTTCACTTGCTTTTCACTTCAAAAATCAGAGATCGCGAGGAAGGTATTGTCATTTATTCATTTTACACATGGTTTTCTTTCCTTACATGGGTCTGTGTTAACATATTTTTGGAAATTGTGTCAAGCAAGACGGCAGCAACTCACATTTTTCAATCAGGCGTGAGAAATTGGCCCGCAAGCGTGAGCTGGCGTGAGATCGAAGTTTTCAACTCGTAGGCGTGAGACTCACGCCTAAGGCGTGAGAGTTGGCAGGTATACATGCATCATAAAGAAGAATTGGGTCAAGTCTTTGTAAACTGCTTACCGGTATGCTAATGGGAAACAGATATCGTTTACATTGTGCACTTTAATAATCATGAAAATCTTGCTGCGGTCCCAAAGAATGTTTGGAACCAGAGAGAAATGTGGAATGTGGAGCGCATGTATATAAAGGAGACAAAAATTGTCAATCTGTTTTTGGACTTTCATCAAAGAATTTGGTTGTTGTTTGTCCAAATAGTTTTGTCCAACATGCAAAGTAATAAAGTGAATGTACTTGTTCTAGATACTTTTGGGTGTTTTTCTATTTTGAATGTGTCATTAATAAACTATGCCAGCTGTATTCATGGTTGTCAGAAAGTTTTGTAGTAGACGGCTGAGTTGTCAAAGTAAGCGGTCAGTCCAGGGATACTATATTAATTTTAAAAAATGCCATCTGTAACGAAATGCTAAGCTGAGTAGTCGGCCAATACTAACCAAGTACGCAGCGATTTTCACCGGCAGCCGGCTATTTTTGACAACCCTGTGTATTTATTATTGATGCAAAATGTTTACTTTTTTAAATTTTATTATTAGATGTAAAGTTATTATAACCTCATTGCAATTCAATTCAGATACAGTTCACCCATCCTGTTGTTGTATAGCACCAGAGCTCCACTTGTCCAATTGAGACAGATCCTCTTGAATATTTTCTTCTCTGAATGGCCGTAAACTTTAACTTGTTTGGATACCCCATGAAATGATGTTAAATGCTAAAGTTTTTGAAATCCTTTCTTATGTGTGCAATTCTTTTTATAGCTATCGGAAGACAGTTCATCAGTTTTACCTGCAGCTAAGACAGGACATCTTAAATGGCCAGCTTTATTGCCATGAAGAAGCATCCTTTGTTCTTGGTGGACTCGCACTACAAGCTGAGACTGGAGACTACAATGAAGCCCTTGGTTATGAATATTTTCTTCCAGAACATTACATTCCAAGCAAGGTAAAGCTCTTCTCTTTGTTGGCGCTCATTTTTGTCATAACGTCTTGCAGCTACAGCAAATCTACATGTAAAGTAATCTACCAAGTATCAAAATAATGTGCTCTCTGTGTGATGCTTTTATGTTCATTTCCAATGGGCATTTAGTTGTTGTGTGAAAGCTGACAAGTCTAGCCTCCCATGCACAGGGTGCAAAGAAAGTCATTTTTACAGCTTGCCATTCGGGCAAGCTGAAGCTAACATTAAATGTTACTAGCCAAACATCATTTCAACTAGCCCCAAACACGTTTTGATGAGCCAGGGCTTCTGATATTTCGCGGAAAAAAAAGCAAAATTCCACGGGATTTTTGCAGAGAAAAGTCAAATTTCGAAGGATTTTCAGAGGTAAATTCTTAGAAAAATCGGCCGATTTCATGGGAAATTTCGGGGGAAACTTTGTCAAGAAACAATCAGTAAAAAGCAGCCAGTTTCGCTGGATTTTTGTTGGCAAATTTCCCTAAAATCGATCAATTTTGCGTCGATATGACCAGCGTTGTTTAACGTTTTTTTTAACAGGGATAATCATTTATTTGCTCTTTCAACAACAGTTCGCTTGAGAAATGAGCGAATGCTAAAGGTATTAACATTATGGTTAGTGCCCAGTTTTTTGCAACATTAATCTAAGAACGCCTGGTAGTTTTGGGACGTTGTTTATTCATTGTAGTGATGAAGTTTCAAGATAAATTTGGACGTTTGGGGTGAATAAAACAGGTCTAGTAGCCAAGATAAGTATTAAATATGTTTTGCCAACATTTATTTGGAAATATTTCTGGCGGATTTTGCGGTATTTCGCGTTTTTTTGGGAATTTCGCGGAATTTCGCGGAAGTACCTGAATTTTGCAGGTCCGTGACCGCACGAAATATCAGAAGCCCTGATGAGCAGATGGATTTCACAGTTCTTCTGTAATTTGAATTCCGCAAAGAAACTTCACATGCCCATCGGGCAAGCTAATAACAGAATTCACCAGCCTGATAGCAAAGTCCACCAGCCCCGGGCTATCGGACACTACTTTCTTTATACGCTGCACACAGATGTTCTTTTGGCTCATCAGGCAATCCTCCATAACTTTCTTGGGGAAGGAACAGGTGACAAAGCCCAAAGAACATCTGCACGGGAGGCTATGACAAGGGCTACTCTGAAATGAAGCAGGAGAGGTGGTTGTGATGACTTCATCAAGCTGGCATTTCCACATGCAATAGAGGATAGAGTTTTAGGAACAAACAAATTTTGAGTTTTTAATCTTCAGGGTTTGTACAGGTCATGGAAAACCTGGAAAGTGATGGAATTTAAGAATTTCATTTTCAGGGCCTGGAAAGTCGTGGAATTTAATTGTCGGTCCTTGAAAGTCATGGAAAATCAAAGTTTTGTTTAATAGTTTACCGGTAGTGACTGCAGATGGCAAAGCAAGGACAATGTAAGATAGAGAGGAGTAATTAAAGAGCGCAAATGGCACCCATTTTGGTAGACACCAGAGTCTGTGTCTGTTGAGTTGCTTAAGGTCAAAAAATACCCCCAAACTAGGAAAATTGTGAAAGTTTTTGAAAGTGACAACTAAACCTAGGGTCATGGAAAACTTGAAAAGGCCATGGAAAAAGTCACGGAAACTCATGGAATTTGAACAGCTCAAAAGAGTACAAACCTATACCCAATTTGTAATGTTCCATAGTTCTCAATTTGTTGCGATAAGCATGTTTCAGTTAATTATTTTAGTTACTGTCAGTAATCCTTTTAATAATCACATTGTTGAAATATAAAATTACTACAGGTATATTAATATAATAATAAAATCATTATTATTGACATTTATAGTGACTGCCAACAAAGTGTTTTATTTTGTTACAGATCGTTGATAAAGTTTCAGTTGATCATGCCTTAAAGCAGCTGCCACATTTCCACAAAGATTTTCATGGTCTTACAGATGAACAGGCAGAGCTTGAATTTATAAAGGAAGCTCAAAAACTTCAAGAATATGGAGTGCATTTCTACAAAGTGCAGAAAAAGTTAGAAGCATTAGGAAAGGTGAGATATTGTTAATTAGTTTTGTTGTGCTTGTTCATCTACCCTGTATGTCATTGTGTGTTTCACCAAATGTGAACTGGGGGATTGGTGTGAAGTAAAACCACAGTAACTAATTAGCCTGGGCAAGGGATAGCCTTCACTACAGATGAAACTAAACCTCAGGGATAAGTCTGTCGGCAGGCCAAAGCCAAAATCCTTGTTCTAGGCCTTCACCTGTGTACCAGGATTTCAGGTTGATCAGGTTGAAGGGAAATTTGAAATTTACTTTGGGTAGTCCGAACGTACAAGAACCTTGGTGCTGCTCTCACAGTCATTACTGTCCTGGGGTAGATTAGGCCTGAGACACAGGCTAACCGAGGAACAGCCACACAAGTCCCATAGTTCCATGGCGACACTGTGATCAGTGCTCATTGGCCTGCAAGTAAGCTCTCCAGGGGTCTCTGGCCCAGCCCTGTAGCCCCGCTGCTTCACATATGATGGCTCCCTGCCCATCAGTAGCAAGAGTGTTTCTGATCTGTTCCAAAAATCTATAAATGTACGTGTAGAGATTTAGAAATGTTTTTCAGTCATTCATGTGTTTAGCCCATTTAGTTGTGTTAAGGGAGAAAGGTTCTTTGGTTAAAATTGGTGCTTTAGACGTTTGTTAAAGCTTTTTATTAAATTTGTGTAATAACGTTTTATTTCATCTGTTTTCTTTCAACAGTCCAGGAAAAAAGGCTTAGAAGCAGTGTGGATTGGAATTTGTATCCGTGGAGTCACTGTTTATGAGGTAATGATAATCATTTTTAATGATTTGGAGGACCAAAAAAAATAACCAACAACTAGGCCTTTTAAGTTGTGTTACTTGCTGGATTTTGCTTGGAACATTATCTTTCCAATTTTTTTCACATTTTAAAAGCCCAAATTTGTGTGAATGAAATGTCTAGAATGTTATGAATCGAAATTAATTATTTTGAAATCAAACTGATCTTTTCTGTTCTGTTATTTCTTATTTTAGACACGGGGGCATTTAAAATTTCCAACCCACAGACATTCTTGGCCTATGACAAAGAAGCTGTCATTCAAGGTACATGTGTGGACAGTTGCTGTTTTGTTTTTCAACTTCATTGTCAGGCTTGTTATTTAACTTGAACAAGAATTTTGCAACTCATTTGTTTCAGAAAAAGAAGTTTTTTATAGAGCCAAGAGGGAATCCTGAATTACCAAAGATGACATTTTATACAAATCATTATAAAAAGTAAGTGCCCAAAATGATTGCTCTTTTTCAATCAATGTGATCATCCACTAACTTAAAAGTGAGTTGATGCATTTGTGATGATAATTTATATAATTATTGTTGCAAAATAAAGAACTTGCTATTTTTTCTCAACTTTTTGGTTTTGTTTGCTTGTTTGTTTGTTTTTAGGGCCAGATATCTTCTCCAGATGAGTCAAGCATTTCACAGATTTCAGATGAAGATGAAAACAAAGATGGCCATTCTCGACCAAGAAATGTCTCTTGGTAATTTAGTATTTACTTGCCAAGTACCCCGTGACACATACAGTACTGTGTTAATATGTTTAGCAAATTATCAAACTTCTTGACAGATTGATTGATGCTTTTCATTTCCATTCCTTAAAATTGGCTTTGTGGTTAAATGTGCAATAACGGGACTACTACATTAATTTTAAGCTTTGGTTTCACCTTGCGATATTAATGATTGTTTTTTTAATTGTTATTAGTTGTTGTCTTTTGTTGCTTTTTTTTAAAAAATGCTTTCAATAGCAAATGGCATTTTTGATAAAGAGGTGAAAAGTTGGCTTGAGGATTTTTGGTTTAAATGCTTTACGAGTTGAATTGCCTTGCTGCTTTTAGGTTTGTTTTATGTGTAAATATGCAGAGTATATAAAATGAACTATGATCCTACTTTCTTAGATGAACCAGAGCCCAGAGTAGAGAATGGCTTTGTAGAACCAGCAGCCTATCAGCGGTCACCATACAGGAGGTCCGGCAGTGAACCTTCTGTCCAGCCAATGATTTCTCATCCTCAAGCGAGCCAGTCTAGGAGACAGTCAAGCTTCGAAAACAAGCGGGTACCCAGTGATGTACTCCAGAGTCTTTCGACAGATTACCAAAGTAATGCAAGGAGACGATACTCTGCCAGTAGTGAGTCTGACAGCAGCTCAATGTACCAAACATCCAATGGTCCATCACCACGGAAACTCTCTGATACATCACCACGGCAACTGTCACAGGACGTGGATGAAGAGCGGGATGTTGACGTGCCTTATGTGATCGGTCAGTTTAAGTTGGAAAACAAGCTTTACCGTAAACCTTTCTTTCTTGACAGGGCATCAACTTTTAGTGTAAATAGCAAGGGAAGGTTACCAAAGAAATCAAATCTTAAAAGGGCTGTTTCAACTTCAAGACATAGTTTGAAAAGTCATTCTTCTCATTCTGTCATTTATGAGGAAATACCTTTATAATGAGACAGTCATGTCAGTTAAAACAAATCAAATTGGTTTTTATAGAACTGATTTCTTTATTTCCTAAAATTCCATTTTCTGTGTCTAGTAGTTCACTCCTTCTCTGTTCTATTAATGTACTTCGTAGTTTTCAGTTTGTATTATAACTGGCCCTTTATGCATCTTTAAGTATACTATACCATTTCCAATGTCTCCTCAATGACTTTTCTTTCTTTTTTTCTCGAGAAAAAAGGCTTCTAATAGTTAACCTCATTAAATCCTGCATGTTCTTGCAGTGTAATCACTTTTTTTCCTTTCTCTTAGTGTCACTGATAAGGTTATTCTCTCTTCAGTGCCTATTGATTTATCTGTGGTTAGACCTCATGGATACCTTAAAACAACTTTCTCTTTTTCATATTGGGATGTACACTACTAGTATGTAGACCTGCCTTCTACTAACTTTTTCATGAGTGGTTTTCATACTTGTCATTAATATCATGTTGATATTATGAGAATTTTATGTGCCCATGAAAGGTTTTGATCTCAATATTTAGGCCAGCAATGCGAAAATGCAACCTTTACACTGACAGCTGTGTTGATCTTGTAACTAAATACTGTTAGTTCTACAGACTAAATCACTTCTGCATTACTCATGTCACATCTGTATGATCATATTTTTTAATATTTTTGTGTGTGTGGCAGTTATGCTCAGGATGTAACTCCTGTTTGTCTTTTTTCCATGCAAATTATTCTCAAATTCTTCTGTGTGCTATCAGTATGTTGAGACGGTACATGCACATGCATGGAAGTGTTGTTTGTTTTCTATCTAAGCAAGGCATCCATTCCCAATTGAATACTTTATGTCCTTCCTTAGCTTCTTATGCAGACATTCTTAAGGGGTTCGTAATGTATTCCTGGGCCATGAATGTTCATGCGGCAGGCATGCTTCACAACCCCCCAGGAATGTCTGCCTAGGAGGCTAGATCTTCATATCACTCTTTCTTGCTACTTATTAAACAAAACTTTAGCATCTCTAATGGCTTTGGTGTCTTTTGTCTGTTTTTCTTTTCCTTTATGGCCTGATCTTCACCATCGTTCTTCGTGCAACTACATTATAGACACTGGCTGCACATACCTCAGTTTTCTTTCACTCAAAATGCAGCCTGAACCTAGTCTTTCCTTCCTTCCTTCCTTCCTTCCTTCCTTCCTTTTTGGCCTTTCTTCCTCCCTCCCAGGTCGCCCAAGAGCCATGATCTGCTGTTCCGCAGTTACCCCGGGGCTGGATTGAATGTGAATGCAGTCTGCAACTTCTCACACATTTACAAATGGCTTTTCTTTAGTTTTCTCAGGTCTGTTTTATATTTTATTGTTTCCTCCAAAGAAGACATTTGAGACATTTTCTTCCTAAATATCGGGGTATCCCTCTTTTTGATTGTCTCAGATTAAAGTTTGCCTTTAAACAACAACAAAAAACATTCATGCAATTCTTGAGCGTTTTTTTTTCTTTTTGCTGCAAGCCCTAATTAATTAAGTTGTAGACTATACTCAGGCAAATGACATCACTTCATTCTTTTCCTTTATTACTACATTTCTGCCTTAAAGTAAACCAGTTACAGATCCAACATTTCAGAGTGGAAATTTTTATTACATAGCTTATTTGTCACATTACCATCACCCCTCCCCCCACCCTCTCCCTTCCTTTCCCCACGCTACCAGCCTTGTGCAAGGCAAATTACCAACATGTTTCTCCTTTCTTGTGCATGAAAATTAAAGAGAATCAATACTCTTTCTGCACATCTTTGGTTGAAAAGCTAATTGAAGTTGACTGAGTTGTGAATTTTTATGTTTTATTACTTTTTTGTAATTGATCAAACTTGACATTTTTAAAGCAAAATTTTAATATTATGACCTTTGGTTTTTATATTCCTTTAAATTGTATTGAAAACCTTATGTTTACCAGACAAGCTAAATTATTGAAGCTACCTAAAAGCCAGAAATACTGTGATGTTAATGTTTCGCAAGTCTAAAACACACACACCATCAAAGAAGCATTGTCTCTGTAGCAAATGCACGACTACTAATGATTTGTATCCAATGGCATTTAATTACAGACTATAAAACTACAAATCTTACTCCAAGTAGCTCTATATTTCTTGTTTTCTTAGAGATTGCATATTCATTCATTAATGTTTTTTTCCCAATTTCATTACTTTCATCTTTTTATAGCCAAAGCTGTAATTGTTTGTTTTTTTCTTCTTCTCAAGTAGAATTTCTTTTCATGAAATCAAACTCATTTAAAATCTCATTGACATAAATGCAATTAACTTTTATCACTTGCTGACGTGAAGGAAGCATTGTAATCATGTCTGTTAAAATCTTATTGACACGTTCTTTAAGAGGGAAAGACTTGCTAAATTCAATTTAGTCAACAATGATTACCCACCGCAGAAAAGTGGTGCGTTTTAAACCTGTTCAGGACCGAGAAAAGCGTTTTAAATGGAGAGGTAACTATTTATCACTTAAAAGGAATTTCAGTGCAGTACAAATTTGATTCTTATCACAGTGCCAAAGATTATTTGTTGCTTTTCTTGGCAGTGACAAAGAAATTCATTTCTTTTTCTGTCAGGTCATGTTCACTTCACATTGAAATTGAAATGAATGTCCTTTTTCATACAAACAAGTATAATACATTGTGACACCAAGCTTCTCAATAACTGAAATTTAGATTTTAATGTTTCAAGAAAGGCTTTCTTTGGAAGAGTATATTGAAAGACTTATAAAAGGTTTCAATTTTGGCCCGTATGATGTCATGCTGTGTAACTTCATAATAAACTTAAATTGAATAATTTTAGAAGCCATTCATATTTTCTATTTGGTTTCCAAGTCTATAAGTATAAATAATTAGGATGTCAAACTGTAATGATAATACATATATATATATAACATGATGTATGTGTACCTCAATATTTGTGCATAAGATTTCTAGGAGAAAATCAGAACACATCTCTGAGGATTTCTTTTACTTTGTCTTGTTTTTTTGTCAGCTGGCAGTGAAAGGAGTTGTGTTAAATTGAGTTTATTTTTATTGCAGTAATGATCGCTCAAACTCTCATATCCTATTTTAGCATTTTTATTAAAATTCGGTCAGAATATTTTGTGTTTTGATCAGATGTTCTTTAATTAAAAATTCAAGATGATAGCACCTGCTGCTCTTCCAAGCTGTATGAAGTCCATTTCCTGTCTCTAAAATCCTTTCATTTGTTCTAGTGTTTTCACATCTTCTTGTCAATTTTTCTTGTAGCCTTTCGTTATAACTCCTGTCATTGAAGACTAACACTTCTGATGAAATTTAATTTATTTTTTGAATGTTTAGACTCCACTTTAAACTCTCAAAAGGTGGAACAAGTGAGAAGCAGAGATTTGCAAGATGAAGGTAAAATTTAGGGCTAGCTTGTAAATATTCTGTCATTTGCATGTGTTTATCATACTCTTCTGTCTGTCATACTCACCTGGAATGTGATTTTTGTGAAGCATTAATTTTGAACTGTCACTCAAATCAGGTTGGATTCATTTTCAGTTCCCTTCTAGCCTATTTCTTGAGATATAATTTTTGTTATTGATAATTATTCTCTATAAAAATTCACTTTTATTTCACTCTAAGATCGTTTCACATTTTGAGAAAGGGTTAATTAGAAATCGTTTTTTGGAGAATGTACTCACAATGTTAAACAGCTATTTACATTGTAGTCATGAATGGGTTAATGTTGTTTTTCTGAGCCATGACAATTTCCCCAAGTCTCATTTTTGTAAGTGGCCTTGATCTGTGAGCCTCTGTTTTTGAAATTTTAGCACAAAGTCTTAAATTTTTAAGCAAGGAACCAAGGAATTTTGGAGTTTCACTGTTAATTTAAAGAAAAAAGGTTTTGGATGAATATAAGATTTTATGGTATATGGTCTAATTTGGTGAATATGTTTACGTAGCACAACGGGTAGCTGGTCTATCATGATTATGTCAGTCATTTTCAGCTTAACATCAAGGCCTTATAGTGAATTTTAGTTGAATTTTCAAGGAAATTTTTTATAGTTAATGTTAATATGAGTATAATCTTTCAAAAGTCTGTTGTATGAATTCAAAGACTATTGTAAATTCATTAAAGTTTACTTGACTGTAGTATCCCTAAACAACAGAACCAACCTTGATAAAATAGCTGTCTTTGTAATTACCCAAAGTGGAACTATAGATAACTTTTAACCCTTTAAGCCTCAATATCCACATACAAATTCTCCAAGCTGATCTCCATACTTTTCCTTTAAGAATTAGCTGAGAGAATTTAATAGAACATCAACGGATTTTCTCTTTCCTGATCATATTTTTTATATTCTCACAACCTTATCTCTTGACAATGTATGGACATTGTTGGGAGAAAATTGCTGTTGGTCACTATTGGGACTTAAAGGGTTAAGGGCTCTTTCTCACAAAGACATTTGTTATGGTGTAGCCGTTTTTGCAAGTAAAATTTGCAAAAAGTGATGCAATACTGAGTCCCTTAAAGGTATTATTCTTGCATTTCTGAGTAAGAGATAATGAAGGATTTTGGAAAGCAGGTGTTACTTATGTTTTTAAATAATAATATATTCAAACAAGCAAGAGTATTGACATCGGTTTTATTTATATTATTTAGTATTCAGACATTGCCCTAGAAACTTAGTTGTAACTTTGTAGCTAATTACGTATCATGAAGTGCCTTTTTTCATCTTTTTAGAAGATGCATCAGGAAGTTTTTTATTGTATGGCACATAAACACCTTGTTTAGTTTAGATATTGGGGATCAAACAATATTCCAGAAGTCCTTTTCTTCCATTATTTTTGTGAATAAATTAATAATTGATGCTTGGCATCTCAAAGCATCCTGGTTTTTTGCTTGGTCTTTCACTATTCCTGTTTAAAACACGTTGTCTGTAGAGTTGCGGGATGTTTGGTGGAGGTATTATCCCATTTACTTGTTGATTGTAATAACAATTTGAGCACTGTAGATTTAAAAGATATGAATATTTGCTGAAATACTTATTCTCAAAACACAAGCTTTGAACTGTGTTATTTCTGATGACATGTAAACTAATTTATCATTCTTGCTAAAAGGATATTTTGTACCTATGGTGTGAAAGTTCTTGGCAGCTATGCCAGAGAGAATTTTTTATTTTGACAGTGTAATACTGCTTTTTTTGAACTAAATAATCATATTACCTTACCTCTCTCTTCAGATGAAAGTAAGCGCTCAGATGTCTTTGCTTCTCCAGACCGAGTAATTTGCGTAATCAAGTTTACAAAAGAGCCGGGGAAGCGGTTAGGTGAGAAAAACAGTTCAAGGTCCATAAAAATAATTTCCACCCTTCATGAAACCTAAAAACACATTAATTGTGTTTGTTATGTCTGGATAACACCATGAGATTCAACCTGCATATATTAAAGTTGTTAATTTAAAACACAGCAGGAAAGAGAACAGTAATGAAAAAAACAGTCTTCAAGAAATTAAAGTGAATAGCATTTTAACACAAAGGGAGATGTACCACAACACAGCTGGCCTCATATCATGACATTTAAAAGTTTAGGAACCAACTTCACTTGATAACCATGATTATGCCAATAGTGTTAGTTACAAATTGACGAAGACGTGTCTCCATAGCACCAATTAAAAGAGGATTATATAGATCATATAGCAAAAATCCTCTATGAAGCCCCCCCCGCCCCGGCCCCCTGTTAGGGAGGGGGGCTTATTTAATTTAGAAAAGACGATGGTGTCAGTTCTCCAAAAAGAACGAGAATACAAAGTGGAAAAACTCACTTACAAGAAGGTTCAGTTGGAGTTCATGCAGCTGAGGGTCAGAATCAAATCCGAACTTCCAACTGGTAAATAAACCATCCTGGATCAGTAGTCCACATGAAGTTTTACAGTCGTGATTGATGAATACAGTCTATCATTTATTAGTGAAGAATAATAAAATTATTAGGGGAAGGGAGTGGGGGGCTTATTAACTTTCTTCCCCTGAAAAGGAGGGGGTTATTAAAGGGAGGGGGCTTATTTGAGAGGGGGGGGTGCTTAACAGAGGATTTATGGTAGATAATGTTACATCACTGGATCTGTTTTTGTGAAGACAAGTAAACAGAGGTTTGAAGTTATTAGCCCCTTGGACCAAGCTGTTTGATTATAAGAAATGTCATGAAGAACCCTGCATGACTTTAAATTGTGTAAACTAAAAATTGTTATATTACTGTAGGTATAACTGTTCTTGGAGGGGAAAATTCCAAGCGACTAGATCTGGGAATTTATGTCAAGTCTGTTACTGAAGGAGGGGCAGCTTGGAAAGATGGCAGACTGAAGGCTGGTAAGATAATGCAGTATTAAAACCTTTGAATATAAAATATTTAAAAAAATCACTTCTACAAGGTTCTCCTTGGTATTGACAGTTAAACAGACTTTCCAGTTGCAACCTGCTGATACAAAGGATTAACATTTAGAGGATGTTGCAAATTTTTTTCTTCAAGTGTTGAAAAATATTTCCATTTATGGGCAGCAAACAAATGAAATAAGGGCTGTCCCCAAACAGTGCCTGGTCAGTGGTAGCTCTTGTCACATTTCTTTTGCTCTTGGGTGACTGGCAAATATAAGTTTCTTATGCTATCCTGGACAGCCTTAATTTCCCAGGTTCAGAGCACCAGGCTCCCTTTTTTTAAATTTTGTATAGAGCACAGCCTTGGAAATATTTTTCAACTCGAGAAGAGAAATGATTTTGTATATGATCAGTAGCACAATACGTGTGCACAATCAGAGTGACACAAACTTCTTCTCAAATATCTCCTTTATTTTAAGCGGTACAATTGTAAGACTTCATACCAATAAAGGTAACATGTTTGTCAATAAATACGCGACGTTTCGTGAATATTCACTGCATTCTTATTTTTTGCGAGATTTTTGTTTTAAAAAATTGATTAAAAATATGGCCGTCACGCGTAACATTTACACAGATGGAATGTTGTTTGATAATAAATATCTTGACCAAAGCGCGCCTTATTAATTTGAAAAAAATGTTAAAATTACAAAGACCAAACATACTTTCAACCTAATAACTAAATTCTTCTAAAACCTGAATCGGTATGGTTAAAATTCAAAAAAAGTACATCATGGTTATGGCGTCACGGTACTGCTCTCAGTGTCTGCAGTTGAAATTCATGTTCCCAGACAAGTTATGAAATGAGGTGATCAATGAAAATACTAACCCAGACGGCATTCTCACTTTTTAAGGACTCGCTCCTGAAAATATGAACAACCTAGGGCCATTTGCTCCAACGCAGTAAGAAAAAGTCCCAATCCCAAGCCTTATGAAACGCTCCATGATTTGATGCGCCATTCAAAACATCAGACAAAGTCAAAGTCTTCCCAAATGCCCGGAATGGAACCAAAACCTTCAGATTGCCGCCACATTTGATTCTCATCTCAAAACAAATGTTCCTGAGCATTTCCACGAAAAAATATGAAGTAGGAGGCTCGCTAGAAGAATTTTTCGAAATCCCAAGCCTTGCGAAACGCTTCTTCATAAGTTTCATATTACATGTATGATTTTCTTGCGCGAAGGGCAGCGAAAAAGCATAAAACGTCGCCATGATTTCGAACGATTTCTTCGTGGAAACAACAACATCTGGCCTTGGTAACCTCCCAAGAAGGTTCTAGAAGCTTTTGTTATGTAATAACTCCGAAAATAGCTGTGACACGTGCAGAAAAACACCCGGGTCACGTTCACTACGCAAGGCGAGTTTACGCGAGACGGTTTTCAATGGAGCGTGAGAATAAAGCAGAATTAATGAGCAGGTGGAGAGAAGAACAAAAGAAGAAGAAAGCTATCAAAAGAGCTCACTACGAAAAAAACAGAAAGCGTGTAAACTGTACCAGTTGTATGATGCGCAATGCATTATGGGTAAAAACTAAAATTGCTGACTTGGCAAAAAACTTTCAATTATATAATCTTGTGCTAGTTATGGTGATTTACTGTGGTAATTATAAAATGTTAATATGAATTTGGACAGATTACTAGTTATTTTAACAAATTAAGAGGCTGCAAAGCATCATGGGTAAAATTAAGAATGCTGACTAGGCAGCTAAAACCAAGTGAAACATAATTATTTGGGGCCTTAGTGTGTTGTACTGTGCAAATTAAAGTGTTAACGTGAGTTTTGAGAAATTTGTAGAAATTTTGCATTTTTGATGCATGTTACACATTTGTACATGCTTATTGTGCTACTGATCATATCCAAGTGGCCATTTCATGTTCTATTGTTTTCTTATAACACCAATGAAGTACCCAACCATTTCAAATGATCGTAATAATTGTTTTTGCTGCAGAAGGCGTGATGTTTAATAAATTTAACCACAGCAGCGGGGACCTTTTCATGTGTGAAGATGACATGTTATTGTCACATGTGGAAATATCACCGTTTTCGCAGGAAAGCTCACCTAGTATTTCATTGGTGTTCATATAAACAGCTAGTATTTTATGGGTCTACTGTAATTAAATATTATTTCTCCTCTAGACTTTGAATTTGTATTCAGCCAGGAATTTTTGGCTTGAATCATTATGCAATTACCTTCTTCTCATTTGCCAGTTTGTGATGAAAAGTTGGTTTGATTTTTCTGTATAGGTGACCGTATTTTAGCTGTCAATGGGCAAAGCTTAGAGAGGGTCACTCATGAGCACGCAGTAAACATTCTTAAGAATGTAACCAGCCCTGTGGAGCTAAGAGTTTCACAAAGTGCCTATAACTTATCTTCATTTGGTGAGTTGTGCCAGGCCACAGGCTTGTTATTAATTTTTTGAATGTAGTAAGAATGAGCCTCTGTCATTATTTTCTTTGAAAGGTTCTCCTCAATTCTATTCTAATCTGTTTTGTTTGTAAAAGAGTAGAATAATGTAGCCTCTTTCAGGCTCTATTTTTCTTGATGCAAGAAGTCATGCTTCATTTTCCCTTCAATGCTAGTTTTCGGCATGCTATATGACATGGTGAAGCATAACTTAAAGCTTACTTTTGTGCGCCCCAAATTTTTTCTTCCATGCAAAAAATCCTGCTTTTTTTATTTTCTTTACCAAACAGGTTACATTTCATGCTCATATGACAGCAAGCCAATAAAAATGCAAATACACAACATACATAAAAAGAATTGTAAACACATGCTCTCTATAGAGCTATTTTTTACCTATGGCAAAGTGCAGACATTTTTGTTTTAACGTCTTGTTCATTCAACAGATCTTTCTAGTATTCCAAATGCAAGTTCAGCCAATGAGGAGCCAGAAACTCTTGAAATCAAGCCTCTGACACCACGTGAACCATCTTCAGCAGCAGAACCAGACAGCCCACAGGATTCGCCAAGAGACACCCATTCTGAGCCGCGTCCATCAACTTTTGCATTTCCCTCAGAAGATGAACCCGTGACAATGATTTCTAAGTCAATTCCTCCTTCTGTGGTGTCAGCATCAAACAGACCTTCAAGAATGAGTCAGTTGGAGAGGGGTATGTCTGACACTGATGTAATTTGCTTTGTTAACCCTCTAAGCTCCAATGACGATCCACATACAAATTCTCCCGACTGATGTTCATACATTTCCTTAAAGAATTATGAGAAAATTTGATAAAAGATCAAAGCAATTTTTTGTTGACCATTTCATTAATTCTCCTAACCTTTTCTCTTGATGATGTATGGTTGTTGTTGGGAGAAAGTTGATTTTGGTCACTCTTGGGACAAAGGCCAGTTGTCCCACCATTTTACAGCCATGTGCTTAGCTCAGTACCCAGGGCCCAGTTGTTCAAAGGCCGATTAGCGTTTAAGCCAGGGTTAAATTTAACCCAGGTTTCTTTTTCCTTTGTTCAAAAACATTTTCTCGGATAGTTTTCTCTGTTATTTTATAAGAGCATTCAACCATCAACTTGTTGACAAAAAGAATTATACTGAATTTACTTTTTAAGCTTTCATATCTGAATTCAAATTTCGCACTTACCCTAGGTTATCTTAACCCAGCTTTGAACAACCCGGCCCTGGTCTTGTACTAAAACAGGGCTGTCGCTAAAAGTTGCCAGGTATATGCATTTAGTAGGAGGGGAATATTGTACAGCTAAGAAGTTCTTTTTGTCCCATTTTCATTTTGTGTCCTATAAGAGTAGCCGGGGCTCATCCTCATAGTAGCCGGGGAAAATCATCGGCCTCTGAGCGCTTAGTGACTTCCCTGTTAAAATAATGTACATCTACAGTGTCTTTGTTTTGATACAAACAGGCATCCCGCTTTTATTAAGAGGTTTTGTTAATGGGATTTAATTATGGATGAAGGAATGGAGGTACCAAAACAAGGTCAAACCTACCCTTGCCTATCTTTCACTGATATAACAATTTACGTGCAAAAAGATAGTGATTTTTGAGCAATTTTTCATTTCCATCAAAATCGCAACACTGGCCCTTCATGCCTTTCATTATTGTTGCTCTGAGGTAATCAGTGTTGTTTTGTTGTTAAATTTGTCAGATTCTGATGATCCAATCAAAGTATCACAAGATTCAAGAGATACTGGAGGGAGAAAGGCTCAGTCAAGGAGTCAAGGTGTGCCATTAGAGGCAAACATACAAAGTTCTCTTCTGTCAGCTGCTGCACCACTCGTCTCCACCGGTGTTGCCTCCCCTGTGGAGGAGTCGCCACGATCTGCACAGGAATCCCAGAGTGGGGAGGAGAGTGGTGCATATAGTGAAGATACATTTCCAGTGAGTTGTTTATTTTATTGACTGATATTTGTTTTCTATAATATTATTTCTAACCCTTGGATGAAGTTTTTGTTACAGTGCTTGTTGTCTTCAAGGCCTGTCATTTAGTGCCATGAAAGGTCTTTAAGTTAGTATTTGTTTGCTGGAGAGAGAGGCAAAATTCAGGATGTCGAGTTAAGTCCTATGTTACCCTGTGACAGTAAAAATCTGCAAAATAATTATTTGCAGTCGCTTTTTTTTTAAATAATAATATTAATTATGCTAATTTTCACTTTTTTCTTCGATGAACTTAAGTTGTATTTCATGAAAAGCCTTGCATTTGTTTGTTTCCACATGCTATGAAACCCATTTTACACTTTTCTTTGTCAAGTTCATTTTATAAGGATGGTTTTGGGAATAAGACAGCTGGATTAAAATTGGTCATGTAGGGATCTCTAGTGATAAAAACGCAGATTTAAGCATTATATTGAGCAAGAGTTGTTTAAAAAATAATTATTAAAAGATATTGAGGTGAAGTAAGATAGTATTAACTGTTGTGTCAGAAATATTAGTGTTCTACTTTGTTTAGAATATTTTTGCTTTTTGTTTACTTCTGCAGGATGGTGCTTTTGTTGTTGATTTGGAAAAAAAGGAAGGAAGTTTGGGGTTAAGTGTCAGTGTAAGTATGATTGCTAGATTAATACACAACGACGAGTTTAAAATGCTGCTGAGCTACATGTGCTACTATCAGGTAAACACCCCATTTGGCATTTTTCAGGACTCCTTTGTGACTCAGGGAGAAAATGGGAATGAAAAATAATAATTTAATAATGTATTTGGTGAGCTAGCCCATTAGCCAAGCTGTCTTACTTTACTGGGCTCGCTAACCTATGGTTGTTTATTCCTGGAAATATTGTTGTGTTTATATGAGAGGTGGCTGGGCTAGCCTACTTGCCAAGATCTCGGCAAGCAAGTGTTTTTTGAGCTTTGCAGAACAAAACCTCGTTTTTTTTTTTAATTTAGCTTGTCCTTTGGACTTTCAAGTAGCTTTTGTAATATTAATTTTGCTTGCTTGGGATATATTTTTATGCTTGTATTAATGACTCATGGTGTGTCGGAACACATCCAACATACCATGAGACAAGTTGCAGCAACACGTTGCACTGGCAGGTCACTCCTTGAGTACAGGTCAGGCAACTGGTTGCAGCAACATGTTGGGGCAACATGTCGCAGTGACAAATTGCTTCATAATAATAACAATAACTTTATTTATATAGCGCTCATATCCTGAGCTCATGGCGCTTGACAATGTTAAAAAGGGAAAAAATGAAATAATTTACATACCACAAGCATGGAATTAAAAAATATTTAAAAAATCTATTTACAATCCATATATTACAGGTCTTAAAATCATTTTACAAAAACAAAGACCCACTCTCTAAAAATTGCCCAAAAATATATGTTTTCAGTCCTCTCTTGAAACCAGTTAAAGATGGTGACTTGCACAAATGTAATGGTAGCGAATTCCACAGTTTAGGGGCACACGGTGTACTGTGCAACTCTTTGTCGGAATTTTGTTGCTGCAACAAGTCGCAAAAAATCAAATCAGACTGAATTTGTGCAACTTGTTGCAGCAACAAAATTCTATTGTATCGACAACAATTTTACCAAGAATTCTCCAGTACACATGGAGCAATTTTGTCACTGCAACATGTTGCTGCAACTTGTCGCCTAGTGTATTAAATGTCTGGACCATTGATCATCAGGCAAGCAAGTATGAATATTTACTTTTCCTGGACAACCCAACAGCACTTTTTCCAAGTAATTAATTAATCAATGGTGTTAAAATCAACAGTTTAAAAAGTATCTGGGTGTGACCAATTAATTAACTGTAACGCATCAAAGTTTGTTTGTTTTTTGTTTTTTTTTTCCTTACTGGTTTGGAAATGGCATGAGATTTGCTACCCAGTTACAAATGGCTCTAACTTAGGGTATATTTACTTTGTGTTTTCGTCTATTATAATATTTTTTTAATCTCTTATTTTAGGGTGGAATAAATACTAGTGTCAAACTTGGTGGAATCTACATCAAATCACTTCAGCCAAATGGACCCGCAGACTTGGATGGCAGGGTTCGTGTTGGTGACCGCATCCTGGCTGTGAATGGCATCAGTCTGATTGGAGTCACGCACAAGCAGGCAGTGGAAACCATTAAAATGGCTCCTCATCGGACAAGGCTTGTTTTGGATCGGTCAGTTCCTGTTAATGTTCCAAAGTCAACTGGAAAAAAGACTCGGCCACAGGCTACAGATAAACCCTTCACAGTGGAGCTTCTAAAGGGTGTTGGGGGTCTGGGACTCAGTTTGGTTGGTGGCAAAGGAGCTGGGGAGGAGCATGGAGGTGATGGTGTAATCTACCTATAGTCCTTTTAATGGGCTGTGTGATACTGTAATCATGGGTATTTACCATTATGAAACATTAGCATAAGAAGTTGTGAAACGGGTAAACTGAAGGCGGAAGTATTACATCTTCCTAAGTCTTGGGCTCAAATTTTGTGTTTAAATGATTTGGATTTGGTCACTATGCCACTATTATTTGTTTGACCTTTGCTTTGAAAACAGTTCAAACAGAGTAGTTTTTTCCTTCCTCTCTTTCAAACGATAATAATTATAATAAAGTGAAGAAGAATCACAAACTAAAAGAACTTTAACTGATGATTAGTTTTATTAAAAACACCCCTTAATCATTTTTTACAAATGTAATTCTCCAGTATTGGTAAACAGTTAGTGATTAGTGATCTAGACTGAAGCAAATCTAACAGTAGCAACATTACAAGTTTTTCTGAGAATGTTAATAAACTAAGTTTGCCACATAATATAAATGGTGAGTTGACGCAACAGGACGGCCGAAAGAAGAGGGCGGCAAAACGCTTGTGTGTGACAAACTTGACGTGGTTATTACTTGTGCGTTTTGTGATCTTCACTTCCCATTTATGCTTTCTGGATTTTTACAAAAAGATCTGTTTAAAAGAGGATGAAGTTTGGCAGAAACTATTGTCACCCTTGTCACTCAAGGTTTGCTGTCTTCTTTCCTCTCCTGTCCAGTTACGTAAGCTCACTGATGTTGTAGGGGAAAGAACAACTTATGAATAATAAGCATGTCAAGAAACTGGAATGAGCATAATATTGTGGCTTGCAAGTAGTACTTATGTTGAACTTGTTCATAAAATGTTACCTTTGTAGTAGTTGTTTTTCCGATCATTATCATTGTAGTTTAATTTCTATTACCTTTTTTAATTGTTTGTGTGAGTGTCCGTACTTATCACCCCATACGATACCTTTCTAGGTTTCCTCAGAATCAAAAAGATGTTTCCAGGGCAACCTGCAGCTTCATCTGGTAAACTTCAGATAGGTGACATTGTGCTGGAGGTGAATGGAAATAGCATGCAAGGTGTAACCCACCAGGAAGCCATCAATCTAATACGCACTGGGCCAACGGAAGTAAAACTTTTGGTCAAAAGAGAACCATCTTCTATCCCTCAATCACTTCTGCAAAGGTCAGGGTCAAATGCTAGTGATGTGGACCCTGCCCAGATTCTTGCGGACATACAGAATAAGCTGAAGGCTGACTCGCCGTCACTGAGTAAAAGATCATCTGAGTCATCAACAAGAGGGCAACTATCAAATGCAAGCTCACTTGAAGTTAGAGATGAAGTGCCAATAACCCAAGAAGCAGCTGTCATTAACGAAGCACCCGTTAGTTTGAGGTCAAGTCTGATATCTGAGGAGTCAGCTAAGCAGATTGCTCAGTCCAATCACCCCAACCTGGCTAGCAGGTTGTCAGAACCAGTTGTAATACAGGCTAGGAAAGAACACGAAACTTTAGCAGCAACTAACTCGCTTCCTAACATTACATCAGTGAGGCCAAAGGATATTCCAAAAGTGAACAGACAGGAAGCGTTTCAACACAGCACAGAAGAGGAAGATGCAGATGCAACTTCTCTCGGTGATGCACCATTAGCAGAAGATGAATCTAGCGATGTTGAAGACTCAAGGAGATCCTCTTCAATTGACATTGTTCCTCCTGATCGCTCTATATATGATGAACAGAGTGTGAGGGAGCTTATGGAAAAGCTTTCCACAGTGGAATCTTCAGAGGATGAAACTGATCTTAAGGACACAGGAAAAATGTCTTTGGCTAGTAACAAGCCGATTTTACCTGTTTTACAGGATGAGGTTTCTTCCTCTTCATCAGAATCAGAAGAAAGTGATGTGGAAAAAGAACCAATAATGAACAACACAGATCAAAAGTCAATCCTGGTCACTGATATTAAAGAGGATGTAAAACCAAGAAGCTTGACTCCACAGGAGGAGGTTAGCTGGCAATTAATTACTATACTATGAGATTATTTGTATAGGTAATAGCATGATTTGTAGTGATATTTGGCATAAATACCACAAGTGATATTTCAAAATTGTTATAGGTAATTTCACGAGCCATTAGGCAATTGAAATTTGAGACAATTTTGAAATATCACGAGTGCTATTTATGCCAAATATCACGTACAAATCTTGCTATCATTTGTTTATACTAATACCCGCGAAAGGTTTGTAATTTTCACATGCAGGTATTTCAAATTAAGCTGAAATACCACTGCTCTGAGCCAATAAAATTGCAGAAATTTCTCATGTAGTAGTATAAAAAAGAAAAGAAAACAATTCTTAGATTACTAGCAAAAGCAGTTGCAACATGACTGCAAGAGGTTTAATGGCAAACTACAACAGCCTAACTTGCTCTTGTTTGGTTCACACCAGGTATTGTACATAGAGTTGACCAAAGGCTCTGGTGGTCTTGGCTTCACATTAGCTGGTGGTGCCAATACTGTAGGAGGATGTTTTGTTCGTGACATTGTGGGTGGTCCAGCTAAAGAAGATGGGCGTTTGCAAGCAGGCGATCAAATACTAGCGGTAAGGAATCAAAAATGCTGTGTACCCTCAGTGTTAAAAACATTAGTCAGTAGTGTTGGAGGTTAGGTGCCGCATTGGTAGTGACAGAGGAGAGGTTGCCATGGCAACCATGCCACAGCCTACCTTGAGGCACCTGTCAACACAGCACCAATGAATTCTTACCCAAACAGGGAACAAAATGAAGAAGAAAGTGTAGTACGTTTGAGTGTCAAATAATATTATTTAGCACAGCAGTACTCATTGAGG
Organism: Porites lobata; assembly: GCA_942486035.1. Classification (NCBI taxonomy): domain Eukaryota; kingdom Metazoa; phylum Cnidaria; class Anthozoa; order Scleractinia; family Poritidae; genus Porites; species Porites lobata. The sequence goes on from CALNXK010000081.1 coordinate 615,962, forward strand.
ACATTATTTTTACATCTCCCTGTGGAGACAGGACTGCCATTTTGCATAGTCATCTTACCCACACAAACATCTTGCAGTTTGCAGGGCAAAGGAAGTACCTTCATTTCTTTGGTTTTTTTTTTTAAGATTTGGAGTATTGATCTGGCCCTGGGAATCGAACCCACGATCTCCCATTTTGCAGTCAAGTGCTCTACTGACTGTTATCATCTTTTTTTTCTGGCAAAATCTAACCTTTAGTTGGGTTTTTTGAACTTTTTGGCAGACTACTGCTGAGGTTTACCAAGGTCAAAGGAGTGTTACAGATGTATGTTATGTTGAACTCAGTTTTCATTAAGTCTGGCATTCTTTCTGTTAGGTTGATGGAGAGGATATCTCATCAATGAAGCATATGGATGCTGTAAATGTTCTACGAGCCACAAAACAGACTGTTAAACTTAAAGTTTTGAGACGACCAGCTGGGGTGAGCTGTGTGGAACAGATGCTCAAATGTGTAGTCTGAGTGGAGTTTATTTTTTGTTAAGATACATACCGCTATTTTGAGAAAGGTTGTCCAAAAAATGTGCATGTGACAATCGCAAAAAGGTAATATAGGATATGATCAATACACTGTTCCTGATGACTGCAGTTGTTGAACCTACTTTTGTTGCTTTCCTTTAGCACTGGCAAACATATGTCTATAGCCTCTCGTGCCATTCTTTCAATTTCTTTGAAGAATGTTCAGTGAACTCAACGCCACTTGCAATACCTTTCGGGATTGTCACATTCACATGTCCTACAACCTTTCTTGAAATAGCTGTATACTTGTACATCACATAAAGTAAAGTGTCCACTCTCTGGTAGATAAGCTGCACTCCACGTGTGGTAGTCAGGAGAAGTGCTTATTAAATTACTATTTTCCGAATTAATGTTGGTTAGATAATACTGTAATGAAGGTCAAAGAGCTTTTATAAACCTAGATGAGCTGTCTCAGACGAGGGGTTAACTTTAACCAACATGCTGTGTACTTCAAAAAATTGAAGAGAACCCAGTGCTCTGAACCTGTAAAATCCAGGGTACCCAGCATATGATTTCTATGTGAATACTGAGATTTCGTTTCCCTACACGCAAAATGAATTTACTATGTTTTTCAAAACTTGCCCTCACTTTAACCGTTTTTTTTTTATGTGGTTGCAAGTTTATCTTGTCTGCAGTGCTTGTAAATAGAGAACTGGTTGTCCCTTGTCTGTTAGGGGTTATGTTCTGTTTCGATTATTAATACCAGTTCTGGCCTTCCTTGCGAGCCTGTAAAAAAGTGATCTCGAGAAATTGTCACAGCAGGTCAAGTGTACCCCCATAGATGCCATTAATGAATCAATTATTTGAAAAATGCATCCAGTCACCATTGCCGTAACCAGTATCTCATAGATGAATCTACAATCTACAGCTAACAATGGATTCAACTTTTGAATGATAATTTCATTAATAGAATCTTGGGGGGTACGCTCGAGTTGGCTTGACTGTAAAACTCGTGTGTTTTGTTGTATATGTAGTTTGTGGGGTCGACCCAATCAGGAACTGTGGAGGTGGTTAACTTAACAAGAACTTCCCAGGGAAGAATAGGGCTGCTAATTAAAGAGGGTGACGATCACAAGATATATGTGGAGGATGTTGTTCCAGGAGAACCCGCAGCTACGCAGGGAGATCTTCGGCAGGGAGACAGAATACTGGAGGCATGTATTTTTTTACCTATCAATGCCAACAATAAATAAAGTGCCTGGGAAAAGCTCCGAGTGACTTCCATGATTCTCCTTTAAGTTGCTTTAACGGGAGATTTTAGTGGTGTGGGTTTGGGGAGGGGGGTACATGTACTTATGTGCCATTATTTCAAGTGTCCCTTAAACTGTATGGCCATATTCCATGTAACCCTCAAGAAGTAAAGTACTTTTCATTGTGGTCCAAATACTATAGAATGAAATTTAAAAACAAAAAAAATTTCAAATGTGATTCCAAATGTTAAAAACTCTGCAATATAGCAATAGGGTATAAGAATTTTTGCATTAAAAAGATTTTAAAAATTCTGAATATGCCTAATGGCATTTGTTTTGAAGGTGAATAATGTTATCCAGATACAAATTATCCACTGATAACACAATTGGTTTTCCTAATACTCAGGCATCCACTGGATTGTGATTTTATCTGGTGTATATAGCGCTATCTGTCTTTTCATCGGCCAGGGTCTGGTAATATTAACTGTTAATTACCATACTTGTAGATAAACAGTACCAAAGTGGATGGCCTGGGCTTTGTTGCCGCGAGGCAGCATCTTGATGCTGCCAGGCCAGTTGCGCGACTGCTTGTTGAAAGAAGACCAAGGCTGGCAGAGTCCAAGTATGCCATGTCCAAAGCGAATTCAACAGACTCCAAAGCACCTAATAAATCCTGGTCAGTGGATTCGCCAGGTACAAATACTGCAGCTTCTAGTGATGAGAATGACAGTGTGTTCTTAAAGGACAAGGACGAGGATGGAATGAAGGAGAATGAGAATGATGACGAGGACTCTCAGGTACCTTTCTGTTAGTTTACCTCAATATAGATTAGCCCGAATTTAGTAGAAAATGACTTTTGAATAAACAAAATTAACGTGAAAGAGAGGGTAACATTTCAAAATGAAGGAGGTTTATGTGACATTCACAAAGATGCACAATTTGTTGAGACAATGGGAACAAAGTTAAACGTATAATCCAAAATTGAGACCTTGTTCTTGGCATGTTATTTCCCTAAACATATGAAGGGGGTAAAGCGGAGAAATCTGGCTACTTCAAGGGTTCTTCACAGTTTCACTGTTACTGGTGGATCTCCACCCTGATAAAAATAATAGTCTTTCTCAAGTGTCAAGAAAGTCAGAAGTGTATCGAGAATTTGGGGCCAAAATAATGGAAATTAAGGTCATTGAAATTAATGTTTACAAAAATTAATGCGATTTAAAAATTAACACCAATTTTTTAAATTCTTGTTAATTTCATTAAGTTTTACAGTCAAACCAAGTCAAGCGTACCCCCCAAGATTCTATTAATGAATTAATTATTTGAAAAATGAATCCGTTAGTCGTTCCCGTAACTGGTGTCAAATTCAAAGCGGTATTTCTGCATGCGTAATGAGCAGTGAATATTTTACGAGAACTTCTCCGTATTTGGTCGGATTGGAAATCTTTGAATGGATTAAGCTTCTTAGAAGACATTTACATCAATTTCAGGAAAATGGAGCTGGTAGAAATTTCATAACTGCCTCGTGTGTGAATTCACGGCTCATTACACATGCAAGAATGCAGAGATCAATCTGAAATCTACAACTAGCAACGGATTCAACTTTTGAATATTAAATTCATTAATGGATTCTTGGGGGGTACGCTTGACCTGGTTTGACTGTAATTTCCTATCATCGGGTCAAAGTTACAAAGGTCTCCTTACAGAGGTCTCTTTTTGGATGCCCTTGTAATACAAACACATTGCTACTAAGAGAACCTTTACTATACAGACATCTGTGCATCTCTTGCTTGCTAGTCATGTATGCTGAATGCAATAAACTTTCACTCTTAATTCTCTTACTTATCTTCATCTGTTATTTGCTTTTTGTGCAGGGTGAACACTTCAATGTAACACTTTGTAAAGGACCACGTGGGTTTGGTTTCAGTTTAGTTGCTGCCCCTACATTCAGCTCAGATGTAAGTCAAGTGACATCTAGCGCTACTGCTACTGAAAGCCTTATTTTTTATACAGAAACCTATTTATAACATGCTGGTTATGCCTGTAAAGTTCTGTACACAGCCAGGACTGTACAGAGGGGCAGTCGGTGTCTTTATGTACCCCTTTTCACTACTGGCCAAGACTAAGTTTAGGTTTTACATACCCTTGTGCTATTTGTCTGACTGTGTAAGCTGGCTTACAGTCAAACCAGGTCAAGCATACCCCCCAAGAATCCATTAATGAATTTATTATTCAAAAGTTGAAGCCGTTGCTAGTTGTAGATTTCAGATTGATCTCCGCATTCGTGTATGTGTAATGAGCCGTGAATTCACACGCGAGGCAGTTATGAAATTTCTACCAGCTCCATTTTCCTGAAATTGATGTAAATGTCTTCTAAGAAGCTTAATCCATTCAAAGATTTCCAATCCGACCAAATACGGAGAAGTTCTCGTAAAATAGTCACTGCTCATTACGCATACAGAAATGCCGCTTTGAATTTGACACCAGTTACGGGAACAACTAACGGATTCATTTTTCAAATAATCAATTCGCTGATAGAATCTTGGGGGGTACGCTTGACTTGTTTTGACTGTAATGCACCCAAATAGAGAAGACTGATCTCTACTTTTCAGGCCAAAAATATATAACAATGATCAGGGAGGTTGTGTTTAGTATAGCCCTCTCACACTTGATTAAGCTGATTCCTTGCCAAGTTGACTTGTCTTGTCCATTTCCCTAAAGCTATGACCAATTCTCTTTAGTATCAGCAGTCTTTAGTCTAAATTCTAAGCTTGAGAATTTAGTACTATTTGAGGGTTTGTATTTTGTGGAGGTCAAAAGAGAAATTGAAAATAATGCCAGCAGTAAGAACACAATTTTAGTTAATTGCTTTCCTGTGTTCTAGGGATGTTGCTTTTTTGTTAAGTTGACTTACATTTTTTTTAGGCTCATGGGATTTTTATCAAGACAATTAGCCCTGGAAGTGTGGCAGAAAGTGATGGCAGGTTGAAAGTTGGAGACCAGATCCTAAAAGTAGGCTTTTATTCAACACTCTCTTCATTATTATTATATATATTTTTCTGTCATGACTAAGCGCTATATAAACTTTGCTATGTTAAGAGAAACCTCTGGAAGAAAAGCACATCTCTAACATGGACGCGTAGAGATGCATGCCTTCAATTCTTCAGTTTTGCAAGTCCTAAAGATGGCCTTTTCGGAGGCAGTTGATTGTGGGAGCATATTTCCCTCGTCCATCATACTTTCTGAATGTTGTTGAGTTAGATTCAATGAAATTAATAGAAAAAAGGCCATTTTAAAAACAGGAGAATGAGACCATTGGAGAGTTCCTTTCAAAAAACGCAAAGACAATGCAGAAGCACAGAGGCAACATCGGAGGAGAAGAAGCCGGCACTGTCCTCATGATTTTCTTCCAATTATTGTTTTAATTCATTGATGTGTATTTTCAGGTGAATAAGGAAGATGTCCAAGGCCTCAGTCATGCAAAAGTTATTGGAATGTTAAGAAAGATCACTGGAACAGTAGAGCTGGAAATTAACAGGTACTATTAATATCAATTTGTTGCCATGTCTATTTATTTATTTTCAAAAGAAAGAAACTTAATAAGTATAAATACGAATAATATTAATTGAATGGCATCATTCATGTCAGTCATTAGATCTTTCCGTAGCTTCATTTTGACAAATACTCCTCATTTGGTAAAGAAAGGTCTCATTGGTTTTTATTATGATGTTAACCCTGCTTGGCAGTATTAAACTTGATCGGTGCCACACTGAATTTCAGGAGGGTTTGCGAGACATTCAGTTCTATAGTAACTACGGTTAGTAATACCCTCATGATAGCAATTAATTATTTACTTCATAGATTAAAGTTAGTACATGATATGTTGAGGTCCCTCCTTACTGAAGGCCCAGCTCTTTGTAATGCTGTAAAGAGTTGAGCATCCAGGCTCTATTTGCCATGGGAGCATCATACTACCCCACTTTCCCACCCCAGCAGTAGAGGTCCCAACCCATCTAGCAATAAATGCCTTGTGTTTGCTGGAATGGTGGAGTAGAGGCTCTCAGTAACTAATGATAATTATTATATATGGCATTTCTTACTATCTATTTTATGTTTTAAAGTTATTTAATTTTATGATTTATTTCCTTCTCAGGCCCTCTAAGCTCTACATGTCCGACTCAGTAAATACCCCTCCTCTGTCACCTCTGGGTTCATCTGCAACACAGTCAAATGTACCCGTGACAAGAGCCCCTCTTGAACGATCACCTCACTCTGTGGACCTTGATATCACACTTGAGGACAAGGATAAGGTATAAAAAGCAGCACTTTTTTGTAGCACTTCCAAACCATTAAAATCAGCCCCAGTTGTTCATAAGTGGGTCATGTGCCTTTGGATAAGTGGCAGCCAAGCCAGGAATTCCACTGATAGCAGTTAATTTGTGGAACACTGTGATCTCCATGTTTTAGCAATAAAATGTACGATTAGAGGTGTAGAATTTAAGGGTTGCAATGGTAGTGAACTTACACTTCAGGACCATAAAAAGTGTGGCCATAATAGCCTTGTAGCCATTTACTGCAGAGGTTTAACTATATTTTGTTGCCTACTTTGTTTGATCCAGTAAAAACAGTCTTTAATTAATTTTATTTTGCAATAAATTGCGGTTCTCTAATAGTATAAGAAACGATAAAAATAGAATAATTAATTTTGGGCAAGGCACTTATTTCCAAAAATAATAGTGGTATTTGAAGTATAAACCATTAAACTTAATACTAACAAAGCAGTGATTGAAGCTAATAATTATTAAAATGTGAAAACTAACAATGATGATCTGGCATAACTTAATTTTCTCTTTTAAAGCTTATGATACTGTAGACAAGATCAAACAGTTTTACCAAATAAGGTCTGGTTGATCATCATTTCAGTCAGTGGACTTAATCATGCTATTAGGTTAAATAACAGATTATCCTTATAATGAGTGATGAAATTTTTTGTCATTAATATTTTGTAAAATTGATCAAGAGTACTGGCTTGTCTGTAAACTTTTAAACGTTAAGTTGCCTCACTAATAAAGGCTAATACTTAACTTCTTCAATTCTTTTATTGCATTGCGGAGATTAAAATAATCATAAAAAAGAAACCCTGTAGCAGTTCCTCTCACATGCTGCACCCCTTCCTGTAATAAGAGATAATTACTTCCCTTAAAGCTTTAAGCTCATGCCTAACTTTCATTTTTATTCATATCTCTAATGCATGCTAGAGTGGAGCCTTGCTTTACTTAAACCAAGATTTCAACTGAGGATTTAAAATGCTTACTCTTCTTTTTGCAGTAAGTTTCTTCTGTGCTAAATGATATATAGAAGTGAAACAACATGTAAAGCCAGACATGTTTTGACCCTTAATTATTGAGACGCTATTTCAACTTACTGACAACCATATAATTATATTGTACAGTCAAACACTTTGCTCTCTGTTATATGTTGCTGTTATGTACTCAGTTGTAGTACATTTAACAAGAAACAAAACAAACAGATTAGGAAAGTTTGAGAGTAATTAAATAACTGCAAACATAATTTTTTTTATAGCACCCATGTGTCAAATGTGGGAAATTGAAATCTTGAATTTATCTATATAGACTTGCAATGGCCGCCATTTATTTCAGAGCTTGCAAGGGAACTTCATTGTTGTTTTGTAAAGGTGCAGCTATAGTTACTCACAGCAGACAGAAACAATAACATCATAAAACTATTAGAAGCAGCTTTAAGTTTATGACTGATAATTTTGTGACATACTCCTAAGGTCAATAGACAGGAAAATCTTAGCCTGTTTATTTGAGTTACTATTAAAAATTGTATTTATCAAATAATACAGTAATAAATATTAATATTATTTGTCTCTTGTTAATATTTAATAATTGCATCAGTGAAAATTAAAAAAAAAAAATAACAAGCAAGCAATAAAGATCATTTTATAACTGCCTTTACTAAAGCTGTATAATTAGAATTCACAAGTTATTTAGTTAAGTCGGTAAACAGCCTACCATCAGTAATTACTCGGTAATTGTTAAAGCTTTCATAAGGACATTTAGGTTTCCATAATAATAATATTATTTTCATTTTAAATTTTATACTGTTTTGTAACACCTTTACTCAAATATTTTTGGCACAGAGCTTGAACCTGGAAGGAGAGGATAACTTAACATAAATCATAAAATTTTATGTTTTTAGACCAAGAATGGGTGGTGGTAAAGGAGTGGCCGGGATATCGTCTTGCTTTTCTGTTTCACTTTTGTCTTGTAAGATTAGTAAAATACCCAGATTTCCAGGATTACAAGTGTTTTCATCATTAAGTTGTTCTAGAATAGTGCTTTAAAAACGTTGCAAGGTTTTGGGCTTTCTTAATATTCCCCATTCCTTCTTAAAAGGCCTTAGTGATGACTTAATTGGGCGTCCTTTAAATGTTGTTGTGTCTCTACTTCATTTAGACACTTACTGGATCAACAGACATACAAGACGAAGATGATGTCACTGAACTTTTGAATGCCATTTCAGCAGCAAATAATACCCCTGTGCCTCCCACAGATAACGTCAAATCCAAACCCAAGCTAAACAAAAGAGACACTGATATAGTGTTATCCTCTTTACTTGAATCACTGCAGCCCCCACCCTCACCCCCAGAGTCCCTACGGTCTGTGGACCCCAGGGAGTTTGACTCTCAGTGGGAGAGTGGTTACAGTGACAATGAAGCTCCACGAGATCTTGTTTCAAGTAAATCTCGACAAAGTTTGGAGAGGAACGATTCTCAGCAAACTTTCAATTCCCTCGCTGTTCAACATAGTATTACAAAGCAGCTGGATTCTGCATCAGATAATGACATTACAACTGACAATGATGTTAATGACAGTAGCAATGATGGTGACGATGATGATATTGACATGGATAATGAGGATGTGTTTGACATGCTGAGGGACAACAGTCAGCTTGTGATAAGTATGCTCAACAATGATAAGCCTGAATCAACTGTGGAAGTAAACAATAATGTAGGACACAAAGACAGTTCCCCGACACCGAACACTCTTGAAGTAGATGCACATTCTGATGTACCTCCGCCAATCCCTACCACACCTCTTCCATCAGATGATGACGAGCCCCCAGTAAAACCTCCACCAAGAAGGGAATCACTTCCCAAGTTTTCAGGAAATTCTAGCACCGAAGAATCTTACTCTTCACCAGTTGTTAATGAATCTGTTAATGGACACAGCAGGTAATATTCTCGAGATACTGTTGGATATATACCCCTCGGGTGAAGGGGTGGGGGTACTAGATCAATATTTGGGAAGAGGTGAGTCACTGAGCTTTTGAAAGTCTGGCCCTGTTTAGGACACCACCCTCAATGTTATTATCCTTCTAGAACAAATGACATAATGAATGCCATCTTGTTTCAAAGTTATTTATTGGCAATCACAGTTGAGAAAATTCACGTTAGTCATTGCTTTTGTATATGTGGAGCACAACAAATTTCATTGAAAGTACAAGTCAACTCAATCATGCAGGCAGTACCCTGTTTACAATTAGAACAGACTTGCCCAAAATTCCCTGTTTAGGGCAGACAGGTCAAAAACCATACCCTTTCCAGCAGCATATCCCCATATAGGCCATATAAGGGAGTACCCCCGGGATATACAGTGGTGTAGACAGTAATCCTTTTTCTCAGCTTTCATCAACACTACTGGGGGTAAAAAGGTTCGGTGGCCAAAGCAGGGTGCAAAGAAAATCATTTTTACAGCTTGCTATTCGGGCAAGCTGAAGCTAGCATTTACTAGCCCAGACGTCATTCCAACTAGCCCAAAAGCTTTTTGACAAGCAGAATTGATTCCACAGTTCTTGTTATTCAAATTCTCAAGACACATCACTTGCCTCTCATGCAAGTTAAAAACAAAATTCACTAGCCCGATAGCAAAATCCACCAGCCCCAGGCTATCGGACACTACTTTCTTTGCACGCTGGGCCCAAGTTAATATTCATAGCAAGCGGTTTGCTCAGGTCCTACAGGCAACTGGATTTTACAGATGTGCTTTCTTGAATGCACAGATTACCTTGTTATAATGTACCTGATGGTCTGTGAATGTGATGAAATTGCACTGTAGGATATGACACCCAGTGTTGTGGTTATAGGTTTCTCTGATTTTCCTATAATTGACTTTGCTAGTAAAGTTAAGGCAGAGAAACAAAAATATTTCACATCTGCCAGCTTTAAGTTAACAATTTGCATCCAATGAAAAAAATGTGGATGTCAAAGACTTCAAAGAACTTTGATCAGCACTATGATCTTTATTTTCCACTTTTTTATAGTGGTGATGAATTGACAGCTCCCTCAGAACCTTTGATTGATGTACTTGAAGGTGGTCAGTATTCAGGAGATAACCTTGCTGAGCTCATCAGAAGTGTGAAGGAAAAAATACTATCTAACATCCCTGCTGAAGAGTTTAGGGTTTGTATTACTTTTAAAGACCTTCTGTTAGAACGTGAATTGCTTTTTTCATCAGTAAAATTATCAGTAGCTCAGAAGCAGCGATGTCTTGGACATGTTCAATACACCTAAACAAAGTCCTTCTTAAAGTTTGAGTAATGTTGCAGCAATTTGCTGTACACTATCACAGAAGAATTATAGACAACAGCTTCTTATTATGGTGAAACCTTGATATAATGAACCTTGGTGTAACAAATGATTTTCTCTGCCCCAGTAATGGTAAAATATATGAAAAAAAACCTCGATGTTACTAAACCTTGTAGCGAACAAATTTTGCCAGTCCCTTGGCCCTTCATGAAATGAAGATTCCACTGTATTATATTTTCATGTTTTAAACTAAAACAAGAGACAAAAAAATTCTTTGTTCATGTTTTTCAGCTATATGAGGGTGGAAACTGAGGGGAAGTGTCATAGAAATTTTCCAAGTGACAATGACATTTGTTTTGTTGAAGTTGACAAAAAACTCTGACTTCTTTCCCAACTTTGTGTTAACTTTTTTCTTGTAGGCCTTGAGGGAAATAAAACAAACAGATGGATGTGACTCAGGGAAAAAACCAGCAAACAAGGATAAAAACAGATACAGAAATGTGCTGCCATGTATGTTGTACTTAACTGCTTATAAACAGTAATAGCTCATTTGAGTTCATGAAGCAGGTGTTATGTTGATGCTACAAGCAGCCATGCAAATGCAGTGCATGTGGATTGAATGTGGGGGTTGTGGATTGGGGCACTTTTAGTTTCCCTTTGCTACCCACTATCGATGACCAAGTAACCTGACCGAAAAGGCTTTGCTAATAGCAATATTGTATTAACGTTACTCCATTAGCTCAATCTCTCTACTTTAAAATTAATCAGCAGCCCATTTGGGCTAGCTACTATTAAATGGATAATCCATCAACTCTTCACATCTGTACAGTGATGAGTATAAATATATATCTTATCTAGTAAAAGATATAGTATGACCCTCAAAAGATCAATTTTCTATTATCAAAATATTTCAAACTTGTATTAATTTCGTTTTGGTGACATGCCTGATTCTAAAGGAAATTAAATTTACATTTCAGTTGAGAAGACCAGGGTCCAATTATCTAGAGATGGTGATGGTGATTACATAAATGCCAGTCATGTGAAGGTACCAGTGGTATACTTAATTCCTTTTAGTAACAAATGTTGCAATCACCAAAACAAATAGCTGAGGTATTGAGTAGGCAGTATCCAAAACTTACATGATACATAAGCCATGAGATTCAGCATCACTCAGCAAAATACTCAACCAGTACTGATAGATTCAAGTTTGACTTTCAGAAAAGTGCTAAAAAACAGTCAAAAAGGAAATTTTTTTACCTTGTAAACTTTTATATTAATTTTACTTCTTTTGTTGCTTATTCCAGATTCCTGTTGGAGATGATGTTTATCACTACATTGCAACTCAGGTATATTTTGTTGAATGAAATATTTCCTTTTATGGCTATAGGGTCAATGACTGTAAATGGTGACTTTTTTTTCGACTTTTCTTGTGTGAAGTAAATTGATCGATTCTAATTCTTTAAAGAATCACTCAAAACTGTAAAGAAATTCCTTTTTTCATCTGGTTGTGACCTAGTAAATTTTTAAAAAATAGATAGCCCCCAATCTGGAAAATTATTTAAGATACACCGTATATGGGAAATGGTTAAAGGAGGGTTTATCTCAGTGTAAGAACCCATGTACTTTTTCCTTGTCTTACACCTTTTGGTTTCTTAAGTTCTTTAGTGTAACTTCTTTGTGTTCTTTGCTTTACATCACCCATACCTTTTACAAATTTTTACAGCACGGATTTGCCATAATGGGTGGTTTGTGCTTAAAATTTGTTGTTCTTATATTGGTGTTCCAGGGCCCTCTTCCAAACACCGTACAAGATTTTTGGCAGATGGTCTGGGAACAAGAAGTTGTCGTTATTGCCATGGTAACACTAGAGCAAGAAGGAGGAAAGGTATATATTAGCATGTTTTCATGGTCAGATGGAGGATATCGCAGAAAATACTTTAATTTGAAGATATTTATTCAGTAGAGTGTTTTGTGAAAATTATTAAGATTCTTTGGAGGAAAAGCCTCTTTTGGAGCATAGTGGAACTCTGTCAATACAGACACCAAGGGGATATGCTACAATCAGCTCATGATTGTGACAATGAAAATAGACTGTGTGCAGGGAACCAGTGTGTATAAAGCAGGGTTGACGATGATATGAGTGTTTGAAATTGCCTGTGTCCGTATTGAGTTGGTTAATTTTAGAGAATGTATATGAGCTTTTCTTCGGGACAAACAAAACTGTCCTTATAATATCATAAGGGTGTCCATAGTAAGTGGGTGACCATAGAGCAGAGTCCATGTTAGTGTCACCACCAACTTCACTCTAGCTCTTCACTCTAGCTCCACCATCAGGCAATAACATTAATTATACTATTCAACGGGCAAAGAAAGTCCTGTCCTATATCCTGGGGTTAGGGGTTTTTGTGAATTCATCGGGCCAGTGAATTCTGGTCTTAACTTGCCCAACAAGCAAGGCTAAGTGGCATTTTTAGGGGAATTCAAATTATAGAAGTACTGAAAGACAAATTGCTTAAATTCCTTCCAATTTCACGTGGATTGAAAGCTGTTTTTCAAGCTGATCATTCTGACAAAGTGAAATTATTTCAAGTATTACTGCAATGAATATATAAAACAAGTAATCTAAAAAAACTAAAAGTGCAATGATTCTTGGGCTAGTACAAGCCAGGCTTGCCCGTAGGGACAAGATGTAAAACTGACTTTCTTTTAGCCTGTAGAGCTAGCCGTTTTTTGGTGGGTTGTTACATTTGTGGCTCGTAAAGTAATAGATTCAGCTGCGCAAAAGCTAAACTGAGAAAGAAAAGGAAAGCAGTGTGGGAGGGGGCGAGGGGAGAAGGCGGTGAGAAAAACTGCCTGCAATCAACCCCATGAGATTTTTAAAACGCCCTTCCAATCTTGTGAGCAAAGGAGTTTGGCGTACACGTGATGTGACATGTTTTGAAGTCTGATGCCAGCCAGCAAACTGTTGCTCCAAAGGTTCGTTGTTTTTTTTTGTTATGCAAGCCAGTTGTTTATGACCATTTAATTTTTTTTTGGTCTATCGGGGCTTTCCGCTCATTATTTACCAGGAATAATTTTGTTTATTGGAATTGGATTGTTTCACTATCAGACAAAAATACTGATTTTTTTTTTAACAAAAGTCTCATTTGGAGTAAAAAATAATGACACATTGTAGGACAAAAGCAAAAGCAAAAGTTCACACACAAAGCAACTGTTGGCATTGAGAGCTATTTTTTTCTCCTTTTCCAGAAACATTTCTCGTTCAGAACAGCATGCTTGCTATTAAGAATAGAGTGCTAGAACTGCAGAACTTCAACTTGACGTGTCAAATACTGGCGATGAATATTTTTGATCGAAGCCACATTACAACAGTACTCCTTTGTATTTTGTATACACTGGGAATATGGCATCCGCTGACAGGTTGACATTCTGTCAGCCTATCAGGAATGCCGTTTGCTTAGTCCACTTTTTGGACGCAGTTTCAAAAATCTCAAGGGGTTGATTGCAGGCAGTTTTTCTCACTGCCTTCTCCCATTGCCATGGCCCCTGCCCCATCATTTTCTGTTTGGACCTCTGTTCAGATTTTGTGCAGCTGTAACTCTTACTTTGCGAACCATAAAAAAAAAAACAGCAAAAAACTGCCAGCTACACGGGCTAACTTTCTTTGCACCCTGTTTATTGGTTGTACATTTGTTTGAGAAGCCTGTACTCACTAGCGAGACGTGGTTATGTGTAATAAAAATTATTATGTGAATGAACTAGCGAAGTCTAACAGTTGAAGTTAGTAACAGTGGAACCTCTTTCAACATTCTTTTAAGTAGACAACTCTACTTGAATTCTCCTTGATAAAATCACGTTGCCAGTGGCTGCTTTTATGGACATTCCGTTAGTGGCCCTACCCATTTACAGACCCTTTTCCATGGGAGTCTCGACACCTGATTTTGTTTTCTAATCACATAAAGGAGGTCTTTTTAAAAAGTGAAACTGAATTTCATGCCAAAATTTTACTTTAAAAAAAATCATAAATAGACTCGTGTTTTAGTAAAATATAAATATTTCAAGATGATACCATGATGTGTATTTACACCAAAACTGAAATCCACTGATATGAAAATTTCGGTAGTTATTTAAATATCAGTACTAGTTTTATGTACTTTATTTGCTAGTTTTAGCGATTGCTGCAATGTTGTCATTTTCCCACAGGTGAAATGCCATAGGTACTGGCCAAACACTGAGGATGAACCTGTAGTATATACAGAAAGGTTAGTGTATGCTGTTTCTGCAACTGCTGCTAATTAACATATCAATTATGCTGTCACCAGCAGCATATAAGGTTCTTGGAAATCAGATCATTAACTCCTTAAACCCTAAGGTCAACATTTATAATTTATTCTCTGCACTATTTTCCATCTTTTTTGCTGTTGTGTACCTATGTGGAGAATTTGAATTGTTAAACAATCAGACCCTTTTTTGTTAGAGATCCTTTCCTTTACTCTCAAGACCTTAAACCCTCAAGAAGGGTTATTTAAGGACTAGTCAGATTTTGGTCACTCTTACTGTTAGGGTATACAGGGTTTTATTTGTCTGATATCTTTTTTTTTTTCACCTTTTTACATGACAGAGTAGTATTGTTATTCTAGCAGAGTAATATTCTTGAGAGCATAATGCTTGATAAAGATTGGTATTCGGTGAATAAGATGCTGTCACTAGTAATTAATGTTGAGCTGTTCAAGCTAAATAAACTAGCAGTTTCAGTTGATGTTCACTGTTTCTTACTGTCACTCTAGTATCACAAATTTTTAGTCAGCACGTTGAATTTCTGTTGTCTTTGTTTCTGCAGAATAGCAGTAAGCCTTCTAAGACAGGAAGATTTTGGTTCATTTATAGAGAGAGAATTAGAGCTCCATGACTTTCAGGTGTGCAAAATTTGTGCATGTATATAACTTAGGTCCTGTTTTTTTTTTATTTTTATATATTCATACTTTTGAAGCTTTTAAAAATATTTCCTGGTACTTCTCATTTAGTTTGTGAATTTTATGTTTGTCTGATTGAGTGCCCCTCAAGCACTTTAAATTTATTAAGGTAGTGCTATTTCAAATATTTGTGTAATTCTTTCAGAGGAGTGCTTTGCTTAGACTTCCAGATTTTTGAAGGTTTTGTGTTGAGGAAATGAGCTAGTGGGGTGCCTGTGTGGTGTTTGAGAGAGATGAATGTTAAGCAGAAATGGTCTAATTTCATTTTCTCTCTTTTAATTTGTAGACTGGTAAAACCAGGACTGTTTCTCACATAAACTTTATTACATGGCCAGATCATGGAGTTCCAAAGGTATGCTAGCTAATACTTCATGCTTGTACTCTCAGGTTTTCAGCGATACTAAGATAAGTATGTTTGAGACTCCACTTATCCATGGATCCTAATTGACAGTGCACTGTAGGCATTTTCTGGGTAGCCTGCATGGCAGACTGTGCAAAAAGGTGAAGGGGAGAGGAAAAGGGAGAAAAGCGTGAAAAGAAAAAGGAAGGGAACTTACCCTCTCTCCCCAATCCCTCTCCCGATCAGTACATTTTCACCGAAACTTAAAACGTACCTTTCATGACCATAATATTTGTAACTATAATTTGTAAGTAGGACTTTCTTGATTTTGTGTATTTATTCATTACTTAATTTTTGTTTCATTTTTTTATGCTTAGTTTTTGGTTGAGGGCCAAGCGTATGTTATCTGTGGATTTCAAGTTAAAATTCTCATTAAAAATCTATCTATCCATCCTATCAAAACCTGTTACGCAGGCCTTTTCTGGATGGCACACAGACAATTTTTCAGAACCAAAGTTTCTTGGATGCATAGATAATCAAATTATTTTACCCACGGTGCTCCACTACTATGCATTTTAGGAGTGTGGATACTCCAATTGATACAGTACTGATCCTTAATGTAGATATTGCCTCACTAGTACCACACTTTGTTAACATTAGAGTGAATTTGTCTGATATCATTCCAAATTTTGTTTGTTTATAGTCCGCTGTGGAGTTAGTAGAATTTGTTCGATTCTTGCGCCTTCTTGCTGATGGTCCTGGCCCAGTTGTTGTTCACTGCAGGTAACTGAAATCTTCATACGCCTGGAAGTAACTTTTGATTGTACCTGGTGTAATTTGTATTGATTTTAGTAACTGTTCAAATGTTTTGTTGATCTTTCAGTGCTGGAATTGGTAGAACAGGTGCTCTTATCACCATAGATGTGGCAATAGGTCTCATGGAAAGAGATTTACCGGTATGCATTACAACTTATTTTGCAACAAAAATAAGCAGTAAAAACACATGGCATTTTCAATTGATGACTGCAGCTGGCGTTATGCTGTACATACAAAAAATCGTAACCATTTTTTAAGGACTTTTCAAGGACCACATTTGATTTTCAAGGACCACCTTCCAGGAATGTAATTTCACAGATTGTACAAAAATGCACATTCCCAGTCCATTCTACCAGGACTTAAAGGCTTGAACTGTTTGCTGCACCAAATTTTCTCTATTTTTCAGTACTCTTGTCTTAATTGATACAATTGAACCTCTCTACAACAGCCACCTTGGGGACAGAAGAAAGTGGTCGCTGTAGAGAGGTTTAAAACAAGAGTCAATGCATGGATTTTTTGTCCACCGGGACGAAAAAAAGTGGCCATTGTACATGTAGAGAGGTGCCGGTTAGCGGAGATTCGACTGTAGTTAATTATTGCATAAAACAAAAATCGCTTTATGTAAATCACCTATATGTTCTGTGTTGGACAACCAAGAAGCATTAAAAAGCATCTTACAGGCTACTACATTTGAAGTTGAAGAAAATTCAAGGACTTCCCCTAAAATTCAAGGACTAGCAAGACTGTGCAAACCCTGTTACTTCACACAGCAGGCCATTGTTGAAACATCACATCTTTTTGTGTAACACACAAATAGAAAATGTAAAAAGCTGCACCTAACGCTAGGGAGTGGCTCATTTATGTTTAATCAACGGTCAGCAGTTCAGTACATTGTAATAATTGAGTTGGGTGACAACCATCAATGCACGCGGTTTTTCTTTTTCACTTTTGACAGTTTGATGTCAACAAGATTGTGAGAAAACTTCGTGAACAGAGGCAAGGCATGATTCAAACAAAGGTAAGTGAATTAAGATCATGTTGACAACAGCCAGCTACCCTTTGTTTTACAAAAATTAATGATAACATACCAAGGTTGAAGAACTAGAAGGCAATGTATTCTGTTTTGTTTTTTAGCACTAATTTAGTACCAAACAGTTGTTTATTCTTTGTTCTTTACAATTTTGTTATAGGACCAGTACATGTTCTGTTACAAGGCCTGCCTGGAAGTTCTTATGTCACTGACTGCCAGCTAATTTACAATTACCCCCCGGCGAAATGTTTTAGTAGTTTAATTTATTTGCACCGTAAACGTCTCTTCACTTGTGGCAAGTTAGTTACAGAGATGAGGGACAGTAACATGTTTAAACCTCCATGTATCAAAATACCACGGATGTAGAATATTTTTAAATTGAAGTAAAATATTTTACTTTACAATAAAGTAAGTAGATTGTTAAACAAGCTTAACCTGCATAATGTTAATTTTCATACCTTTCACATCATTCGAAAAATGTTTTTATTTTACAGCTACTGTAGTATTTTGGTCTGTTTCAAGTTGTACTGTTATATATTTGTTAAACTGACACTAAAATAGTTGCCCATTAAAGTAGGGAATAGGGGATAACAGATCCCCTTCTGAGATTTTAATCATATTAATTCAGTATTTTTTGATAATATTATAATATATGAAAGTACCATGCAAATTATAATCTCATCAGTCTACACTTTTTAAACAATTTGAACACCATGAAAAATTATTATGGAAAATTAATGTGTATTTACTAGGGTAGTAGTTATTTATTCCGTTTGATTTTTTATTGATTTATTTAATATCGATTTTTATTTCTTTTTTCCCTGAAATGATATTAATTTTATTCTGATTCATACGTGTTTAATGCCTCGGTTTGTAAAGAGATTCCTATCTACAATCTTTTTTGACCTGAAACCTCTAGACTGCTAGCACACCCTTAAGATTGTAGCACAGGCAAGCTTGTTATGTTTGCCCATGCGACAATCCTGAGAAGTCTTTGGAACCTCGAGTAAAGTTATCAAAACTCAAAAGACTGAAGATAAAGATCGATATATGAAGAAAACTATCATGCCACTGATTTTTAGAGTGTTGAGGTGGTTACATGAAAATTGTGGGAATTGGGGTGGGGAACTTATTGTAAAAGTCTAGATATTTTTGTCATGTGGATGCAAGGGTCTTAGATCAAGTGTTACGTGTTCAAACAAACAAGAAAAAGAATATTCTTCTTTGTGGAAATAAAGCTCTGCTCTTCAAGAGCAAAACATTTTGTATTTTTGTGTCATATTTGATTTGTAGAGTAGAATTAATAATATGCTGTGTTTAGAGATTTTACACAGACTTATAATCACGGTACTTCCTGTTTTAATAGGCTAATAGAGATGAGCCGCTGGATGGGGTTGCATTTTTTATGGATTGACTATAATAATTTATCGGGTTACATTTTCATAAGAGTTACTAGAATGGGGTCGCACACTTTCGAGATTTTGAGGTTAAGAAAATTTTTGTTGTTAGGAATTTAAAAAATAATGATGTGTGAATTTATTTTAGGATGACTTAACTACTAGGCTTTTAGGTAGATGCATAAACAGGAAGTGGCAAAGTAAGTTACATTTGCCCAAAAGTGACTAAGATGGGGTCTATAATTGGCCTCACAATAGATTAACGGGGTAGGGGTTCTGAGAGGCCAGCGACACATACCCAGCAAAAACTGACCCAGGTAGCCCCATCTCACCACACGGCTAGTATTATTATTTTGAAATGTCTTCATTATTTCCCCTATTTGGCTCGTACTCCATTCCTTAAATATTCACCAAAACAGCTTACTTTTTTAGCTTAAGTATGTTTTTCCTGCTGTTAGTCTCATGATATGGCTCTAGAGAACTGTTTCTTTCCAATTTTCTCTTACTCACATGCATGTGTTTTCATGATTTATGACAAAACAAAAGGCAAGTTTCCTTGATCATCATATCACATGCTTTACTTTGGGTAGTTAAAGAGTTCTCGTTTTTTACAGCAGACGTTTTGGAGGGTTTTATAAAGAAATACAGTAACATTAAGTAATCTGTTTACCCAGTGGGCTCATTGCAGAACTCGATTAGAATTTGTAAATGTTGGTTTTTGAGGAGCGGGGAAAACTGGAGTACCCAAAGAAAAACCTCAGAGCACAGAAGAGAACCAACAACAAACTCAACCCACATACGGCGGCGACGCCAGAACTCTAACCAGGGCCACAATGGTGGGAGACGAGTGCTCTCACCCCCGTATCACCCTTGCTACCCCTAGCTAGTAGATAGCTTACATGCAATTTATTAAACTTTTAAATAAGTTACTCAGCACTCAAAGGAATTGCTAATTTGATAGTCTGAGTCCTAGTAAAGATTGTAAAGAAATAAAAAGACCGTGTCCAAATTTAATGTGAGGATCATGCTTCCATTTTAAAAGAAAAATCACCGATAAAACAGTAACACGACGTTTCGGTGTCAATGCTAAAAAAAATCATTGGTTCATAAAATAGTTGCACCAAAGCAGGTCATTTGATATATATGTAGCTATTTTTGTAAGTGATGGTCTGATAATTTGAAAACAACAGCCTTACATAGAGTTCTAAAGTGATGATGTCATAAAAATTAAATTTTTGAAATTATGGGATTTGTTGGAATATTTTGAAAGAACAAGTTCTGAAAGGCCCACTTGCCAAAAACTAGCAGGGTAAATTGTCTCGCACATACTAGGCCTGTTTTGATCTGATGACTCTATAAAAGTCCTTCTAAATTTGACATGGTTCCTAATAATTATTATGACCTGAGTCAAATTTAAAAGGATTTGTAAGGAGTCCTCAGAGCATAACTGGGCTAATATCACAAAGACAATTTCCCCTGGAATGCTAATTTTTGGCAAGTAGGCCTTTTGGATTATGTTCTTTCATAATGCCCCAAAAAATCTCATAATTTCACAAATGTAATTTTTAATGACATCACACTTTAGGATTCTATTACAACACTATTTGAAGTAATCAAAGAGAATCCAATCTTTTGGGACAGGGTGTGTCAGACAATATTCGTTTAAGCTGATGAAACTTTGTACCCCTTGTTGCAATTTTAGTTGTGTTGACCACAAACACCATCACCATCCTTGTAGACTTGGGACAGCTAATGGAGATGGAATTTTTAAGGGCACAATCATTGCAAAGTTTATGAGAAAAAGTGAAGAGCCCCTGGGCACTGTTACTGAACTCTTTTCCTTGCAATTAAAAATAGTCTGCATGAACAGAGAGAATTGGGGTTGGGTGAGGTGAGAGGAAGTAAAGTGAGGAATTAATATCTGGAACTGCTCCAGTGTGAGCTGGAGGCAAAGTTTACTTCAAGGTTTTTACAACTTCAGACAAACAAATTTCAAGGACAAACTATAGTTTTCAAGGAGCCGACTAAAATTTATTCAATAAATTGGCATTCTTTAACCCCCCCTTTGAACACCTTATTGGCTAAAACACTCAATGGAGCCATTCACGATTTTTACTTCTTCAGCCATGGTTGATCACATTATTTTACACTACTTTCCACAACAACACTTTACAAAAATAAATGTCAACAGTCACTGGGTATGTAAAGAAACAGAAATAGAATTTTGTTCAAGCCCAAAAATGTTTTGACAGTACCCGTGAGTTTTACAGGTTTTTGCACAGGGGATGAGCCAAGATATCCTTGGCGAAATAATCTAATTTCACAGAAAATGGTGTGGTATAAACAAAGTAGTGGATTTCAAGGACTTTTTAAGACCTAATAAAGAAAACAAGTACTTTTCAAGGACCTTAACCGAATTCCAGGACTTATTAAGACGACCACTAAAATTCAACACCTTTTTAAGATTGTATGAACCATGTACTTTCATTCTTCTCGAAGACTTTGACTGCAATAGTTTTGCCCAAGAACATATTGTCCTGATTAGCTTCCCCTGAGAGAGAATAAATAATTTTATTGGGCAGTCAGAGGCAAAGAGCCAGTCTAGTCCTTGGAATACATGAATTTCACCACAGTTATTTTTAGACCAATAAAAAATTTTAAACGCTTGAAATAATTATTAATAATTGCAAGTTGGTTTCCGGAGAGGCCCACAAACTGTTATTCAGTTGTCAAGAGAGAATTCAACAGACACTATTACAATATTCTGCATTATTTGCTTTGAGGCAGTCGCATGTAGACTTGATGTTTCAAACAATGCATAAAAAATGTACAGAAGTCTCAGAAATTAGACTTCTGTTTAATATTAGTATAGGTAATAGCATGATTTGTAGTGATATTTGGCATAAATACCACGAGTGATATTTCAAATTGTTATACGTAATTTCAGGAGCTGTTAGGCGAGTGAAATTTGAGACAAATTTTGAAATATCACAAGTGATATTTACGCCAAATATCACGTACAATTCATGCTATTATTTGTTTAAACTACTACCTGCAAGAGATTTGCAATTTTCACATGTAGGTATTTCAAACTAAGCTGAAATACCACTGCTCTAAGCCAATCAAATTGCAGAAATTCCTCATGTGGTAGTATAAGAGGTTGTAATATTAAACAGGAGTCTACAAATCATGCTATTACCCATACTAATATTAATTTTAGTGAAATTCAAGTATCCTGGCCAGTGCCTGAAGACTCCCTCTCTGTCCCCATCTATTCTCTCTTGGTTCCCTTTTCAGTATCACAAATTTGGCCACCGTGAGAACGAGATTAATTGCGAATTGGTTGGGATGCTCAAGGCCAAGTCTACACAATTGGCTTCTATAAAAACTGTGAAGCTTTGTTTTCAGTTAACCCAAGATTGGAAGAAAGTGAAGAAAAGCTCCCACACAACTTGTCAACCAAAAGTTGGTCCACTGATGGCCATTTATCAGCTGACGATGGACTGAGAGAAGGCTGACTATTGACCAACTGTCAAATTCTTGGGGACGTTCTTCTTCACTTTTACCGAACACTGAAATTAACCAAGCCTCAAACAACTCAGTCAGGGTTAATTCGCAAAGGTGACAGTTAAGGCTTCAAAAGTATGTACAGTTAACTCTAATAGGACCTGTTGGAACCTGCGCTAAGTATTTCTCTAACAAAACGTACAGTAGACAAACTGAAGAATGGAAGGGACGAACCTGTAAGTGTCAGTTTTAGGCAGACTTCTAGAGGTGTCCGTTGAGACACGTCGACTGTACGCTAACACTTTTAATTTGTAAAAATATATTAGTTAAGGTCGCCATTATCTGATGGATGTGGCTCTCCCAGGTAAAATTTGACTTCTCAAAGCTCTTGTCCACCTTCAGTACGTTCGGCGATGACCCCCCATCGAAGCGCGTCTACCGCGTGTAGATAATCTTTGGCAATGTAAACAAGCCCAGCACTTGAAGACAAGGCTACAAAAGCCCGTAACACCTTATTCTTCGGGAAGATCTCTTTACATATCGCCCATAGCAACAACGAACCAAAATTGAACATCCATGAACCAAACAAGCTCCATAAAACACGTTTTTTCTGGGGCGGCTGCATCACATCAAACACAGGTCTGGTATACATATAGGTGCTCAAGCCCACTCCGGACAAAACTAAGGCTCCATGAAAAATAACTGCCCTCGAATCTTTGCTGATAATAAGTTCTTCAGGGTAGACTTTCACTGAATGAAGAGCTAACACAGAGTAACCTGCTAAACCACTGTAAGGGAGGTATTTCTTGAGGGCCTCCTTAGCATCTCTCAAACTTACACTGGCCGCCATGATGAACTTATTGAAGTATCTCCAGTCCCTCTCGGAAGAGAAGGAGAAACGCGCTGGACTTAAGCGCGGGACATACAATATCTTAATAGTTTTAACACTTTTTTTCTAACCATTCAATAAATCGCATAATCTCTCTTCAATATCCATCGCTTTCAAAACACTAAGGAAGATAAAAATACATCATTCTAATAAGTCCGGCTGAATTCCACCTTCAGCCCTGAGCCTTGCGTTCAGAATTCATTCTGTTCATTGATCAGAGATTTACACATATGTCAGTAGGTCATACCAGAAACTCATAAGGGGTTGTTCAACCCCTTGTGAGTTTCTGGTCATACTTAATATATGACTGTTTCATGATCGGCAGAACGACTCAAAACACTGTTACAAAATACGCAAGCTTTTCAGTATGTATAAATTGACCTAATATAGGGCTGTCAACCCCCCACATCTTCAAATAGAGAATTGACGGGGAGGAGATAATAGATGGCATCATAATGCACGAAACATGACGTCATTTGTGCAAAAAAAAAAAATACCTGCGAAAAAGATGTTGCTAAAATTGTAGACTTGCTACAAGTCGACCTCTTGGCGAGCGGAGCGGCGGTCGACCGCGAGCGACGAAGGACTTTTTTGAACGTCTAATAATATTGTAACATTTTGCATCTGATTGGTTTACTTCGCACCAATCACATTATTTCTTATATTACAATGGCATACCGGCGTTTCTGAGGAAACGTTCGATATTTTAATTTCTTGTAGATTCGACTTTCTTAAATTTCATTGACAGAAAGTTAGAAATTGCAAACTTCGGCAATTAGGCGGGAGATTTCAGACTCTAATCTGGAGACCGAGAAAAACGGTTCAAAATCGGGAGTCTCCCGGATTATCCGGAGAGTCGACAACAATCAGCGGTGAGGTACTCTCGTATGTACCACCTCGATTACCCTGGCTCCAAAGGTCCGTTCTCAAAATACTTAATATGAAATAAACCGTCAGTATCGATAAGAAAAAAATATCCTCTTGAACCCAGGGCACCACGATCAGCGGCGGCCGGCGATTTTGTGAGTTCTTCCTTGTATATGTAGAACTACTTCTCCGCTGATTATGGACGAGTTTTCGTACTCTATATTGGTCACTATATTTATTTAACCAATGAATGTTGAATGTAACATTCACATTACTAAAAAGAAAATCTGGTTTCTGAAGGTACCAGTTCTCTTCACCCAAATAAAACTGAAAGAACCAAGAAGAAGTTTGACAACTGAGTTATATTACACACGTCTAAATCTCTGATTGGTTCCGCATACTTTCCTTTCCATGTGTCAGTTCTGTTGCAGCAGGTGTCTGGGATTGGAATATTCAAATTAGTTTCGATTCAAGTTTTTTTGGCTAATTATTTGAAAACTTTGCTATAGGCGAGTTTTCTTTATTTGAGATCTGCAGTTAACTCAGAAAGAAATCGAAATATTTTTGGCGACCTTGAACTGGCCAGGGTATATTTATTGCTGTATATATACCTTCTATTTAATTTGGTTTTGCAATTAGCGCTATTACCGAAGAAACACATTCAGTGTATATAGCATAACAAAAGAAGAAAAGATGGCTGCCCAGCAGAAGCAAGATGATGGCACATCTGAACACGCATCCCGTAGTCATCGAATAAGCAAAGAGGATTTGTATGTACTCCTTGCACTTTTTATGGAAGACTTTCCACTCAAAACGGAAGACGAGCAAGGGCAAGACAAAAAATACAGGAAGGTCGGAGCCGCACTTGTATTGCCGAATGACAAAATTTTTGCTATTGACTATACTCATAACGGTGTGCATGGGGTGGCTCGGTTGTTGATGGAACATCAAGACGTGGTAGAGGACTGTAAAATCTTTGTATCAAGAAAGCCGTGTTCTTTGTGCACCAAGCTTTTGGTCCAGTCTAAAGTGAAGGAGATTTTCTACTTGCCGATGGAACCCGAGTACCTTGGAGATGAGCAATTGATGGTTGACGAACTATTTAGAGTGAGCGCAATCAGTCAGAAGGTGTTTGTACCAGGAGCAGGATTAAAAGAAGTGGTCAAGATCAAACAAGAATACGACATCCCGACTGAACAGCAGCAAGACAAGGATACACTACTGACGAAATACTGGAAAGAAGACTGGTTTAATGACGTCAAAGACAAACTTCCGTGGCCAAGCTTTGACACAGAAATGAAAAAGCAGACCAAAGACGACTTCGACGGCATAATGGCTTGGGCGGCTAAGATTGCATTGATCGCCGGATCGACGAAAATACTGAGCATGCAAATTTGAGAGGTATGATCCTAAACAGAAAGAGAAGACAACCGACAGCAAGCAAACCCTGAACGGAGACGAAAGTAAAACATTTGATCGGAATCAGGAACAAGAAAGTAAGCAAGCCGTGGGACGAGACAAAGGAGACGAAACTGAACCATTTGATCCTCAAAAATATGAAACCGACAGGAAGCAAGCCGCCGTATTTGCAACATTAGCAAGATTTCTAGCCGAGCGGACCGATGACCCGAAAACAGGCGTGGGCGCAGTTATCGTTGACAAAAACAGGAAAGTTGTAGGCCTCGGATGGAATGGATTTCCCACCAAAGCGGTCTATGGTCAGTTCCCCAGAGCCTCAGATAAAAATAAGTCAGTGCCGGGTAAAAAATATCCATACATCATACATGCAGAGCAGAACGCACTACTAATGCGGAACACCAAGTCCATAACAGGTGGAATTCTGTTTGTGACGAAGACCCCCTGTCACGAATGTACACCGCTTCTTGAGATGCAAGGCATCAAAACGGTCGTCTTGGGAACAAAGCGGGAAAACAACAAGCTCGAAAACGAAGCCAAAACGGTCGTCTCGGAAAACAAACCCCCAGAAAGTTTAGATTATGACAATTTCAAACAAAAAATTGAGAAGGGAATCTTTAACTGCTTCAAAATGATAAGTAGTAGTGGTGAAGGCGATGATAAGCCAAGTACTAGTTGATATTCAAGACAAAACAAGCGTTTTTGAGAGTTCTCTTGCCCTACCGCTGTAAAACACAAAGTCAAAAGACTTTACGGCTATTTTCATTGGTCAAGAAGTTACTTCTTCTCTTTATTCTTGTTAGTTTTAGCAGGCTTGAACTGCCGTTAATTTCTAAGGCCATACAAATGTAACAAAAAAAAAATAGTAAACGTGCAGTTACTTTTGAAGAGTCAACTTTGAACAGTTGGTGATGCATGTAAAATTATCCTGAATGATGTTGATTGCTGTCAGCATGAACGCTGTTATGGATACTTTCTACGCCAGGATCTCGCTCGTGGCATGGCAGAGGCCAACTCGAACGCCTAATTAAGCTCATGTAATCCAAAAAGAGAGAACAAAAAAGGGGGAAAAAGTCACATTATTTTGTAGATTTACGCGCTCTCCCAAAGAGACTACCAATATAACTTCGGGTTGCTGGGTAGACCTATGGTCGTACTGAGAACCACTTTGAAAGAAGGATGACAAATTTCAGAACGAGGTACGACGGAAGGGCCGGTGCAACCTCAAGTCATATTGAAAACCTCGAAGAAATTGAAGTTAAGTTGTCTGCATATTGGTTTTCCCTTCTTTTAAGTTGTAAATAAAATATTTAATCTCTCTTATCTTATTGCTGTTGCTTAGCCGTATGTATTAGCTTTCCTTTAGAATTAAGGAACAAAAAAAATTTAAATTTAAAAAAACAAAACAAAAAAAGTGTATTAGAATTAGGAATAGTTATCGGGTTAACCATTGACTTGGCAAGGCGTTAGTCAAAGGTACCGGTTTTTCCCACCTCAAAATTATAGCCCAAAATAAGAACAAATGAGATCGTATCGATAATAGGGAAAATCATCAAACGAACTCTGATGTATAGAGTGTTTTCACTCACGTGGCCAGCATCTATGCAAATTTATTGCAACAAAAGAAAGCGTTTGCATAAGAAAAGAGTTCAACTCCCATAGCACCCGTTTGGGACATCAACATGGCCGCCGTTACGTCATGTGAAAAACGCTCCATACCTTTGACTACCGCCGCCACATGTGAATTAGCCACGCTTTCTTGCTTGAGTATAATCGCTTACCGTATTTAACCTATCATTGTATTTCTACCGAGGAAGGACTGACAAGGGAGCTGTTATCTATAGTTTGAAACTCCCAAATCCCAATATTGAATTTGGTATATTATAAAGTTGTTTGAACTCTGAATTAACACAATTTGGTTGTTTAGTTTAACGAAACTACCTCCTTTACGGTCCTCAACTCGGTACCTTATGTAAAGGCAATAATTAAACTAGGTGATGGGAAATATCTATATTCCTGTAATGTGACGTATATATATATTCTACTAGGCCGTTTCCAAAGCCACTTTTAAGAGAACGTACGCAGTAGAATTATATATTGGAAAACACGAGTTATATTCGAAACAAGGCAGCTAGCCACACCTTTGATTTGCGACCCTGATACCAAACCAGCGTTGTTAGGTTCTCTCTTGATGAAGGGTTTTGGAGATGGTCGTCTTTTCAACATTGGGGTTAAAAATATACAAAAATAGTTGAATGCACGATTTAGTCTTGGAAACTTTAAATGTTAGTTTTCCACTGTTTGTAATTGAAACCTACTATGACAGGAGCTATGTCTTAGAATAACACCTAGGAATGAATCGGTCCTTGTGCCGAAAAGCCTCTTTATTACCGCAAAGGAAACTGTTTTCCGTAATAGAAGTTTTCAGCTGTGGAGAGGATATGAACGAACCAATTTCTCCAACGAATCTTGTTATTTAAAGCCGAAAACTTTTCGCACTTCTACCCCTAAATTCGAATAGTAATCAGTTTTTTCTAATTCATTTAAACTTGGGTAGGGCCACCGGCGCCTTGACACCTTTTAATTTCTCTGTTCCAAGATGAACCAGTTTTAAGCAAATTTCACTCGCTTTACTAACTTAAAACTAAAATCTGTTTCGATAGAATCTCGGAAAAACTTGATACATACCTTTCTGGCAAGCGATTTTAATTCTTGTAAAGGAATTCGGTCATGAAGATATTACTAGTTCTGCAAAATTTTTACTGTAGCCGTGAGCTGAAAACAATTCAATTACGGTTTCTTTTGATCCTATACTTATAAACACTTCCAAAAACCTACTGTCTGCATATGAATGCTATTGATCTTACTTAAACTTAATTAAATTGATCTTTTCAATATAAATAGAAGCACTTTGTAAGCTAGGATATATTCAGTTTTAGCACTGGTCAAGCTTGTCATTTGTTGCACAGAAGAAGATTAAACCAAGTTCAACTGCCAAGTCCTGTTTGTCTATTCCTTGCCATACGTGCTTCAGAGTAGCCTGTGTACAGACTCCCCCTCCCCTCAGTAAAAATGGAGGGGGCTCTGTACACAGAGAACACAGAACCGAGAATGCCTTCACAAGTGGATAATGAGGATGCAACAATGTATAGAAGTCGAGGGAAGCTACTTTTGAGGTAATGTGGCTGTAATTCTTGAAATTGAAGGTGAAGCGTGAGAGGTATAGGTTACACAATGTAAGTGACAGAACTTTTTGATCCGCCCTCGTAATACTCCAGATAACTGTTTCTTCCCATGCATTCACCTGCAACTGCACCTATCCGGAGTCAAGCGCGGATCTTTTTCACTTTTGGAAAGGTGCAAAACCATAACGTGACGTTACAGCTTGGCGGGTTAGAAATATTCTCAAGCGGGGTTGAAATCTGTAGTGTTTCTCGTTTTCCCAGCACTCTTTGCTCGCCTTTTTGTAACACAACGACGAAGAAGAAATGGTAGAAGGCTTGTGCTTAGGGCGATGAACAATGGATTTAAAATGTCAGAGAAACCGAGATTTTTCTTTTGATGTACGTGTCAATTTTCGGGCAATTTTGCGTGTTATTATCATCTTCACCTTGGAATAACTCTCGTGAAAAATTGTTGCAGGTCTTAAAAAAAATCCTCTGGACATTCTCGAGATATTCAAGCTGTTTCATGTGAAATGTGGAGTGAAATGTGGAGATGGGCTGCACTTCTGGTAGACGGGCTGCGAGATTTTTGTGTGAAGCAATCGTCTGCAGCAAAATGACCGCCTTCTGCGAGGCAGAGCAACACGAAGACAGAGGCTACATGTCCTATACCGTAAAATTCCGAAAATAAGCCCCTCCATGTATAAGCCCCTCCAAATATAAGCCCCCCAAACTCGTAACGCAAAAACCCTTTGTTAAATCGCCCCTCCAAAAATAAGCCCCCCAGGAGTTTGTACTTGGAAATTGCCCTCAAAATAGAAAGTAAAACAAAACAAAAACGGTAAATTTCCTTTCAACCGTAAGGCTAGCCCAATCGATTTTGAAACGCAAATTTCCCTCCATAGATAAGCCCCTCCGAATACAAGCCCCTCAAATAGGGCCTTCGGAAAATGTAATCCCCGGGGCTTATTTTCGGGATTTTGCGGTATGTTGACGATATCAAGCGTTTTTTCCCGGGTTGTCCACTTGTCTACTGAATAAGCGCTGCACAACCCTCTGGACAGGTGATCTTTGGGGCGCCACGGACCTAGCAACCCTTTCCCTCCATTTGATTTTGTTTTCAGCTTCTCTTGGGGCGCCACAAAACTTCAACCCTGTCCACTCAGAGATATTGTTCTCCCAACGCTTCCTTTGTAGGCCCCTTCTTCTCCCTCCTTACATGCACTGTTTCGTGCATACGTAGGGTAATTTATGAAAAGACAAAGGGTCAGATCCCCTGAGACCTTCATTGGGAAAAAGAAGCACTCAAGAAACGTTAGAAAAGCTACTCTGATCCTTACCTGTTTAAACAGGGCGAGTTATTTGTGCGAACCTTGAGTCCACTAAATGTTACGTGTATACTTGGCTACAGTCGTTGGAGTGCGGATCGCCGCCTTCACCGTTTACTCTGCCATTTAATAATACTGTAGAATCGAATATTACTGTAACTTGTCA
The DNA here is from genome assembly GCA_942486035.1 of Porites lobata. Taxonomy (NCBI): domain Eukaryota; kingdom Metazoa; phylum Cnidaria; class Anthozoa; order Scleractinia; family Poritidae; genus Porites; species Porites lobata. Next base: position 646,211 of record CALNXK010000081.1, read on the forward strand.
CGGGATCGTATTACAAATCTAGTAATACTGTATTATCCAATGCACGGTGAGAACGAACGTCAGGGACACCCAACGAGGATATAGTTCAAAACCACTTAACATAGCATTGTTGAACGTATTTGAGTATTTAAACGGTAGATATAGGCATATTTTTATCCCCTAAAAACTTTTCATCTGTTCGGATTTCCTAGTTGAAAGTCTAGTGATCCGAAAATTATAGGGATCAAAATTTACCTTATCGAAAATTTCAGCCAGGAAAAGGCTCCCGAAAATTCTAGGTGGCCTTTTTTAGGGTAAATATCCGTTTAAAATGGGTAATCATACCACTTTGTAGATGTTCGAAAATCCTAGGAGAGGCAGGCAAGCAAGAAATTTTACAACAAATGTTCCGAAAATTCTAGTTCTCAAATCGTCTTCCGAACAGATATTTTCCCGAAAATTGCCGTTGGGTGCCCCTGGAACGTCGCCTGAAGCGACGCATTCGCAAAGGAAAATTTTCTGAGCTAGGCACAACTCATACGAAGTGGCCAGAAGTAAAGGAAACTTATTATTATCATCATCATTTTCTTTAACATTATTATCATTATCATCATCATCAAAATAACAATCAGAATATTAAAAAAATCAACTAAAAAATGTCACTTTGTAATAGTCAATTCTTTCGATCAATTATCAATTGTTCAGTTCTTTCGTAGAAGTTCCATTAACGCTTGACGAATGATTTTACTTCTCCAGCAATAAACAATAGGATTAAAAAAAGAGTTCAACATGATAAAAGAAAGCGTTACATGAGCTACACTTGTCGGTAACGGAAATGAAAATACGTTTACTATCCCTCGCAAAAGTCCAGGAACAAATGACAATAGCAACCCACCTAGTACAATTGTGGTTGTCTTCCAAGCTTTTCTTTCGCTCAAAAACTTTGCAGTGGCTTCACCTGAGACTTGTTCAGATTTGATTTGTTTCAAGTGTCTGCGACAAACAAAATAAACCGTGATATGGCAATAAAAAATTACACTCATGAACGTTGCAATCAATATGAAAAGTGCAGGACCTGATATTTGTTCATCTGTTTTTTCGGTAAACCTAACAGCAAAATGGACTATCGAAGTAAGCCAACAAGTCACGGAGGCAATAATCAAGTGTTTCTTTTTTAATATGCTTTCGTACTGAAAAGAATATTTCATCGCTACAACACGTTCTATCCCAATGAGCATAAGATGAAAAAGAGACGCCAAGGAAAGGCTAGCTGTTGCTACTAGTGGTATCTTGATAATGTTGCAAAAAACCAAGGGCGATCCGCCGACCAAGTGGTAAATTAATCCTGTGATGAAAACTGGCTGCACAGCTATTCCCACCGCCAAATCTGTACCTGCCATTGAGGCTAGAATTAAGTGATACTTGGTCTGAAGGCTTGGTTTAGTGCTGACTACAACTATGACAAGCATGTTTAGAAGGACGGTTGGAGGACATGTTAACAAGTTCAGAACGATAGAAGGCACTAAAAAACGATAATCTCTATAATTGTTTTCGGATGTTCCAAGGCAGCCGCCAGCTTTCGCATCACTCAAAGAACCGTTAAATGAAGCATTAATTGAAGCATTCATAGCAAAGTGAGTCTCCATCGTAGATCGAATCAGTAACGCTTAATGCTGAATATTTCTGGCATCGGATACAGTTCACTTTGCTGTTCAATGACAACGACGGACTGGTAACTTCGTGAAGTTTTATGTATTCTGGTGAGAACTGAACATATGATGTTCCTAGAACTAGATTCAGATGGATTAAAACGGCTTTGAATCGTTAAGAATATCAATGTAATAAGAGCTTTGAATAGAATGAGCTGAGAATATCTGTTGATTCGTTGGACAAAAGAACTTTGAGCGTAAATTTACTTCAGAACTCTGAGACCATCAATATGAAAAATGAGAAAAAATGAGAACTAGAAGCTAATTCAGTACTTTCTCTGCTCTTTTTTTGAATGACTACTTGTATTGCTTTTGTCGTTGCATTTTTAAAGGAAATTTGAGTAACTTGTTTAATTTTTATTGTTTTTGTTCGACAATCAGTTTAACATTACTCGTTGTTTTTGTCAATCTTTTCTTTATACAAGAAGAAACTGAAGAAAAGCCAGTGAAAGTTTAACCAAGTAAATGAGAACTAAATAATAACAAGCACAAAGAAAACGGAAACGAAAAATATAAGCTACTAATCCAGCTAATCCCAGGACAGATCACAAAATATTAATTTGTAATAAGCTTGTTCAATAAGAAAGCCGAACAAATTCTCTCAACTGCATTCGTTCTTTTGAGAATTAAAAACTCGATAGCCAACACATAAACTTTTCAGCTTGTCTGAAAGAGAAACCAGTTTTTATAACAAATCATAGAAAATCACCTTGAACAAACTGAATATTGAAGAGCGCATAAATAATAAGCTGATATCACAAGGTGATAGATCAGATTCAGATTAAGACTCAGATTATCGATTCTATCGGTAACTTGTTAAAAGTACTTTGGGTAAGCATAGCGTGACCAACATTTCCGATATACGATGCCGAAAATTTAATGAAAGCTGGTTTGGTGATTTCAGAGGAAGTGAAATTAACGAAGTACGCTTGTTGAGAGCAAAAATCCAGGTGGTAAATTTCCTCCTTAATCTCTCTGTTAACTCCTACATTACATCTAAAATACCCTAAGCTCTTCCAAAAACCGCCAGAACAAAAAAGCTTCTAAAGGCTTTTGTTTTATTTTTGATCTAGCTCGACGAGAATATATTTTATAACATAGCAAAAGTAAATCGCGCGCTCTGATTGGTCAGTTAGCCACTACCATTTGCCCGTGGGTGCACGCCAAGAAATAGAAAGATCGAAGCGACTCTGCTAGCAGGGTAGCCAAGAAACTGAGCTAGCGCGGTAAAATGTAGGAAAATTCAACAAATCTCCTTTCCTGACGGTAAAATAAACCGATGAAATGCATAGATGAAAAGTGGAAGTTGAAGAAAATACTAAGCTGTCGTTTTGAAGGAAAAAAGACAAAAGATCAAGGGACAAATTTACCCTGGATGAATTAATCACTGTTTTCCTCGCGGGTAGAATCCAGAGAATCGGCTGAAGGAAAATCGAGCGAGCGAAGGTTTAATTAAGAATTTGTTCATGCTTAGCGTGCGTATATCGAGTTATGGATGCACGCGGGAAGTTTGGAGAGCACGAAAGATGCGTAAGAGTTGCACGAGGCGATAGCCGAGTGCAACTCTAGCTTCTTGAGTGCTCTCCAAACTTCCCAAGTGCATCCATAACTCGATATACGCACAGCTAAAAGCATGAGCAAATTCTTTTATAACATAGCTGACAAAAATGATTGTTTTTTGATTAACTGCAAAATTCTCTTAACGTGTGACACAATAACAAACGGTTCTATTGGCTGATTATGAACACGCCACAATCGTCTAGTTTGAATGAAAATATCCTTTCTGTAAAAGTGAGAAAGAAAATTTGCTTCTTTATTCGTTAACGATCAATGGAAACTAAGCAGAAACAAAGGTAAAAGAGTCTTAAAGTTCACCTAAAGTTAAAACTAACATGTTCATAAGAAGTCGTGGAGTATGATTTGGATTTGCTGAAAAGATGTTTACGTTTTGCTCGGCGAAATCCAGAAAACATGTTTTTAGTGAAGACGACTGTCATCCTTCTTTAAACTTATATTCATTTACGAACATTGGCTGGTCATTACGGCTTCTTGAGGAGACCTGGCAGCAGTTGTTTTTGTGAGTAATAAATTTATGTCTTCTTGTGTAATTTGTGTTGTTATTGCGATAGAAATTTTCCTGCTTCAGTCGGATTGTCCGGAGATAACAAAAGTGCATAACAAATTTAAAAACAGCAATAAAAACGGAAATTTTGCCTTTAAATGTTGTTGATGACCAGTTGGTGTCTGTTCTGTTCCCAGTGAAGGTCTTTCGGCCAAAATTTGCTGCAGCTGGTCTTCGACAAATTTGCGAACGGCGCGCAACTTGCGAGATTTTTTATTTTAATTCGGCTTTATTTTTGCTGCTGGTTGGATCAGGACCTAAAAGGTCAATGCCGATAGAAAAATTGGGCAGTTCTTGGCTGGTTTCTTCCATATTCTAAAGAGAAGGAAAAGGGTACTACAGCTTAAAAGACGACAACTTTGCACCCAGGTAAAAAAAAAAAATGCTCACGTCATCTTATTTACGCACGGGCGTGCGTAAATAAAGATTTTGTTCATAGCGGCTCAATAGGAGTTATATAGGGCAAGCACGCGCGCTATGTTATAAGGTACATTTTGTGTGTTTTTTATAGACGAGAAAGTCTGTTTGAAATGCATATTTATCAGTGAGCATTGTGTTATTGACTTTTTGGTCAAGCTGATACTAAATTCAAGCAAATTTTTTAAGAAACACGCTCAAATTCGAGACAGCTTTGTTGTGAAGTTTTCATCACATCGATGAAAAATTTTAGTTGAGTTTAAACGGGCACATTACGCTGGAATAAGCGAATCTCATTTAAGCGCAGAAACATTTGGGCCTTCAAATAAATTTTTCAAAAAATAAATTCTGTGTGTATTATTTTGTCCCTCAGTGTTCATTCATAAAGGTCGTTCAGAGAACGGTCGAAAAACAACAGCTTCAGCGCCGGCTATGTGGCGGCGAATTTCAGTTGCAATTTTGACTTTCATAGCTGGATTTCCCCAGACAGATTTCGACACAAAGCTAGTTAATTTCTTTTTAGAATTGGTGTTACCTGTTATTCTAAAGGAATTAAAGTCAAATTTACGTTTATTTCAAAAATTGTCACATAAATAAGCTTGATGATTATTTCATTTATTTAGTTTAAGCTTATTTTTTAGAGTCTTTTTAGTTGGTGTTTATATAGTTATTACCCTAATATTAAGGGCAAGTAGACCGATGCCATTCAGAATAACAACGTTTTGCAATTTACCTGAAGACGGAGAACGGTTGATTCAGCGAAAGAAAAACTCAAAGGCAAGTTTTTGAAAAACGTAGAACATGATTTGTTTACACGCGGGCAGATGGCAGCATACATGAACTCGGACCGATGACTCAACCGAAGGCAAATGGAAAATAATGTTTTTCTCTTTTGATTATGTTATAAAAGAAATGGTAAACGTTAAAGCTTTGCAACCATGGAGTTATGCAAGTGAGTGCATCCATAACTCCATGGTTGCACAGCTGCAACGTTTGCCATATACACCATATACATACTGAGAAATACTCACCAAAAAGCTTTGTCGAAAATTTTGTACGCAAATTAGCTCTAGCCAATCAGAGGAGCGAACGATGGTTTTCACACGTGTGAGAAAAATGATACGTCCAATCAGAAGCCACAGAGGTGTGTGAGTTTCGCGCCAAAATTCCCGCCTTTTATTGCAGCTTGCAGCGCCGCCTCGCACACATTCAACAGTCCGGAATATCCCTAAATTTAAGGACAGGGCCAACTGGTCACGCGCCACTTTTCAACCAATGAGAAGGCGCGCTTGTGTTTATCAACAAACAAATCAAAACATCGCCCCAGTGATCAAAAATTTTCAAAACAACGGACGGAGTCGGGCAGAATCAGTCATCGTTTCGAGTTTCTCAGGCATATTTTTAAGACTTTTCATGAGGCATACACAATTTTTTTAAGTGGACAGCGTATCGGAATCCATATTGGAAGTGTCTCGTGAAATATTCAGCACATTTTGTGGCTTATTCTTCTTTTATCTTTTAAACAACGCGATGTATAGGAGAGATTTTGGTCGGCTTTCAAGGTAGGTGAACAAGTATCTATTATTTTTTCGATTCACAGATTTTTTTACGAAGTTCTAGATATTTTTCCTCGATTGTCGTATCGATTAACTTTTATCATGTTGAATGTGGGGATGGCAGACAATCTAGCATTTTGGTAGACAATTTTTGAATTTCGAGGTCCAAAACACGTACGTTTTCCACTCCCGGGTTTCTCACAAAAGCCGTGTTATTACTTTTTTTCGCATTAGTACGAACCTTTGCCTTTTTTCTTTTCAAGGCCAAAACAACTTTATTAGTCTTATGGATATTCACGTCCGACATCTCGCCTCACTTTGCCGAATTTGCGGGGATGAAATTGAAGATCATAAGCGTAAGGTAGATACTAACCTCTTTGTTTCTGAAATTTACTAATCTGGAAAGATTTAATGTTGTTGGATTCTCCAAAATGTTCATCCGCCGTTAAAAAACAATCAAAGAAACAAGGCAAATCTCAATTGTAAATGCTGTATTTCGCTACTCATTGAACATGCACTGATTATCTGGGATCAAATTAAAACATTGCAGGTACTACAGCAAGCAAGGAAAGCACCAGATGCGTGAAGTCAACACGAAACAACACAAAAAAACAAACAAGAAAAATTAATAAATTTGAACTACTTTCTATAACTTGTTATGATGACTGGTTCTTTGATTCTTGTCCTGTAGAAGTTAATAGGTAGTACCAATGCTGTTTTGTAGTCTTTTGTACGATCTCAACGAATTTTCACACTCTCTCTAAGGCTATTTTTACGCGGGACGCGGGACGAGTTTGCTTCTATCAAAAACTTTGCAAGCCATGCCAGTGAAGCCATGACCTCTGCAATCGGTCCGGAAAGAGTTCGAACACCCCAATGATTCCTTGCAATGATTAATGCTCTTATTCTCTTACATGACATGTTTTCTTTGAAATATTAAATGTGAAACCTTGACGAGTACTGTAAGCTCATCTTTAATTTTGTCCGACTCCGTCCGTTGTTTTCCAAATTTTTGATCACTGGGGCGATGTTTTGATTTGTTTGTTGATAAACACAAGCGCGCCATCTAATTGGTTAAAAAGTGGCGCGTGACCAGTTGGCCCTGTCCTTAAATTTAGGGATATTCCGGACTGTTCAACGAGAAAAGTTTTATTCAAAGAGTTTTTCTCGCTAAAAAAGTGAAAAACATTTCGGAAATGGAGTGAAATAGTTTCGTTTGTTTCACTGTCGATAAAGAAAACGGTAGAGAGCCGGGAAAACAACAGCGGAAAGGGATAAACAGAACCAGACGTAAGCTTTTGTTGTGCTTTTTGTCGGAGCTACTTTGCCTTTCATTTATTAAAGCTTAAGCTTATATTAAAACCGGTCATTTTACTTCAATTCACTCATTTTCAATTGTGCATTGAGAACAAACAGTTAAGATTACTTATAGTTCTTGGATTACCTCATATCGTCACCGTCATTTATGTTTTTAACAAACGTTTTTACTGAAAAGCGGATACTTCGTTTTCGTTGTCATTTTGCAGTAAGTGTGTAGCGGCAAATTTTAGCATTTTTGAAAGATTTAAAATAAAAAGGCCGCAAAAATGATGAATGTCTCAGTCTGTATATAATAAACACAATACCACATGGAAAGTGCTTTGTACGGTATTTACGCACTCGTTGTTTTTGTATCAGAAATCTTACTCGTTCGCAGCGCTCACTCGTTCGATTTCTGATACGTCAACAACTCGTGCGTAAATACCGTAGGCCAGCACTTTCCATGAAGTATTTTCTATTTAAATGGGTTACTTAAATCACGGCCGGATTAAGCTGAAGTTTATAATAGGTCAGGTGCAGAAGGAGTTTTGTTCCCAACTAAAGTACGCGTAAGATTCACGATCCACCAACACAAAGGTTTTTGGCATGACCACAAATATTTATAGTAAACGAAGTAAACCGAAAAAGGCTGTAATACTAAGGCCTTTGCCTAGGCCAAACTTTTCATGAGATGAACCAAGCTTAGTGAGTTAAGTTCATGAAAAGTTCGACTCGTCTGGCTAAGTTAAGTTGCTGACGGTCCAACACGTTCTATCCATCTGCTTCAGACGGACAGAACGTTTAAAGAGAGTCTCGGGACAAACGTCGATCTTCATATGCGACGAACGAAAGTAATAAATTAAAAATTCCAGACCCTGAGGTAACGGGAGAAGCTCAGTCCCGAAAATATACCATTTAAATATACTATTCAGAATATTCTACTTTATAAAAACCAAATCAATGGATAATGCAATTCTAGAGCTCTGATTGTCTCAGCCATTATTGTATATTTAACAATTAATGAATGAGGCTGAGTATCTTATGAAGAATTATGGAGATCGAGGAGGGAGTTACGGCCGCGACGGATAACAGCCTCCGAGATCTCCATAATTCTTCATAAGATACTCAGCCACATTCATTAATTGTTAATTATACCATGCTCTCCAAATATGGTATCTGAACGAGTCTGCTCAAAATTAAAAACAAGCTGAAAATCGGTTGTTTTTACAGATAAAGTCGGAAAGAATTCTTGATATTTTGTAGGCCTTTTATAATAAAACAATTATTCCACTCATTGTTAAATAGCCAGCGAAAAAAGCCGTCCCTCCTCGCCGCTTGGAACTACCCTAGCGGCGAGGAGCGAACTGAAGAGATAGCTGTTTGCCCAGGCTTATATATTACTACTGTCTTTGAAAAAGAACAGATTTCCGGAAGTATACTAGACGAATGAAGAATCTCTATGATGATTTAACCAGTCTTCTGTCTTATTTCACCTTATTTTGAATTTGTGACGGTCATTACTCAAAGGCAAAATGGAGTCCAGAACCCTCTAGTTTGCTTAGAAACTCGCTTTCAAATTTCGCAGACAACTCAGGTGTAAAATGTTCCTTCCAGCCTCCGACCTGACCTTTCCTGAGAAAGTTTGGCAATTTGTTGTCTTGAGTCATCATCCAGTAAGCTTCTGAATTTTTGGCCATTTCGTCAAAGGAGCATTGCTTAACGATGCGTTTAAGAACCTGTTCACTAAGTGGCTTTCCCAGGAAATCAGCGATAATCGTCACCTGGGAAAGCAGATCCTATCAAAACAAATAAAAAAAGGAATGATTATTTTATTTAAAATTTTAACCACGGTAGATTTAGAAAAAAGAAACAAAAGAAGAAGAAGAAGAAGAGGAGAAGAGGCCCACTCATGCAACGAAGATTAACTCCATTATTTCTTTCCATGACATTCAAGATACATCCCCCCCCCCCCAAAAAAAAAAAAAATCCTGGTTCAGGCCTTTCAAGCAGGCTTTAAATATCTCAGTTTAGTTCCCTTATTGTTATACACTTCACAGTCTGCAATAGTTATAAAGTTACATCTGTAATATTATCACCCTGGGGCCCGCATTATCACGCACCTCTTTCAAGTCTTCATACTTAAGGAACAAAACGTTGGAATCATCTCTGTGTTCCCACCAGCCGAGCACATGCTCCAGCCAAGACCCCCAAAACGCTGAAATGAAAATTAATACAATAAGCTTATTTACCCTGATCATGAATGAGAGTCATTGAAAACTACCCAAATATATACAATATACAAATCTATTTGCCCAATATTTCGACTGGACAAAACTTAGCTTGAGACCAGGTTCCGCATTGGGGGAAAAAAGAAAAAAATCGGCGTGGGCGAAAAAAAAATCGAGAGGTAGAGGAGAGGTAGTCTAGGGAGAGAAAATGGTGGCCCTTTCCCCCTCCCCAAAACACCGCTCGCCCAATAGACGAATTTTTGTGTAAAGAGGTTACTATTAAAATATATATCAATAGATCAAGTTTCATCTCGTCCGTTCCTCCCACAGGGTTCAAGTATTTTGCCAACAGAAATTAAAAATCCTTCGCGGGCCTTATGAATACTGTCCCTGTGTTCGAACGAAATGAGTTCTATGTCCTTGATGGAATGATCTGGAAGAGAGAACTGGTCTGAAACGGCGGTAGGATGGTTAAATTGATGTTGATTTAAGGCTTTTTCTATGGAGCGTGTTTTAATAAGCTTACTTTTTCCCTCCAGAAACATCTTAGCAAAAAATTCAAATGGTCCTGAATATCCAGTAAGAGGCGCCATCTTGCTTTCGAATTTGTAGTAAGAGACAACGACATCTTTAGGATTTCTAGCAACGTAGATGTATTTGCACGCTGTGGCATCACTAGCTCCTTTAGGTATTGTATGATATGGCTGATGAGTCTTCATAAGGCGGGGACTTGGTTGAGTTGTAATATCTGGCTGAGTAGTACCAAGATATTTGGCTTCATCAAAGAATTGTACGCGATGTCCTATTGGCTCACTACTGGTTTTCCCGCCATTGTAGATTTGCCACGTGATTTCCTGAAGCCACGTAGTTCCTGAAAATGAAACAATAAAAAGAGTCAAAAAGCACTCTGTTGTGTAGCTTTTACCGGAGGAGGGGGGGGAAGCACTTATGGAACGTTTGGCGGTTCAAGGCTTCAGGTCCAGAACGACTCCCTGTTGAAGACGCTAAATGGTATATATATACGCTGATAAAAACTATAGACGCCAACAACCATATCATGTTCCGCGGCACATCCCTGCTTAAGCCAAATAAGGGCATGCCCCCGGGAATAATTATTACCCGAAAGCCCCATGACGAGCTTTGATGGAGGAAAAAAATTATGCTAATTGGGCGAGAGGTAGGTTAAGGCTTGCCTAGTCCCCGTACAGCGTCTTTCCAGGCCTTCTCCGTCAATGCATTTTGGTGACGTATCCGAGACGAACGGCCGGGAGACGCCTATTGAGACGCCTAGACAACCTCAGAGTGCGCATGCCTTTGTTTTTACCCCAAAACAAACAATATGGTGACCATTTCTTCGGCTTCCAACGCTATCTGGGAAACTTTCTCGAACAACGTGACCCGAAACGCATCGGCCGCGCACAATAATAAGGTCTCGGGACTAGGCAAGGTTAAGGCCAAAGTTGTCCCAGGAAAGAGGGTCGCCCTATCCAGCTGAGTCAACTTTCATAGCGAGCGTTTATATGAGGCAACAGCGCTCGCGCATGATCTGATTGTCTCAGCCTGTGATTGTCTCGCCTTGACCGAGTAGACCCTGCTGGGCGAGCCAAAGTGTTTATATGCAGAAAAGTTTGTCCGGGATAGGAGCCGAGCTCATATAAACGGCTCGCCGTGTTTTGAAGGGAAATGTAAGAACGGACGGCTTAAATGCAGAATACCCTGTTACTTGAATAATATTCAGACTTGCCACAAGTCTACCTCACGTCCAAGTTTCTAATTGAGCGGAACGACCACAAGTCGATCTCTCGAGTTCCTAAGCCAGCGGAGCGAGCTTTTTAATCCGCGAAGCTGCCGAAAGAACGACGAAGTTAAAAGTCTAGGACAATATTCTACGTAGCCGGCTACGAGAAACTAACTAAATAAAGAACAAATTCAAAACGGCTTCCTGTGACCGCGTAGCCAACTGCAAGAATAGCCTTACATCTTCATTTCATTCAAGACTTTTGTAATGGCCCGAACCATAGCCATGTAATATTGGGGACTGGGTCGATTTGTATTTCTCGTTTGACGGGGTGGGGGATATACGGGAATGATCTCCAGAGCCTGGTATCTCCATAGATGATGTACTCAACATAAAAAAAATCAGCGAAATACAGTAAACAAACCCGCTTGAGCGCTCCCCTCTGTAACCAGCAAACACGTCAGTAGGTCTAAACATTTCCTCCCATAAAACAAACCAGTATTCAAGGAACATCTCTATTTTAAAAAGGGGCTGTGTCACGGCAGTCTAGTTCACTTTGTCAAATTGCTAATTACGCCCTAATTCGCATTCGTTATAGCCTCAGTATCAGGCCTTTTTAACGGGCTAGGGGAAAAGAGTTGCTTTTCTCTTCCCCCTTTCCCCCACAGAAACGCCTGATACTCAGGCTACATTCGTTCCCCGGACTGTACTCTACAAATGTTTATACGGGGAGGCTCCGCCCGGAGGTCCAACTCCTTACCCTTTTATATACCAAACTTAACACATATGATCCAATGTAAAAGATGTGAAAAACAATATATAGGTGAGACTAAACGCACACTTTATGAACGCTTTAAAGAACATAGACAGGCAACAAACAATTCACTCCACGCAAATGCCACAGCCGCAGTCCCTTCCCACTTAAATCAACCGCTGGAATTACAACCCACTCTCAGCATGTCACGCCGTAAGGCACGAGAAGCATTCCTCATAGATAGAGGCAAAACCCTGTCACCAGACGGTCCGAACCGAAGGAATAAACATTGAGCTTTTTCTATTTTTATTGTTTATCTTTCTATCTAGTATTTACAATTGTACTTAATAATTAACCACTTACGTAAATTTCAAATTTAACTTTTCGGAGCCGTTAGCCTAAATATTGGCTTTTATATGGAGGAGAGTGTTTTACTGGGAACTAAACCACTCGTAGATTCCATACGCCACTTCATCCGGGACCCGAGTGGCGTATTTTCCGTATGTCACCTTTGTGAGTGTCGTATCGTTCAATGACGTCTCGATTCCTGCCTTTTGCTTTTGTTGAAATGGTTTCTCCATGTAATAAAAAGAACATTACACGTTGACTCGAAGATATGAATTTTATGTTCTCGTGGCAAAAACAATATCTCACTCGTTCGCTTCGCTCACTCGTGAGATATTGTTCTTGCCACTCGAACATAAAATTCATATCTTCTCGCCACCGTGTAATATCCTCTATATAATAAATCAGCCCTTTGTCGTAGTGCCAGCCTTGCATTCAGTTTTGTTTTATAAAATTCATCTGCCGTGTTAGCCCTTTTGGGCCCTTCCAGAGACCCAAAGACAGATTTCCGTACCCTTTGTGGCTATCGATACTTGTATCAATATAAATCTAGACCACCCCCCAAAGTAGCGTACATGGGATCTGGCGGTGCCATCGGCAAAATACACTAAGGATGTAAAATTACTACGATCACAGTCAGACCTGTTAGTGGGGGCAGTTGTTGATTGAAATCTGAGCAACGTTCTTTTGTTATTTTTAGAAGAAATACATATGAACAATACGGTGGCTATAATTTGTTCCAAAATGGAGAATTTAAAGCAAATTTTTCAATAAAAGTTTAAAGAAAATGTTAACTGAGTCATGTGTCATGTTTTTTTCGCCGTCTCGTGCTGTTTTAAGCGCTATTTTGCAAGATGAATATTTGACCTCGGCGGTTAGAACTAAAGAAGGAGAAATATCCGCGCACTCTGATTTTAGAACTCTTAACACCCACAGAATCACGCCATACCACGTGTCTTCTGGGTGGGTGTTAAGAGTTCTGGGTCAGGGCTAAAATCAGAGTGCGCGGATATTTTTCATCAGAGCCTGATCTCTGGTTGTTACGCCATACTGACGAGCCCCAAAGAGGGCGAAACAGCTGTCTATGGCTACACTGTCCCGCTCTGTTTTGAGTTCTTTCGATGTCGTGTTGATGTCTTGCAGAGTTAATTTTCACGTAGTACGATCAGCATTGCAGTATTCTCCTTGCAGAATTTAATATGTCTACATTATTATTTTTGCTGATCAGGTCTTTATAGATCCTACGTTCTGCGGCATATTCGTTTGCGGTCCTGTGCAGTCCCTTGTGGTTAATGTTATCACTTTAGTACTCTATTACAATATGTTTATTAAGTAACGGAAGCGCCTACGTTATATTCCCTGCTAACAGAGGCCTCTTTTCCCTGGTATTCGACGGGCGGAAGGGAAAAGACGCCGGTCGTATACCAGAGAAGTTGCTATGGGACTCGTTGGGCGTAGTTACTAAAACGTGGAACGACCTAAAACCACCTAAAACCACCTAAAACCATCTACAACCACCCACAACCACCTCAAAAAATTCAACAACCACCTACAACCATCTACAACCACCTCAAAAACATCTTCAACCACTCGCAAACAATCTAAAACCATCTAAAACAAGGTATAAATGTCTGAAATAAGGCGAGACGACAACATGTCACGTACATGAAATACGAGAATCGAACAAAACATCCACTTCCCCCTACAAAATCTTACTCTCCCTGGTCCCTTGTATCATCAACCATTGGCTTAAGTCACGAAATGAAATGCGAGATCATGCTAAGTATATTAAAAGACTTAAAGAACTTTACAAAATGAACTATCAAGTCACAAAAAATAATAAAATAAAATAACAAACTCGTAGACGAAAGACTGACTTGATTTGGCTTTTTCTACCCTGGGTATTAGTGAGACGTTTTGGTTCACCTTTCATTTGTTTACGTAATAGCACAAGGTAGGGTTTCTCTCTCTCTCTCGGAGTCTGCTTCACTGCTGTTTTGTTCTGAGGTGGCGGATTACATTCCTAAGAACAAGTTAATTTTTTAGCATCTGTTTATCATCCGCCAAACATGTTTGTATATTCCAGGTGACTCCTTTAGATGAACCTACCCCGCTTCCTTTTTTCCCTTTTTCCCTATCCCCTACCCCTTTCGACGCCTGCTACGCAGGCTAGATGAACCCTAGTGTCTTTCACACCCGTTTCCTGTGTCATCATTGTGTCATCACGCAAGGCTAAACTCCCTTGCGTCACGACACGGAAACGGGGACTAGTAGGTGTAATCATTGTTAAAAATGTTATTAAAAAAATCTATAATGCAATCTTATTTCTTAGTTTTGTGTTAAGCCAATGGTTGATGATACAAGGGACCAGGGAGAGTAAGATTTTAACGGGAAGTGGATGTTTTGTCCGATTCTCGTATTTCATGTACGTGACATGTGTCGTCTCGCCTTATTTCAGACATTTTTACCTTGTTTTGGATGGTTTTAGAGTGTTTACGAGTGGTTGTAGATGTTTCTGAGGTGGTTGTAGATGGTTGTAGGTGGTTGTTGAATTTTTTGAGGTGGTTGTAGGTGGTTGTAGATTGTTGTAGATGGTTTTAGGTGGTTTTAGGTCGTTCCATGTTTTAGTAACTACGACTCCTTGGGAAAATAACTGATCGTATAAGACCGTATAACAGCTATCGCATAAACAAATGGTCATTTGTACCCCTATAGATCTACATCTTACCTGATCGTGGGATACCGACGATAAAAACATCGTCGATTCTGGTTTGAAACTTGTCAATGAATTCCTCAAATCCTGTCTTGTAGACATAGACTGAAGGCATCCTCACTCCTTTGACGAACGAGGTTTTGCTATTTCGATAGTCTCCTTCTACTTCTTGTATAGGATCTTGGCTTGCCATGAAGGAAAAAAGGTTATAATTCTGCTGTTTGCAAAGAAATGGGAGAAAACTGATATCCAGTTCAATTGAATCCTTGGCTGAAATAAACGATCAAAAAGAAAAGAAAGATCCCAAACCTCCTTTGGGGTCAGCATAAAGGTCATAAAGTAACATAGGTTCTGTAGTCTAAAAGATCATTTGATTACCTTCTGAGCGTCAGATTTCACGTGTAGTTTCACGTGACGTTTGATGAACGTTGGGGGTGTTTACATAACACCGGGGCGACTTTCGCCCCCGAGCGAGTTCACTCCGGTTCCCTCTCATGGTTCTATATTTGTTTACATCAGTCCCACCACAAAATGTCATGCCAGCGCGAGTCAGCCCGGCGTGAGTTCACCCCGGTTCTTGTACCGGGAAGAGAATTTCACTCCGGTACGAAATCTCGCAACGCGAACCAGAGATCAGGCTCTGATGAAAAATTATCCGCGCACTCTGATTTTAGCCCTGACACAGAACTCCTAACACCCACAGAGTCACGTTGGGGCCGTAGATCTTTTAAAGATCCGATATGCTGTAATTTTTGCATGGTTTTGTCCATGTTTTCTAGCTTGGTTTTGGCCAACTCTTTATTTGCTCTGCGATACATCAACTTGACACTTGGACTCTTGCCCCCCAGAAGACACATGGTACTGTACAGTACCGCAAATGATCCCCAACCGCAAATGATCCCAAGACCGCAAATGATCCCCAAAATGGACCGCAAATGATCCTCGACCGCAAGTGATCCCTAAAGTCTACCGCAAATGATCCCGTGAAAACTTGAGGAATGGAATGGATTTTATGGGACTGATTACAAAAAAGGACTGATTATAAAAAAGAAACCTTTTTTTCTCGCCTTTTAAAGAAAAAGGGAAGGAGGAAGCTACATCTCAGGTCAATTTATACAAGGCGAAAAAAAAATGGAATAAATCTGAAAAGGTATGGTATTAACCGTATACTTCTTCCTTTGTCGATTGCTTAAATTTTCTTTCAAGAATGTTTCGTCTTTTGAAAAATTTAAGACAGGCAGGACGTTACGCAGAAAAATTATTTTAACGCCTAGAAGCTCAACCTTTCTATTGAGGAATACAAAGCCGGGCACCCTCTACCTAACAAGAGCTTTATTGACTTTACTGATCTTTTTGAAAGCGTGAAATTAATCAGCCAGAATATTTCATTTTGATTTTTCTCTGAAGTGTTAATTTTATGTGATAAACAGCAAGACGTTTGTTCGTAACTTAGGTGCCCATTACGAAACAAGACATGATTTAACATAAACACAAGTCAAAATGCCCCCGAACTTATCAATGTCCACAGGTTTCGGTTCATTTCGAAATAGCAACTTTCTTACATCTCATGAACGTGTTGTGAATAGTTATATTAGCGTTTTTATGTACATTCATTTCTTCTGCTTTGCTGAAGACAGTTACCAGAAATCTAAACCTGGTAATGAGAAACGCAAAGCCAGGTAAGCGGTAGTTATCGCGTGACAAAACATCGCAAGAAACCGTCACATTCACGGACAAAAAGAAAATCGCTTATGATTATTCGGATCCAGGAGGCACTTAGGAGAAAATTAAACAACCTAAAACCCTTATTTAACGGCAATGAAGAGCACTGTATTTCAAAAGAGGTCAAAGGAAATGCTCTTGCATCAAAGGGCAAATCATGCCGACCAAAAACAACAATAACCGCAGAAAATGCGTGTCATGACCTCTCACTATGAAATAAGCAGCAAAAATCACATTTGCTCAGTCAAAACGTTTTCCTCAGAGGTATAATCTACCCGCCAGAGCCGGAAAAAAGTCATTGGAACAAGCAGCATTTTAGCATGAGGTAAAAGTCGTGTGTTGCCTACCTACGTCGTGTTTACTCTTGAATGATTTTTTTCATTTAGTTTTTATTCATATATTTATTTGAGAAGTAAAATTTAGCTTTTAACCTGACTTATTGTAATAATAATAAAATGGACACGATGATCCGCTAACTTGAGTCCAAGTCATTCCTGTTTTTCTTTCGGGATCATTTGCGGTCAACTTTGGGGATCACTTGCGGTCGAGGATCATTTGCGGTCCATTTTGGGGATCATTTGCGGTTGGGGATCATTTGCGGTACTGTACAGTACCCTCGACCCTCGACATAGCCTGCGTAGCATGGCGGTTTTGTCGAGCCGGGCGCAGGAGCGGCGTAGCCACAAAAAAAATTCGCGCGCGAAGCGCGCGATAACGAGCGGCGAAGCCGCGAGAAAAATATGGGGATATGCATTTTCTTTTTTAAGAGAAAGGAATCAGAGCTGCCTTTCAGGAATATGTTTCCTTCGGGCTGACATCTTCATGGCGCATTTTATAAAGATAACTTTTACCGCTTTATCAGAGGAGAGGAACTTCCCTTCTTTTATAGTGTTCAGTATTCGAAGTAAAGAAAGCCGACTAAACGGCGTCTAAACCGACCGTAGGACACAGAGTGGCTATGAACTAAAGGTGAGGGAGCTTTTTGAATCAATATTTCGCGTGATCATGATTTTTTGTTTCTTAGCGTTGTAGATTCGAATACATGTGATAAAATTCGAACAATAATGTAATAATGCAAGAAATATCGATTTTCGTTATCTTAAAGGCTGCTAGTACAGATAGACAAACAAGAAGACTTCATATCTTTAAGACCTTTTGCATTTATTTGGCATCAGATAATATACTAATAATTCTAGTATATTCCGACCAAATGACCTCTGAAGCCCGAACCCACAAATAGTGCGCTTGGGCTGCCTGTGATGCAACCATCAGGAAAAGTTTCTCCATAATAGAAGAGTTTTTTGCGAGGGTTTAACAAGTATGGCTTTCATTTGTTTCAGAAAGGTGCAAGAAATTATCAGCATAATTATAGCACACAAACATTGTCATCTAACTCCTCGCACATAGCCGAAATAAGCCGCCAAGTAATGAAGCATATAACGAACTGAAAAATCGTCCTCAAGTAAATTATACCTAAATTTGCGAAAGATATTGTTGTGTCTCCGTGTTACTCATCGAAAAAGTGAGGAGTCATCACATTAACTATATTAAACAGAGTTAATACTCACGGGTTTCACGAGTTCTGTGCAATATTTTCCCCGGGAAACAAATTTAAAACTTCAATTCTTACCTTACAGTAGTCCGTTCTTTTACCTTGCATTTGACAACGAATTAAAGGCGAACAAAGCGAGCTTTTTGCTAATGAAGAGCTATTACGTGGCGAAGCTTAAATTGGGAACTGACGTCAATGAGAGCATAAGAAGTGATTGTCACGTTCTCACTCAGTGTAGCAAAAAACTCTTCTATTATGGAGAAACTTTTCCTGATGGTCGCATTAAAATCTACTACACTGCATTTGCTCTCTGCAACCTCGTGGGTAGAATAACCTGATGGTTACACGAAAATCTAATAATCACGTCATTTCGGTCTCTGTAACCTCGTGGGTAGAACATACCTGATGGTTACACTAAAATCTAATAATCACTGCATTTCAGCTCTCTGTAACTGTTGTGTATTAGGACCCAGACTCCCTCTCGGTAGGACATTGTAACGCCTGACTATAGAATCAGGAGCCACGAGTCGTGTAGGCGAAATAAAGCCATCGTCCAAGGTTGAACCCGTTTTGAACCAAGTCCGTACACTGTGGTAAACAAGCACGGGAACAGCTTGATCGTGCAATCTCCAGGAGGAGCCCAATACTCCCGCAATACATCTCATGTAAAGAAACTGCTAGAGAATGGTGATATACATGATGATACACCAAGTGTACCTGAAGTGGTGGTGACCAGGGAGCCCCACAAGCAGGATAAACTGACCCCGCAGCAGAGTGTGGTGATACCGGAACCAAATGTTGTTGAGCCTGAAGTTCCACTTAGGAGGTCCCAGAGACACAGAGTGGCCCCAAGTTATCTCAAAGACTATTGTACTTAAACTTTAGAGACACTGAATTCTCACAGACATTGTTGACATTGTTGCTAGTCCATGTTTATGTTTATTGGACCAATTATTATTTTGCTTCTACTTCTGCTAAATGTTATTGTTTTCTATCTAAATGGGGAGGGATGTTGTGTATTAGGACCCAGACTCCCTCTCGGTAGGACATTGTAACGCCTGACTATAGAATCAGGAGCCACGAGTCGTGTAGGCGAAATAAAGCCATCGTCCAAGGTTGAATCCGTTGTAATCTTCCATTATTTGCCGACCAGATCGGTCACAACAGTAACCTTGTGGCTAGAACATACCTGATGGGTACACTAAAATCTAATAATCACACTGCATTTTGGCCTTCGGTAACCTCGTGGGTAGAACATACCTGATGGTTACACTAAAATCTAATAATCACTGCATTTCGGCTTTCTTTAACCTCGTGAGTAGAACATACCTGATGGTTACACTAAAATCTAATAATCACTGCATTTTCTCTTTGTAACCTCGTGGGTAAAAAATTGAATGCCTCTCTCCTGGAAATTTTGTCCTCTCCTCTGATAAAGCGGTGAAAGTTATCTTTATAAAATGCGCCATGAAGATGTCAAAGGACAAAATAAGCTGAAGTTTTCTAGCTAGCCCGAAGAGAACCTATTGCTGAAGGGCAACTCTGGTTCCTTTCTCTTAAAAAAAGAAAGTGCATATCCCCGTGTACCAGATTTTTGCCAGGGTTTAACAAGTATGGCTTTCATTTGTTTCAGTACAAAGGTGCAAGAAATTAT
Source organism: Porites lobata (assembly GCA_942486035.1). Classification (NCBI taxonomy): domain Eukaryota; kingdom Metazoa; phylum Cnidaria; class Anthozoa; order Scleractinia; family Poritidae; genus Porites; species Porites lobata. The sequence goes on from CALNXK010000081.1 coordinate 665,999, forward strand.
CAGCATAATTATAGCACACAAACATTGTCATCTAACTCCTCGCACGTAGCCGAAATAAGCCGCCAAGTAATGAAGCATATAACGAGCTGAAAAATCGTCCTCAAGTATTTTATACTTTAAATTTGCGAAAGATATTGTTGTTTGTCTCCGTGTTGCCCATCGCAAAAGTGAGGAGTCATCACATTAGCTCACGGTTTTCATGAGTTCTGTCCACTATTTTCTCCGGGAAACAAATTTAAAACTTCAATTCTTACCTTACAGTAGTCCGTTCTTTTACCTTGCATTCGACAACGAATTAAAGGCGAACAAAGCGAATCCGGCACTCTTATTTTATAAGTAGCAAGCCGCATGAAGTAAAATCCACCGATATGCACTGCATTCACACTACAAATACTATAAACAAATGTCGTGGGAAAAAAAACGACGAGAAGGAAAAAGATGCCAGACCTTCGCCTTGGCGATGTATTCCAGCTACCAAGCCAGCGTATCTCCAGAAGGTGGACTAGAAGTGGGACAAACCTTGTGATTTTTTTAGAAGCCTTTTGCGCGCAAACTAATTTATTCTAGCGCGAAATGATTAAGAGCGAATGCACAGAAAAATCGAGCAAACCGTGGCCACAGCTCAAAACCTAACTTACCCTCATTTTAAGTCTGTAAGAAGGTTTTAATGAGTTTATAACACTGCTGAGGTTTAAATTTCAAAATGCGGCCGAGTTTGGGAATTATTTGAGATTTTCGATTTCAACGGTCCGCGGGCCTAAAATTAGCCGCCGAACACGGCAATATAGACTAGCGACAGAAATGAGCTGACTTTCATAAACGAGCGAATATATTGGCAATCTTCCGCTTAAATCTCAAAAAAAAGATATTAACAATTTCTAAACAGCACATTTTTTTTAGATTTAGAGCATAAAATATCGACGAACGAGCACAATTTTGAAACGTAATTTGCACAATGTTTATAAATACAACAATTTACCGCTAAAACCAAAATCGAATTTTCTATATGGGGGAATTCTCCAAATAACCCCAAATCCCGCTTACTACCTAATGAGATATAGTACTTCAACATTATTTGAAAGTTAGTCTGGTGTTCTCGCGAACGCTTGTAAAATAGATTGATTATTTTGAGGTTATTTTGCCCCAAACAACCGCTAATTGACCCCAGGGTCACTTGACACGTACACGTCACCTTAGTTTTATGCATCGATTTGAGCTCGTTAAAAGGGAGAAACTAACAAGATTTTTTTAATATGTACCTGTTTTAATGAAATACACGCAATCTTCAAAAGGAGAGGCAGTTCAATGGGTAATGTCTGTTCTTGATATCTTGTAGATTGTACCATGGCGTCTGCGAGTGGACCTGAGTCTAGGTCTGTTTTTCCGTGACTGCGAAATCAGAATAACATCATGAAATAATTCTCGCTCGAACCTTCGTAAATGAATCCGCTTTGCAGTGCCTTACCTGAGATAAAAAGTGGGCCGAATAGGAAAACATTCTAGCGCAATTTGGATCCTTTGCAGCACGTAGTGTATTTGCTAAGCGGCGATGGTATCAGTGACTTTTAATTAGTTACTCACCTCCGATTGCGTGACCAGGCAATTATCGATTGTCTCCTGCGGAAAATAAGTGCACGGGAAACCAAAGCTTTCGGGATACAGTAAATTCATTTTCCTGTATGACCAGGTGTCCTTTTGTCCTATTTTAAAAGCGGTTAACTAAGATGATTAGCAAACATACTGTCCCACTTTTAAAAATGGTACAGTAACTGAATGTTCTGTTCTTCTGATTTTACCCCCCAACCCCGGAGTGTTTAAAAGATATATTTGCACTACGCATGAAAGGCAAATGGATTAAATTTTAAGGTTCAAGGCGGTTTTAAGGCATGGGTTACCAGTGGATTATTCAGACTTGTCATAAGGTACATTTAACGGAAAATTACAGGCATAATATCTCTGCTATTGTATATATGTCCATTAAGTGATTTTCCAGCAAACATTTTTTGACTTTTTTACCCCAAAAGTTTTTTCCGTTCAATTCTTATCTATGAGATCTAAACTTACTTAAATTTCTGTAATTTTTTGTTAAATGCAATTCTGCAAACAACTAAGTATTTAATTTTGCGTAAAAGCTGCATGAAATTGTACTGTTTAGCCGTAAATCATAAAAAAGAGAAAGAATCATGCTTTCTCTTTTCAAGTCTAGTAGGACTTAAGCAATGGCATTGCTTAAGTCCTAGTAGTTGTTCTCCATGTCTGCTAAGGAGGAAATAATTTGCTCTTTTCAAGAAATTGTTCTTGCCCATTGCGGTTTCAAACCAAGGATGGCAGCAAGTCTGTCGTGGTCATATACTGCTACTTCAGTGCAAACGAAGCATAGGCGCACAAGTCAGCGCTTGCGTTTACGGGCGTTTAGTCAGGTGCCGAAAATGAAGTGGAGGGCGTCCATGTTCGCTCCGGCTCGAAAAGGTAGAATCAGTTGTGCAGTAAAAAGTAATGCCAAAAACCTGCGTGGGCTGGGGAAAGAAAGGCGTCTTATTTTTCTTTGGCTTGTTCTATTTTCGCGACGTGGTACAGGCTACGAAATACTGACAAGCTCAGTATATGTGTTCACCACCGAGAGTCACTTGCCCTTAGCCGGACACGCCCCTCACGTATCATGTTCGTTCCTAAAGTTGTTTCAAAGCACAGAAGCAAACCTAATCAGCGGCCGAAGGCAGAAAAGGGGATGAGCAAACGGATGTCACAGCATATTTTGCAAGAAACTGATATCCTTCTGCCTATCGGCTCAGGAACGATTAATTACTACTACAATTAATATCAGGGTCAGAATTTGAGTGCTACAATGGGAGGGAAGGAAGAAAAGGAAACCGCCGCGCACACCTGTTAAATCTTTTATAAACTTTCTCGTCCTGACAGTTTCAAGGTATAGAGTGTTTTCACATGACGTCACGGCGGCCATATTGGTGTCCCAAAACAATGAAACGGCGGCCATGTTGGTGTCCCAAACCAGTCCTGTGGGAGTTGAACTCCTTTCTTATGCAAACGCTTTCTTTTGTTCCAATAAATTTGCATAGATGCTGGCCACGTGAGTGAAAACACTCTATTTAATTTACAGTGTCTGTTGCAGGTGTCGAATTAATCTTACAGCAACTGGAAACGTGGCCACGCCTGCTGAAACTGAGATTGCTTGTAGGATGAACGGCTATAGTTTGGTATATTCACGAGCGCGTTTTGTCCAGTGAACTGAGTGCGTAGTTTTTCTTAACGAAGGGATGGGGTGGGTCAAGTGAATAGTTCGGGGAACGTTTGCTCTCTTTAGAGGGGGGTATATTTGTTGATATCAGGAGTTCTGGGCTGGATAGAGTCGTTGTAAAGCTATTTTTGCTTCGGAGTATCGGTTTACCGGAAGCTGAGCAAGGAAAAGTCAATGGTGCATTTATGAAATAATAATAGAGATTCTCAGTGCGAAGTGCGAAGATTAGACTTCTGGTAAGGTGGCAACGATCAAGGCCCGCATTATAATTCATAATAATTGAAGGTCATGATGTAAAAAAAGCGACCGAAATGGTGGATGCCATGCAATCCTCTCGGGTGGGGGCGGCGTACCTGGCCTTGTCGGTTGCCCCTGCGACAGAAGGCAAGCATGCCAGATTGTCCACGGGTTGCTAAATGAGACCGTCCCTTTCTTAGTACCCGTTCCCTGTCTTAAAATTAGACCCGGGCAAATTTCTCGAGATTGCACCATCATTTTGGGCTTAAAGCTTCCAAAGTCCAACAGTAATAGCGCATGTTCGCGACGGTTTTTTAAGTCAGTCAAGTTCTTAAACCAGGCCTTAAACGGCCAGTTTTAAGTGTCGATAACAGTTAAAAAGGCATACAAGCCTCATGCAAAAGACAGTGGGAAGGAAGTGCACATCGGTGATGGGGAAAAAGGAGTAGCCCACAGTTATTTAGGGGTGGATCTTTCGAAACATTCTTATACTCTTGGACAGATATGCATTGTTTAAAGTTTTAGACAAACCAGGTGTAAATTTATAGTAACAAACTGTTAAATATACATCAGCAAGATTTTTGCGAATCCTATTTTTCGCTGAAGACTAACGTTTACTGGCTGGTCAAGCAATCAAAGGTAACGTACTTTCCTACGTTTGTTTATTCACCTTTCGCTCACTGCGTTCCACAAACGAAACATTCGTCCCAAACACGGCCGCATTTTGAAATTTAAACCTCAGAAGTGTTATAAACTCATTAAAACCTTCTTACAGACTGAAAATGAGGGTAAGTTAGGTTTTGAGCTGTGGCCACGATTTGCCGATTTTGCTCGATTTTTCTGTGCATTCGCTCTTAAAACAATATGTATACTGAAATCTAATACACGACAAGAAAATTTTCACATACCCTGGTCCCAGAGGTTTTTCTTGATTTTTCTTCGCGAAAGAGACCAACAGCAAGCCGCGAAGCGGCGACAACGAGTCGCGTAAGTGACGAGGAGAGAGAGAAAACCTCTGGTTACCTTGGCCTCGAATCTCACTTTCATGCTGACGATAGCTGTCAAACGCGTCAAATTGCTAATAAAAAGAGTGACCAATGGCAACTTAGTAAACACGTGCTTATCAGCCGCTATTTTTTTAAGTTGGGGTAGACCTGGGGAAATTATGTTATGAACAAACCATCTCCACTTGGGTGGTAAAGAGTGATTTGTTAATCGGGGTCAAGCTAAAGCATGTGTTAACGATGCGCGACAAGAGTCCAGGAATAAGACGACCACTTTATAAAGAAACGACTGCTGCAGGATTTGCAGAATTTATTTGGGTATAATAACAAGGATTTTTCACAAACATTGTCATCTGTTCTGTCGGCAGCGTGCCAGCGGGAAGTTGTAAAGTTTGCAAGAGTCTATCGATCGCGCTTATTACATTGTTTACTTCTGCGGGGCGCGCCATTCGCGTCGATTCGCGGGCATTCCCCTGAAAATAGTAATATTAATATGTATTCTGGCAATCTGGCTCGCATTTTGGTTTGACGGCTCCATTTCCTTTTTTTGTGGAACAACGACGCCAGGAAGAGTCATGCAGCACAACAAAACCCTTAAGGTTCGGAATGTACTTTCAGAGGTTTTTGTTGACCCAATCTATTCGGCTAACTCAATGTACCCAATTCAAACCCTTTGGGAATAAAACGTTTTGTTTCAGGAATTTCCATATCATTTAAATGTGAATGCCACATTATAATGCAAATGCAATACACAAAGAATCTTATCCCCGGGAGATTTGAATTGGGTACAACATTGAGTTAGCCGAATAGGTCTATGCCAAAAATAGCGTTGGTTGGATCTTTTTTTGGGCGTCGCAGGAAAATCAAGCTGCACCGAAAATGATTACGTACTTGTACAAAGTTGTATGTTTTTTTTCCTACAAGGAAACTTTTATTCCGTATTCGGAGATTTTTTATTTTGCTGCCCTAAACAAGTTAGTTTATTTAATGGAATGACAGTATTGTAACAGAAAATATACTTTCCATGTCCGGTTGATAAAATGGTGAACACATCCTTTCGACTCAACGCAGCGAACAAAGCTTTCTTTTGTTGCTCAGTGAGACTCAGGAAAGCGCTCATTAAGTACCGAGGTCAAAATTTCTTCGAATATTCTTTCAGAAACAACATCCATGGCGTGCCTCCACGTGCCTTGGTCCCGTGCAAATGTTATTGCGAGTGCAGCATACAAACAATTTTCTTCCCTAGTAGAGAGAGGCAAAATGAGGTGTGAAAATCCTCAGCGTCCCCTCGGTAGTTACAATTAAAAGAGCCAATCAAATTGGTTTGCGCGTTTGAAAAACTATCAACCAATCAACGCCCGAGGGTCAGAACCTGACCCTGTCGTCAGCATGAAAGTGAGATTCGAGGCCAATGTAACCAGAGGTTTTTCTCTCTCTCCTCGTCGCTTTCGCGACTCGTTGTCGCCGCTTCACGGCTTGCTCTTGATCTCTTTCGCGAAGTTAAATCAACAAAAACCTCTGGGACCAGGGTAATTTTCACACTTTAGACATATTAAATGCTCATTTTTACACTGCACGCGAAGAAAGTGGTTTACCAGTTGGACTTTTTAAAGATGAATTTACTCCACAAAGCAAAATGAAATGTTTTAAGGTGATTTCCTGGTTTTGCACTGCGCATAACAAGATGGCTGCCGTAAAAACAAGCATGTGAAGTAACATTATTAAAATGAAGTTGACTGAAGAGAAACGCTATTGGAAGTTTTGCTTGCGGTTGTTTCTTGCCGAGGTGTGACTCAATGTGTTGGGAATGTGCATAACGTAATGCACCTATCAATGTAAATCCTTGAGGAGGGGGTGCGGGCAAGGGGCGGGGATTTGATGCCTGAGAATATCCCCCTGTCGGGCTTTTGATCGTGCGAAGCGACCCCGGGGTCGGGACATTTGACTTTGACCGACAGAAGCCTGGTATCAATTCAGAAGCGGTTACCAAGTCCGTCCCTCGAGGCTTTCTGAAAGTCACGCTTGTGGAGAAAGGTATAAAGTTTTCATTTGTTTTAATCGCCATAATCCGATACTTTAAACTGTCATCTAAACAGATAATGTCTATTTTGAGAAAGTTTTTATCTTCAAGTTCCCATCTGATTGTAAAACTCGATTGAAATCGAATTCCACCATGAAAGTCAGACGATTTTTTACGGGTGACTGATCCGACCCGTTCCGACATGTTGACCAGGCACAGGCAATCTTCCTGGAGTGATTTTGTTGTTCAAAATAAGAGATGCTAGTGGAGAGAGAAAATACTTCATTACAGCGAGTAACTTAACGGAGCTTATGTTAACCTTAAATAAAAGTAGTAACAACGCACTTTTGAAATGTTTTTTTATTCGTTTTATATAGTATTATAGTGTTGTTTGTTTAGATTTTTTCCCCTGGGGTGGGGGCTTTTTTGACACTTTTGATTGACCTTTCGTTTCTCACCCTGGGGAATTTGATCAAAAAATTTTAAAATTTGTCAAATCCCCACCCCTTGCCCGCACTCTCCGCCCCCCACGGGGTTTACATTGATAGGTGCATAAGCAGTACGCGTGTTGCTGAGTTCGACTTCCTCCCGGAGAACCCCGATAGTGGATGTTTAACTTATGCTTACTCAATTTCATTACGCTTTCTTTATCACATTGTGTCCTAAATGTGATATGTCGATGTAAATTCTGTAAAAACGGATTTTTAAATACTTTCTTCCCGCTTTCACATACATTCTATGTTGAAACTCGCCCCAGTCCTCTCTCAAAAATCAGAGAAAAAGCATTTGGTGCGATCTTTCTGTAGCTCTACCGCAAAAACGAGTACGGTGACCCCCATTTTTTATTTCATGATTTTAATAAGGACAGTGCTTCCTTTCGATAGGAAAAAAAATTGGCACAAATCTATGTTCAGTTTTTTGGCAATTTTTCTAAATTGTACGGATTGAGCTATCATGGGTCGAATAGCGCGTGTCCAATTTAATTCTACTTTGGAGCGTAAAGTAAAAACAAGGGCATTAAAAAGTGTTTTTCTGGTATGTAAGTAGATAAACAATACATTAAAGTCAAATTCTGTGCGATACCACATGTATCATCGAAAAAAACTCTCCTTTTTGTCTAGTTTTGGGCCGAGCGCGGTTTTTGTCAAAGGGTCCAAAATAGCCGTGTTTGTCAGCATTAGGGACTTTAAGATCCAACGACGCGACGGCGACAAGAACGTCGCTTAAAAAGTGAATTTGCGTTCTTTCAGTCTTTATAGCGATTATTACTACCCACTTACTTTGTCAATTGTAGGCGAACCCTCCTGAAGCTGAATTTCAAGGGACCATAGCCAAGCTCAAAAAGAGAAATAAAATTTCGTCGTTGCTTGTTTACGTCCTCCATAAAACGCGAAATTAGGCATTTTCACGTCGCAGTCGTGCAAAAACGGGAAAGAAATGTACAAAAAAGTGTGATGCACGTGCGAAATTGCGGTTTTGCTAATTAAACCTATTGTTTTTTTTGACGTTCTCGTTGTCGTCCGCGTCGTTGGATCTTAAAGTCCCTATTGTGACGTCAAAACGAGCACGGTGACCCCCACTTTTTATTACTTTTTTATCATCTTCTTGACTTGTTACATCAGTGTACCAAGTTTCATCTACAATCTATGTTAGGTTCTTTTACTAAGGAATCACCTTAAATCTCCATCTTGTTTACGTACATGTAGTAAATTCATCATACAGGCCCCATATGCATGAAAATGAACGTACGCGAATGAAACGGAATACTTTGGGACAGTGTAGTTTTAGCGGCCTCTTTGCTTTTATAACAAAAATTTAATGTTCCAGTCTGTTTTAAACGTTAGCATGTCAACGCGCACAGCCACTGAATGAAAACAATGGTCACGATCAAGTTCTTTAAAAGCCAACCAGTGAGTTTGTCTAATGGTCGTGGGTCGTGGGTACAAGTCGTCGGTCGTGAGTGTGGGTGTGGGTAATGATTAAAAATTAATTTTTAGTCATAATTAATGATTAACAATGATACTAATTTTTATTAAATATTAATAACTTACAATATTACAAGTTTTTGATTTTATTAACTACTCGATAACTAATAACGTAACAAAACAAACATAACACAATGTTTGAAAATGGGTGGGGTTGGGTAAAGGCGGGAACCCATGGGAGCTATTTTCAGGACTGGTGTAATCTCTTGATAATATTTTGAGAAAATTTGTTTTGGTCAAACGTTTGAACAACACGCACACGAGTTAACTTAATGCTAAAAAGAGCAAATCGAAAAATGCGCTTTAAATACACGTTCCACGGAAAAAATAGGGACGTTCACCCTTTCTACGTTAAATCTGACTGGAACCCACCGGTTCAACCATCAGTAGCAAAAAGATAAAACGGTTTTCTACCGAAAGAGAAAAGAACGCAATAGAAACAAAGGGAAAATGCGTTACAACAACATAATTGAGTCACACGGAAATACACATCAGAAACCTGTCAAATGAACAACTGACAGATGAGCAAATCACTCTGCTCTCCCGGGGTTTAAAATTTATCCCTACACCCGTAAGGACCCGTAACAACAGAAAGCAACATCAGGCGAGAACTCCTAAAAGATTTTGATCTCTTTGCTAGACGAATGCGCCTCCATTACATATATTACGGTAAAGAAAGAGAGCCACATCCATTTCACGTGAAATCAGACTGGAATCCACCAGTCCAGCCTTCTGTGGCTTTAGGAACCTTCCTAGAAGAAGTGAAATTAGAGCTCGCAGAGATTCAATTCAAGAAACCAAAACCTAACCTCACACCCGGAGAGCTACAATGACTTAAACAATTGTCGCGTGACAAAAACATTATGCTCAAAAAGGCAGACAAGGGAACAACCGGGGGGGTACTCCCATACATTACCTATACGGGTATGTGCCACCCAACGGGGTCGTGATTTTGAGGCTCCTGATTTAGAACGGGGTATCCATTTCAGAGGCGTTTTCTAGAACGGGGTATACAAAATTGTGGATCACGGCTTTATCTCCTCCTTAAAATTGTTGCCGATTATGAAGAAGCATTTATTTGATGTATAAGTCGAACAAATAAAGAAATATCTTTTGCAAAAAACAGGGCTATTTCAATTTACAAACTTTCTAGAACGGATTATGAAAAATTGGCCCATTTCTAGAACGGGGTATCAGTTTTATGGCGAATTCTAGAATGGGGTATAAAAAATCGGCCCATTTCTAGAAAGGGGTATCAATTTTAGGGGAAATTTTTTTCGAACGGGGTGCCAATTTGTAGTCCCGGGCGGTACATACCCACCCAAAAAATACCCAAGTGCCCCCCCCCCGGGAACAACATCCGTCATGATGAGCAAAGAAAGTAAGATAAACGAGGGTTTAGCTTTGCTGAAGGAGAAGAACAATTTTCAATCCCTCACTCAACCTATGGTTGAAACCACAACCAGAAAAGCTACGCAGCTAATTAAGTCGCTGTTGCAGGAAGGCCACATTGACCATATGGCAGCCAAATGGCTATCCCTAACGCCTAATCCTCCGCGTATCCCTATTTTCTACACACTTACAAAGATTCACAAACCGACGCCTTACGGTAGACCTATAATATCAGGGTGCGATGGCCCCACGGAGCGAATATCTGCATTTGTAGATCGACTCATTCAGCCAATGGCACAGAAACAAGACTCGTATCTAAAAGATACGACAGACTTCCTGAATTTTATTGAGAGTACAAAATTGCCTAAAAATACAGTCCTAGTGTCTATGGACGTTACTAGTCTCTACACCAACATACCACACGAAGAGGGCGTAACCACCGTATGTTACGCATACGAAGATTTTTATGGAGACAAAGCCCTATACAGGGGCACCCAACGAGAATATAGTTCAAAACCACTTAAACATAGCATTGTCAAACGTGTTTTAGTATTTAAACGGTGGATATGGGCATATTTTTATCCCCTATAAATTTTTTATCTGTTCGGATTTCCTAGATGAAAGTCTAGTGATCCGAAATTTATAGGGATCAAAACTTACCCGTTCGAAAATTTCAGCCAGAAAAAAGGCTCCCGAAAATTCTAGGTGACCTTTTCAGGGTAAAAATCCGTTGAAAATGGGCAATTTTACCATTTTTCAGATGTTCGAAAATCCTAGGAGAGGCAGGCAAGCAAGAAATTTTACAACAAACGTTCCGAAAATTCTAGATCTCAAATCGTCTTCCGAACAGATATTTTCCCGAAAATTGTCGTTGGGTGCCCCTGCTTATACCCACCAAGTACCTTAGAGAAATTCTCTACCTTATATTAACAGAAAACTCCTTCCAATTCCGCGGTAGCAACTACCTACAAACCCATAGAACAGCCATGGGAACAAAGATGGCCGTTGCTTTTGCAAACATCTTCATGGCCGGAATAGAAAGACAAATATTGTGTCAGAGTTGCATCAAACCGCTTTTTTGGAAAAGGTATATGTCTTTCAAGCTTGCTTCTTCGATGATAATACACGAGATTAACATTGCTACTGACGATGAATAAATATGATGGTTGTCTCCTCCTTCTTTTTATTATTATTATTATTATTATTATTATTTTTTGGGGGGGTTATTACAGCTAAGACATTGCTAATTTGAAAAGCGATAAGGATAAAAAACCTGTTTGACAGGTTTGTCTAGTGTACGATAATATTGAGGAGACAATACTATCAGTGTTGAAAACTGGTTTGCTCTGGTTTTTCTAGGCAACCCTCAACTTGTTCCAACTCGTTTGACAATGACATCAGTGTCTTCTCATTGGTTCTTTACTTCTCACTTACACACTTCTCTCCTCACTTTTCATTAAGTACTGATACCATATCCCTCACTTACAACGATACGTCTGCATGTCATGATAACCCTCCTGTAGCTGGACAACTTGCATCTCATTATAAACCCTCTCCTGTACCTACATGACATGCCATCTCAATCCACCTCAGGGGGGCCCTGCATCTATTTGAATACATTAATAAAATTTGTCTATCCTTTCGGGATAAAGCACTTGCTTTAGTAGCATACAAAATTCATAGAAAAGGCATCATGCCAAACAAACATCTACTTCAAAAGAGCTGTAAAAGGCTGCAATTTTTTCTTTTGTGGGATGGCAGGACTATCAGCCATGAGAAAATGCAAAATTTCTTGGCAGGTAAAATTTTGAGCTTCTAACATCACATTTTAAAATGAATATTTGGTATATCCGACTGACATTCTTAGACAGGGGGGGAGGTAATTGTGCTATATCCTTTCAATATTCAGAATTGGCGTTTCTTTTACTTGATTAGAAAATTCTAGCGCTATGCTAATAAGGAAATAATTATAGTAAACAAAGATTGGCCTATTCCTAGCAGTGTGCACCATCTCAAACACTCACAAGGGACTGTTGAGAAAGGTGTCCAAAGTAAACAGGATTAAACCAAAATAACAAGAAATGAGAATAGCTTTTGTCGAAGGCGGTGGAAATCAAATAAATGAAATGTAAAAAACTGAATGTGATTGTGATGGTCCTAAATTGAAGAGCTGGAGTTTTCTATTTCGAACAAAGGTTCGATTCGAGGAGAGTTCGGAATCCTTATATCTGGCGCATCCAGGACCTACGGATGCCACGTGAGGGCTGTTTTGATTTTCAGCTTGTTTGATAAAAGTGGACACCCCGAATGCTATTAATTGTTTTCTGAACTTTGAAAGATGGATCGGTGGAGTTCAGCAATAAAATTGCACCATACCCCGGGGGGGGTGGGGAGCACTTGGGTATTGTTGGGGTGGGTATGTGTCGCCCGGGACTCCAAATTGGCACCCCGTTGTCGAAAAAATTTCCCCTAAAATTGATACCCCGTTCTAGAAATGGGCCAAATTTTTACACCCCGTTCTAGAATTCGCCCTAAAACTCATACCCCCATCTAGAAATGGGCCAATTTTTTATACTCCGTTCTAGGGTGCAACAAGAGTACAACAGTTTGCTTGTTAACGCATTCAACCGTATATTTTTAAAAGCAATCTGTCCTTGAATACTTTCAAATGGCTGCTTACAAAAGTGGAGCTTTCGTGCGTTCGAAATATTATACCCCGTTCTAGAAAACGCCTCTGAAATGGATACCCCGTTCTAAATCAGGAGCTTTAAAATCACGACCCCTTTGGGCGGCACATACCTGTATAGATAATGTATGGGAGTACCCCCCCCCCCCCGGGACCATACCGCCACAGACTACGACATTGAATTCCCAACACCTTTTTTATTTCATCATCAGCAGTGGGATACAATATATATTGATTATGTAGTGCACGATTGCCACGCTCTTACAAATATCTGAAATCGATTCTAACCATTTACCCTAACACAGCCCCTTAAACAGCTTTAACCCTCTGTGGTCTTATAATATGCAAATCAGGCTCTCAACTTAATCGCTTTCGGCTGGTTTCTGACAAAGAACAAGGGGCTTTGGCTTTCCTTCTGAAACTCGAATGGAGAAATCGCAGAAGGCGTCATTCCACTTGTTAGGTATTGATGCTGTCGGTCCCCAAAACATGCCACATTTCTCGGCGTTGCTGCTAGGCTCTCTACTAGCCCAGTTCTCGTACTGCCCGGATAGTGGAGTGCCATCAACCCAATAGAACTTGTTTTCATCGTCAGCATTTCGTTCGAGCCCAATCCAGGTACCATACCATGAGTCTTGCGTCTTCGAGTTTATCAGACCATAGAGGAACTCATTTTGCGTTTCCGATGTGATAACGGCGAGATCAGCGTCCTTCTGAATCTCTTGGCACATTGTTCGAGCATCATCCCATTTCACTTCACTACTACCGTTCATGAAATAACAGAAAGAGTTACTTTCAACCCAGCCGCATGGACAACAACCTGAACAAGGAAAGAGTATCATGGAATAAAATCAGCCAATACACGTTTAAATAGCCTAACTAGGAAGGAAACAAGAGTTTAAGTAAAATATTTACAACATAGCGGTTTTACAAACTAGGTTGATTTTCACTTCTCAAGCTTTTTTAATTATTCATGAACTTATTAGACAATGACTGACGCCTATTTGGAGATCTTTAGGGTTTTCATCTAAGATCCAAAACGTTTTTCATCTGAGATCAAACACTTGCATTTTAATAAGCTTTGCACAATACATTTTATTCCACTTTACTATTTTAATACATTCGAATACTTACATCCCGCCGATAATTCTTAACTTTTAAAGAAACATTAGCAAAAGAACAACTACTCAAAACCTCCGCTTCATCTACATTCTCGGCAGTAGCTGAACACGTTGAACAACATGAATCGTGAAACAGTCCTCCCGAATCTAGAACGGGAACTCGAACCCCCCGACCAATTTGTCATTCGTAGAAAATGGATGTTGTCAATTTGTTGTTTTTTTTTTTTTTCGTGTTTTTCGTAATACTGAATGCCGACTGTATAAGAGAAAACAAACATACATACAATGTGACTTTAAACAAAAATGCAACACTACATAATTTAGCATTGTTTAGTACGACAAATCATACATGCAACGTCACTAAAAATAGAAATGTAACAATGCATAAATTACTTAATGCATGCGAACATACCATGTAATGCAATTAGCGCAGTCATGGACAGCTTTTATGACCTTATCAACCCTCAACAGATTCTTCTTTTCTTTTTTCTTCCAAGGCCTTACATAGCCTACTTAACTTTGAACTTAATTTTGAACGTATCATTCCTGGTTTCATATGAAACGATGCACGATATGCTAAAGTATAGGAATTCCTGATGTCCCCTGCCAAGTAGGATGTTATTATTTCTCCATAGTTGTTAATTTCTAAAACCGTAAATTTTAAGCAGCTTATTGGTAGCTAACTATCATATGAAATCATACAACTTACATTCAGTTTCCTAGGGTGATCTATTCAACTTAGAATTCATTAATTCGCAATTTCATTTCTTTTTAGAATCAATAATTACCCTTCGCCATCAAAACTGCTTGGAGCATAATAAAGACGATGACAAACAACGTGGTTTTCTTGATAGCCATGTTTTCCTGTCTGGTGAAAAAAGTGGTTCATTCTTAAAATTGATTCGAATGAAGACAATTCATTACAACCAGCATAATCAGGAAACTAACTTACCCCTATCTAGGCTGTTTATTTTTTTTTCGCCTTTTAGGGCAGGGTTGGGTGGGGAGAAGGTTTATCCTCCACTCATAACTCCGAGACATTTTAAGCTTTGAAAATGACATTTAGGGGACAAATAGTGCGTCGTTAAGCTGTTTCCTTTGAGATCTGTCAATAACATGATAATTAAGATTATGATCGCCAAATTGGTTTTCCCCAAAATTGAACGAAAGCACAAAACTTGAGCGAAAAGTAATCTAACCTAATAAAAGAACATTTATACAATTTGAGCTAAAAAAACTTAAACTTTACTGTGAGAAAAGTAATTATTCTTTATTGAAATCTTCATTTAAAAAGGCATTTTTTATTGTTTGAGAAAATGAGTTCCCGTAGTAAAATCAAAGTAATTAGCATTAACCAACCACATCAAATTGTTCCCAGATCAATTTCTGAAAAAATCAGTAAGCTTCATGGCGTTTACTCGAAAATTAAAAAGACGTTTTTCGGATCAAGAGTCGGCGTGGTCAGAATAAACACTTCCTCCCCGGTCTAAATAGGGTTGAAACTGTTATGATCACATTAGATTAATAGATATGGTTGGATGGATGGTGGATGAATGGACGGATGGATTGCTGGACGAATGGGTGGAAGGTGGATGGAAGGATGGATGGAAGAAGAATTCGATTGGTAACAGTTTACATACCAAAGTTCGGTCAAAATCGAATAATCGTTGTCGCAAACAGAGCAAACCTGGAAATGAAAAACATTCTGTCAATTGTCTTGAACGTAACTTCGTTTCGTTACTTATTCCACAACCTTCCTATGGCAAATTTTCTCCCTGATTGATTAAGTCGAAGTTGAAATATTCTAATCTTCGAACGTAACTATCGTTTTCCGTGCTAACCCTGTGGATTAGAGTCTGAGCAAAAAGTAATGGACAGCACGCTGCTTACTTCAGGGTGAAAACGGATCAAAACTTTCAAAGATAAAATATAACAAAGTACTGGCCGTTTTGAGCTTAGTTTGAGTTCATAACTCACTGAATAGCTGACCTACCTGTTTTGAAGATGATCCTCCAAGCTTCGCAAGAAGAATTGTCTTCTAGCTGGATAAGCAGGAGAGATATAGGGGGATATGCTGACACGTAACTCTGCTATTGGTTGCACATCTTGGGTGGTTATTTACACTTTGCCAATTGAATGTTTTCCTTTTACTGATTTTATAAAACAACAACCTGCCCAAAGCTTGGCAGATGTCAGTTTCAATCCTAATCCCAAAGCCGTTGCACCCATCCTGAGCTAAGAGAATTATTTTGGTGTCTTTTTATTTATTAAACCTATTTTAATTGCATTAGGGTTAAAATAACTAACAAGTGAACTAGTTATATATTAAAAATAACAGAAAATTTAAAAGCATTTAAAGCGACGATTCCATAAAGTTATATCATCAAACTTTCAAACTTACATCCTGGACCAGCGTATTTTGTCCAGCTGTTACACTTAATCCAAATATTAGACTTACTTTTATTTAAATTAGCGTTATTTTTTTCATATGTTTGGCGTCTTTTTATAAAACGACCACGTGTTTGGCCGTTATTTATTTTTCAGTATCATTACAAAACACGCAAGTTACGAACAATAAGAAAAGAGAAGCAAAGACTAAACTGAAAGCAGTACTCGCAGCTGCAAAACCAGTGTATTTGACGTTTAAAAAACAGTTGATTTCCAGCAAGATAAATCAACAAACTTGGGTGGGGAATATGCTGACACAACTCTGCTATTGGTTGTACATCTCGCTGGTTATTTACACTTTGTGATCTGACCTTTTGCCTTTTATTGATTTTATAGAACAACAACCTCCCCAAAAAAAACATGTCAGTCTCAATCCCAATCTCAATGCCGTCGAATCCATCCAGAGTCAGGAGAGTTGTTTTAGTGTCTTTTGATAAATTAAACCCATTTTAATTGCATTGGAAATAAAATGACTAAAAGGTTCACTAGTTATGTATTAATAATAGAAACTTTAAAACGGCATCCAAAGCGAGAAGTCCATAAAGTTATATCATCAAACTCATACGCTCGTCCAGCGTATTTAGTCCAGCTGTTATACCCAATCCAAACATTAGACTTACTTTTATTTTTATTTAAATTACGCTCGTCCAGCGTATTTAGTTATATCATCAAATCAAATTTACACGCTCGTCCAGCGTATTTAGTCCAGCTGTTATACCCAATCCAAACATTAGAGTTACTTTTATTTAGATTAGAGTTAAGTTTTACATGTGTTTGGTGTCTTATTAGAAAACGACCACGTGGTTGGTCATATTCATTGTTCAGTATTATTTCACCACAGGCAAGTTACGAACAATACGGGAAAAAAAGGAAAAAGAAAATTAAAAAGAAAGAGGAGAGGGAGCCTTAGGAGAAACCACGATAAAGCACGGCACTACATGTAGCTGAAAAACAAGTATTTGACGTTAAAAAACAGTTGAATCCCAGACCCAGAGAATCATATCCACCCTACTCTGAGGATCAGAGAGAAGTTTCTACAAATCTATTGCAAGGTCATGAACCACCTCTTATGCAAGAACCAGTGTTTGTTCGCTGTCCAAAAACCAATGGCAGCACAAGCGATCCCAGCGGAATCTTTACTCCCTCCTACAGTACACTACAACGAAAAGAAAAAAAATCCTCCTATTCGGTTTAAAAATTAATTAATTGAATGACGGTGATCGTCCTTCAAGAAGGTCCAGGCGAATTCGCAGAAATTATCCTTACAAAGAAGATTGATTTGCTGTAATAAGAACTTTGCTTTGTACTTGAATTGTCGACCGATTTAAATATACAATTTTCACTAAAATCTGTGTGTCTATCAGTATTAATTTTTGGTTTCGTTTGCTCATTAAATATTCTTATTCGACCACAAAATGCCTGTTGTTTTTTTTAAAGAACTGTTTAATCCCCAACAAAGCTCAACTGTTTTAACATAATAACCTGGGTAACGGTGCGTGAAACGAAAGACGTGGCTCATTATTCAAGTTACATAAAAAAATTGCACAACTTAGCCGACACCGTTAAAGAGTCCACCTGCTTTTAAAATACTGCTGCATCCAAATGAAACAAATTTCTAATTATTTCTAAGTAGTAGCAACGCACTTTTGAAATGTTTTTTTTAATTTGTTTTATATAGTATTATAGGGTTGTTTGTTTAGATTTTTTCCCCTGGGGTGGGGGCTTTTTTGACACTTTTGATTGACCTTTCGTTTCCCACCCTGGGGAATTAGATCAAAAAATTTTAAAATTTGTCAAATCCTCACCCCTTGCCCGCACTCTCCGCCCCCCACGGGGTTTACATTGATAGGTGCATAAGCAGTACGCGTGTTGCTGAGTTCGACTTCCTCTCGGAGAACCTCGATAGTGGATGTTTAACTTATGCTTACTCAATTTCATTTAAACGCTTTCTTTATCACATTGTGTCGTACTCATTACAGGAAAGGCGTTATTCGTCGTCGTTTATCAGGAAAGCGCTAAGATAAACGCAAAGCACGAGGCCGAAGCGAGAGGCCAGAAGCGCGAAAAAATTAATGACCGATTAACACACCACATACCAAGAACAAAACAAAACTTTATCTCAATATGAAAAAATTCTGTACGTAATTAATCACTACTTGAGGACGAATCATCAAGACCAGTCTTCTTCTCTTCATTTTGCTAGCGCTCGAGTATAAGCTTCTGCTGCTTGGTTGGCAGTAGCTAGAAACTGGGGCAGCTGGTCAGTACCTGAGTTGAGAAAGTTTTTGCGACGTAGATGCTTCCTCACGTCACTTCTTTCTAGAAATAAAAATAAAAACACCGAAAGAAAAAAAAGTGTTAATTTGAAAATATATGCCTCATTATTTGCGGGGCCTTTTGGGCCTGTCATCACACCTTTTAGACACAATATCACAGTCTGACTCACACCCGGCCGCAAGTCGCTTTATTCTTCATAAAAAGGCTACATAATAAACAGGACTGACAAACTGCAGTGTAAACATTGTACTCTAGAAAACCGGGCACATGTAAAACTTACCTTTTGTTTCCTTTCTCTTTCTGAGACTTGCGTTTTCCTTCTTCTTCGGATGCCGCCCATTGTCTGAATATTTTTGAAACTTTCAGAGGCATCCATCTTGTATCTATAGTCTCGTTTATCAATTTTTTTGACAAATTCTCCTCATTTCTTCGTCTACGCGTCCATCTCCCGACGAAGACGGCTGTCCCGCCGTCGGAATGTTGGGTGAACTCCTGTTTTGCTGAGGAAGCTGCCTTCAGGGTGCCCGCATTGGTTCCTGTTCACTTCAGAGCTCGTCTTCCACAACAGTGCACGTTGAATTTGCCCTATAAAACGAAACATTTAAATAAGAGTTCAAACTTTAAGGCGATGTGCAACTTGGGCCAAATTTTGCCGCATCTTATCATCAAGTTTCCAACATGCTTAAAACTCGATGCAACTTGGCAGTGACAAAAATCGCTGGTGGAAGACGCGGCAAAAGCTACATAAAAATCGCCTGTGTAAACGGCCCCTGCAAACATATCGTTTTTCCTCTCAAATAAGGAAATATTAACTGAAAATTCATAGAATGACATGCATTTTGAAGTATTTAAGCATACTTACTTTTTCTTGTCTTTGTTGAGGAGCAACTGAAGGAAGCCCGTTTTCGAAGGCGGTCCTGCATTCCCCTGACCCCGACCTCAGATTAGCCTGCAAAAACATCCGTTTCTCCTCGCTCTTCGCCGCTGGGGACGTTTCGTCCCCAGCGGCGAAGAGCGAGGAGAAACGGTTGTTTTCGCAGGCTAACCTCAGATGTTTAATAAAATTCACCATCCTTCCCAAGGATCTCGCATTTTTGCTTCAAAAATGTCAGCACTGCTCTCCAATCGCGCCCTTTCATTTCCACTGCTTTGACGATAATCATATCTTCCCGCTCGCTGTATTTGTGCTTGGTTTGTTTCCGTCGACGCCTTTTGTTTCGACGCATTATTCAAGCTCTGGGTCGAAAGACCTCAAGGACTTTCTATTTCCCCCGTCAACGCCGCTTTCAGAAAAATATTATTATTTTTGAACTCCATTGGCCCAAACGTCCATGCACCCACAAATTGCACTCGAAATTGAAACAATTTATAATAGTATTCCGACCTTTTCGCGAGAAATTGTAATACTCGATCATTGCTAATCAAAATATGCCTGAATAGTAGTGTCAAATTTTTACACGCATCAGTGTAATTGTTTTTAATATCAGGGTTGAGTCTTTGAAATTACGTAAAACTCGCACCTCATACAAAAATTCCCTCATAATGTTTTATTCATTCTTTATAAATTGCAATTTTTCACTTAATGTTTTGCATGGACATAAAAAAACTGCATGATCAAGTTAACTATTTTTGGTACGTATGGAAACATGCCTGATTATCCACCTCCACCATCATCCTTTCTAGTGTATACCAGTTTGGCATTGTTTTCTTTTGCTATTCCTGGCAAAAGAGGTGCTCGACAAATTGAATCAAGCTCCTCCACAACTGTTACCTCCGCCGACTTTTTTAACCCTCAGTGTCAACTATTTGTTGCTAACTTTGACGATTCTCGCCCACACTGATATAGAAGCGGAACTGTGATAAATCAGCTCTTTCCAGACTTTAGAGGAATACGTAACAGAGGGAAAGATGTATGGCAAATCCTAGAGTTCAATCCCATCGTATTTTGGTACGATGACGGGTGAGACTGCAGAAGCAATGGTGGAAAAAGTTTATCTTGACGTTACTGCGCCGAGGCACCTGCCGCACACGCCAAAAACAGACAAGAGACGCCGCTGCATTCTCGACGCTCGCAATCGCGCCCTTTTGGTCATAATTTGGTTGCGGCAGTACCTAAAATTGCATGTACTAGCCCATATGTGTCAGATTTCAAAAAGTACCGTTGCAGAAGAAATTATCTACCATATCGTCCCAGTTCTAATCTTAAATTTCAGACACTACATGTATCACATGACATAGTTATGGCGAGAGTTATTGAACACTTTCTATAGTTTTCCAATTGCAGTCGGAATGATAGATGGTACAATTCATCGAAAAAATCGGCGTTTAAATGCTGAACAGACGACAGAGTTCTACCGTGGGGATAAGCGTTGCTATTTCATGTCAACACAACTTATGGCAGATGCTGATGGTCTAATCGTGTTACTTGTCACACGGTAAATGCGCATGCATTTTTATTGAAATATATTATTTAAAGTTCTTATCTAGCCTTAAATGCTACATGGCTTGTCATGTGCAGGTTTCCTGGCCATATGAATGATGCCCATTGTTGGCTCGAGATTTGCCAGGACGAGCGCGCCTAATCGCAGATGGTGGTTATGCCGCTAGAGTTCAACCTCGTTCCCAGGGTTCTCTCCTACCCGCCCTCGCTCCGTAGGGCGGGTAGGAGAGAACCCTGGGAACAAGCTTGGCTAGAGTTTTATTGATTGTACCTCGAAGTATTGTCCACAATCAACGACAGAGGCTGGCAAATCGAAGATTACGCTCTATCCGTATACAAATAGAACATTTTATAGGTTTTCAAAAAGTTTATGCTTCTATCAGTTCAGTTTTTAGGCACAAAAGGCTCTTTCTTCCATTTGTCGTTTCTACGTGTGGCTTTCTGTTAAACAGAAGAAAATTTCTTTTCGCGTAGATTAAGAAATTAGGTGCAATTTGACCACATTTGGCTTCACACCACGTGTACAACACAACTATACGTCAATAATATCAATGTTGAAAAAATAAATGAAAATTACTACATAAGGCGCTCGACGAATTTTATTCACGAGATATGTGCAGGAAGATTCACAAACAAAAGATAGAAATTCTATGGGAGAACAAAATTTCAATACACAAACAAACTATGGAGTAATTTGTTTCTGCCCAAATATTTTTTATATTTCTAAAGAATAAGTATAAAGTCCAAATTCAAAGTAACAGCGACTTGTTATATTCAAGCACGTGCATATTTTGCGCAGGCGTCACTTTGAGGGCCGATTTTCCGCTAAATCGGAATGCCCTATTTGAAACTCTCCTCTAGCTTCTTTTTTCGTCTAATGAAGATATTATCATTAGAAATTTGTTTCATTTGGATGCAGCAGTATTGTAAAAGCAGATGGACTCTTTAACGGTGTCGGTTAAGTTGTACAAATTTTTTATGTAACTTGAATAATGAGCCACGTCTTTCGTTTCACGCACCGTTACCCAGGTTATTATGTTAAAACAGTTGAGCTTTGTTGGGGATTAAACAGTTCTTTAAAAAAAACAACAGGCATTTTGTGGTCGAATAAGAATATTAATGAGCAAACGAAACCAAAAATTAATACTGATAGACACACAGATTTTAGTGAAAATTGTATATTTAAATCGGTCGACTATTCAAGTACAAAGCAAAGTTCTTACTACAGCAAATCAATCTTCTTTGTAAGGATGATTTCTGCGAATTCGCCTGGACCTTTTTAAAGGACGATCACCGTCATTCAATTAATTAATTTTTAAACCGAATAGGAGGATTTTTTTTCTTTTCGTTGTAGTGTACTGTAGGAGGGAGTAAAGATTCCGCTGGGATCGCTTGTGCTGCCATTGGTTTTTGGACAGCGAACAAACACTGGTTGTTGCATAAGAGGTGGTTCATGACCTTGCAATAGATTTGTAGAAACTTCTCTCTGATCCTCAGAGTAGGGTAGATAGATTTGTAGAAACTTCTCTCTGATCCTCAGAGTAGGGTGGATATGATTCTCTGGGTCTGGGATTCAACTGTTTTTTAACGTCAAATACTTGTTTTTCAGCTACATGTAGTGCCGTGCTTTATCGTGGTTTCTCCTAAGGCTCCCTCTCCTCTTTCTTTTTAATTTTCGTTTTCCCTTTTTTCCCATATTGTTCGTAACTTGCCTGTGGTGAAATAATACTGAACAATGAATATGACCAACCACGTGGTCGTTTTCTAATAAGACACCAAACACACGTAAAACTTAACTCTAATCTAAATAAAAGTAACTCTAATGTTTGGATTGGGTATAACAGCTGGACTAAATACGCTGGACGAGCGTATAAGTTTGATGATATAACTAACTAATCTAAATAAAAGTAAGTCTAATGTTTGGATTGGGTATAACAGCTGGACTAAATACGCTGGACGAGCGTATGAGTTTGATGATATAACTTTATGGACTTCTCGCTTTGGATGCCGTTTTAAAGTTTCTATTATTAATACATAACTAGTGAACCTTTTAGTCATTCTATTTCCAGTGCGATTAAAATAGGTTTAATTTATCAAAAGACACTAAAACAACTCTCCTGACTCAGGATGGATTCGACGGCATTGAGATTGGGATTGAGACTGACATGTTTTTTTTGGGGAGGTTGTTGTTTTATAAAATCAATAAAAGGTAAAAGGTCAGATCACAAAGTGTAAATAACCAGCGAGATGTACAACCAATAGCAGAGTTGTGTCAGCATATTCCCCACCCAAGTTTGTTGATTTATCTTGCTGGAAATCAACTGTTTTTTAAACGTCAAATACACTGGTTTTGCAGCTGCGAGTACTGCTTTCAGTTTAGTCTTTGCTTCTCTTTTCTTATTGTTCGTAACTTGCGTGTTTTGTAATGATACTGAAAAATAAATAACGGCCAAACACGTGGTCGTTTTATAAAAAGACGCCAAACATATGAAAAAAAATAACGCTAATTTAAATAAAAGTAAGTCTAATATTTAGATTAAGTGTAACAGCTGGACAAAATACGCTGGTCCAGGATATAAATTTGAAAGTTTGATGATGTAACTTTATGGAATCGTCGCTTTAAATGCTTTTAAATTTTCTGTTATTTTTAATATATAACTAGTTCACTTGTTAGTTATTTTAACCCTAATGCAATTAAAATAGGTTTAATAAATAAAAAGACACCAAAATAACTCTCTTAGCTCAGGATAAGTGCAACGGCTTTGGGATTAGGATTGAAACTGACAACTTCGACTTTAGCAATCAGAGAGAAAATTTGCCTGTTATAGGAAGGTTGTGGAATAAGTAACGAAACGAAGCTACGGTCAAGACAATTGACAGAATGTTTTTCATTTCCAGGTTTGCTCTGTTTGCGACAACGATTATTCGATTTTGATCAGGTGAGTATCAATACATTTGAGTACAATATGATTCCCATCGGAGACTGATGTTTTCTCAGTTTGTGACTATGGTTGGAGTTCCTTGCAAACTTATTCATACTGTGACACGTCATAGACTTTTTAGACACTATACTTCTTGGTGGGCAAATTTGCTGCATTTGAGACTGAACTTTGGTATGTAAGCTGTTACCAATCGAATTCTTCCATCCATCGATCCATCCATCCTTCCATCCACCTTCCATCCATTCGTCCAAAATCCATCCGTCCATTCATCCACCATCCATTCAACCATATCTATTAAACTAATGTGATCATAACAGTTTCAACGCTATTTAGACCGGGGAGGAAGTGCTTTTTCTGACCACGCCGACTCTTAATCCGAAAAACTTCCTTTTAATTTTCGAGTAAAGGCCATGAACTTGAAGCTTACTGATTTTTTCAGAAATTGAAATGGGAACAATTTGATGTGGTTGGTTAATGCTAAGTTACTTTGATTTTACTACGGAAGCCCACTTTTCTCAAACAATAGAAAATGCCTTTTTAAATGAAGATTTCAATAAAGAATAATTACTTTTCTCACAGTAACGTTTAAGTTTTTTTAGCTCATATTGTATAAATGTTCTTTTATTAGGTTAGATTACTTTTCGCTCAAGTTTTGTGCTTTCGTTTAATTTTGGGGAAAACCAATTTGGCGATCATAATCTTAATTATCATGTTATTGACAGATCTCAAAGGAAACAGCTTTACGACGGACTATTTATCCCCTAAATGTCATTTTCAAAGCCTTAAATTTGTCGGAGTTATGAGTGGAGGATAAAACTTCTCCCCACCCAACCCTGCCCTAAAAGGCGAAAAAAAAAAATAAACAGCCTAGATAGGGGTAAGTTAGTTTCCTGATTATGCTGGTTGTAATGAATTGTCTTCATTCGAATCAATTTTAAGAATGAACCACTTTTTTCACCAGACAGGGAAACATGGCTATCAAGAAAACCACGTTGTTTGTCGTCGTCTTTATTATGCTCCAAGCAGTTTTGATGGCGAAGGGTAATTATTGATTCTAAAAAGAAATGAAATTGCGAATTAATGAATTCTAAGTTGAATAGATCACCCTAGGAAACTGAATGTAAGTTGTATGATTTCATATGATAGTTAGCTACCAAAAAGCTGCTTAAAATTTACGGTTTTAGAAATTAACAACTATGGAGAAATAATAACAGCCTACTTGGCAGGGGACATCAGGAATTCCTATACTTTAGCATATCGCACGTCGTTTCATACGAAACCAGGAATGATACGTTCAAAATTAAGTTCAAAGTTAAGTAGGCTATGTAAGGCCTTGGAAGAAAAAAGAAAAGAAGAATCTGTTGAGGGTTGATAAGCTCATAAAAGCTGTCCATGACTGCGCTAATTGCATTACATGGTATGTTCGCATGCGTTAAGTAATTTATGCATTGTTACATTTTTATTTTAAGTGACGTTGCATGTATGATTTGTCGTACTAAACAATGCTAAATTTGTAGTGTTGCATTTTTGTTTAAAGTCACATTGTATGTATATTTTCTCGTATACAGTCGGCATTCAGTATTACGAAAAACACGAAAAAAAAAAAAACAAAACAAAACAAATGGACAACATCCATTTTCTACGAATGACAAATTTCGAGCACAATTTGTGGGTGCATGGACGTTTGGGCCAATGGAGTTCAAAAATAATAATATTTTTCTGAAAGCGGCGTTGACGGGGGAAATAGAAAGTCCTTGAGGTCTTTCGACCCAGAGCTTGAATAATGCGTCGAAACAAAAGGCGTCGACGGAAACAAACCAAGCACAAATACAGCGAGCGGGAAGATATGATTATCGTCAAAGCAGTGGAAATGAAAGGGCGCGATTGGAGAGCAGTGCTGACATTTTTGAAGCAAAAATGCGAGATCCTTGGGAAGGATGGTGAATTTTATTAAACATCTGAGGTTAGCCTGCGAAAACATCCGTTTCTCCTCGCTCTTCGCCGCTGGGGACGAAACGTCCCCAGCGGCGAAGAGCGAGGAGAAACGGATGTTTTTGCAGGCTAATCTGAGGTCGGGGTCAGGGGAATGCAGGACCGCCTTCGAAAACGGGCTTCCTTCAGTTGTTCCTCAACAAAGACAAGAAAAAGTAAGTATGCTTAAATACTTCAAAATGCATGTCATTCTATGAATTTTCAGTTAATATTTCCTTATTTGAGAGGAAAACGATATGTTTGCATGGGCCGTTTACACAGGCGATTTTTATGTAGCTTTTGCCGCGTCTTCCACCAGCGATTTTTGTCACTGCCAAGTTGCATCGAGTTTTAAGCATGTTGGAAACTTGATGACAAGATGCGGCAAAATTTGGCCCAAGTTGCACATCGCCTTAAAGTTTGAACTCTTATTTAAATGTTTCGTTTTATAGGGCAAATTCAACGTGCACTGTTGTGGAAGACGAGCTCTGAAGTGAACAGGAACCAATGCAGGCACCCTGAAGGCAGCCTCCTCAGCAAAACAGGAGTTCACCCAACATTCCGACGGCGGGACAGCCGTCTTCGTCGGGAGATGGACGCGTAGACGAAGAAATGAGGAGAATTTGTCAAAAAAATTGATAAACGAGACTATAGATACAAGATGGATGCCTCTGAAAGTTTCAAAAATATTCAGACAATGGGCGGCATCCGAAGAAGAAGGAAAACGCAAGTCTAAGAAAGGGAAAGGAAACAAAAGGTAAGTTTTACATGTGCCCGGTTTTCTAGAGTACAATGTTTACACTGCAGTTTGTCAGTCCTGTTTATTATGTAGCCTTTTTAAGAAGAATAAAGCGACTTGGGGCCGGGTGTGAGTCAGACTGTGATATTGTGTCTAAAAGGTGTGATGACAGGCCCAAAAGGCCCCGCAAATAATGAGGCATATATTTTCAAATTAACACTTTTTTTTCTTTCGGTGTTTTTATTTTTATTCAGTCTAGAAAGAAGTGACGTGAGGAAGCATCTACGTCGCAAAAACTTTCTCAACTCAGGTAGACCAGCTGGCCCAGTTTCTAGCTACTGCCAACCAAGCAGCAGAAGCTTATACTCGAGCGCTAGCAAAATGAAGAGAAGAAGACTGGTCTTGATGATTCGTCCTCAAGTAGTGATTAATTACGTACAGAATTTTTTCATATTGAGATAAAGTTTTGTTTTGTTCTTGGTATGTGGTGTGTTAATCGGTCATTAATTTTTTCGCGCTTCTGGCCTCTCGCTTCGGCCTCGTGCTTTGCGTTTATCTTAGCGCTTTCCTGATAAACGACGACGAATAACGCCTTTCCTGTAATGAGTACGACACAATGTGATAAAGAAAGCGTTTAAATGAAATTGAGTAAGCATAAGTTAAACATCCACTATCGAGGTTCTCCGGGAGGTAGTCGAACTCAGCAAGACGCGTACTGCTTATGCACCATCAAGTGCGGGCAAGGGGTGGGGATTTGACAAATTTTAAAATTTTTTGATCAAATTCCCCAGGTCGGGAAACGAAAGGTCAATCAAAAGTGTCAAAAAAGCCCCCACCCCAGGGGAAAAAATCTAAACAAACAATACTATAATACTATATAAAACGAATTAAAAAAAACATTTCAAAAGTGCGTTGTTACTACTTAGAAATAATTAGAAATTTGTTTCATTTGGATGCAGCAGTATTTTAAAAGCAGGTGGACTCTTTAAAGGTGTCGGCTAAGTTGTACAAATTTTTTATGTAACTTGAATAATGAGCCACGTCTTTCGTTTCACGCACCGTTACCCAGGTTATTATGTTAAAACAGTTGAGCTTTGTTGGGGATTAAACAGTTCTTTAAAAAAAACAACAGGTATTTTGTGGTCGAATAAGAATATTTAATGAGCAAACGAAACCAAAAATTAATACTGATAGACACACAGATTTTAGTGAAAATTGTATATTTAAATCGGTCGACAATTCAAGTACAAAGCAAAGTTCTTATTACAGCAAATCAATCTTCTTTGTAAGGATAATTTCTGCGAATTCGCCTGGACCTTCTTGAAGGACGATCACCGTCATTCAATTAATTAAATTTTAAACCGAATAGGAGGATTTGTTTTCTTTTCGTTGTAGTGTACTGTAGGAGGGAGTAAAGATTCCGCTGGGATCGCTTGTGCTGCCATTGGTTTTTGGACAGCGAACAAACACTGGTTCTTGCATAAGAGGTGGTTCATGACCTTGCAATAGATTTGTAGAAACTTCTCTCTGATCCTCAGAGTAGGGTAGATAGATTTGTAGAAACTTCTCTCTGATCCTCAGAGTATTGTAGATAGATTTGTAGAAACTTCTCTCTGATCCTCAGAGTAGGGTGGATATGATTCTCTGGGTCTGGGATTCAACTGTTTTTTAACGTCAAATACTTCTTTTTCAGCTACATGTAGTGCCGTACTTTATCGTGGTTTCTCCTAAGGCTCCCTCTCCTCTTTCTTTTTCATTTTCTTTTTCCTTTTTTTCCCGTATTGTTCGTAACTTGCCTGTGGTGAAATAATACTGAACAATGAATATGACCAACCACGCGGTCGTTTTCTAATAAGACACCAAACACACGTAAAACTTAACTCTAATCTAAATAAAAGTAACTCTAATGTTTGGATTGGGTATAACAGCGGGACTAAATACGCTGGACGAGCGTATAAGTTTGATGATATAACTAACTAATCTAAATAAAAGTAAGTCTAATGTTTGGATTGGGTATAACAGCTGGACTAAATACGCTGGACGAGCGTATGAGTTTAATGATATAACTTTATGGACTTCTCGCTTTGGATGCCGTTGTAAAGTTTCTATTATTAATACATAACTAGTGAATCTTTTAGTCATTTTATTTCCAGTGCGATTAAAATAGGTTTAATTTATCAAAAGACACTAAAACAACTCTCCTGACTCAGGATGGATTCGACGGCATTGAGATTGGGATTGAGACTGACATGTTTCGAGCTTTGGGGAGGTTGTTGTTTTATAAAATCAATAAAAGGTAAAAGGTCAGATCACAAAGTCTAAATAACCAGCGAGATGTACAACCAATAGCAGAGTTGTGTCAGCATATTCCCCACCCAAGTTTGTTGATTTATCTTGCTGGAAATCAACTGTTTTTTAAACGTCAAATACACTGGTTTTGCAGCTGCGAGTACTGCTTTCAGTTTAGTCTTTGCTTCTCTTTTCTTATTGTTCGTAACTTGCGTGTTTTGTAATGATACTGAAAAATAAATAACGGCCAAACACGTGGTCGTTTTATAAAAAGACGCCAAACATATGAAAAAAATAACGCTAATTTAAATAAAGGTAAGTCTAATATTTAGATTAAGTGTAACAGCTGGACAAAATACGCTGGTCCAGGATATAAATTTGAAAGTTTGATGATGTAACTTTATGGAATCGTCGCTTTAAATGCTTTTAAATTTTCTGTTATTTTTAATATATAACTAGTTCACTTGTTAGTTATTTTAACCCTAATGCAATTAAAATAGGTTTAATAAATAAAAAGACACCAAAATAACTCTCTTAGCTCAGGATAAGTGCAACGGCTTTGGGATTAGGATTGAAACTGACAACTTCGACTTTAGCAATCAGAGAGAAAATTTGCCTGTTATAGGAAGGTTGTGGAATAAGTAACGAAACGAAGCTACGGTCAAGACAATTGACAGAATGTTTTTCATTTTCAGGCTTGCTCTGTTTGCGACAACGATTATTCGATTTTGATCAGGTGAGTATCAATACATTTGAATACAATATGATTCCCATCGGAGACTGATGTTTTCTCAGTTTGTGACTATGGTTGGAGTTCCTTGCAAACTTATTCATACTGTGACACGTCATAGACGTTTTAGACACTATACTTCTTGGTGGGCAAATTTGCTGCATTTGAGACTGAACTTTGGTATGTAAGCTGTTACCAATGGAATTCTTCCATCCATCGATCCATCCATCCTTCCATCCACATTCCATCCATTCGTCCATCAATCCATCCGTCCATTCATCCAGCATCCATTCAACCATATCTATTAAACTAATGTGATCATAACAGTTTCAACCCTATTTAGACCGGAGAGGAAGTGTTTTTTCTGACCACGCCGACTCTTAATCCGAAAAACTTCCTTTTAATTTTCGAGCAAAGGCCATGAACTTGAAGGTTACTGATTTTTTCAGAAATTGATCTGGGAACAATTTGATGTGGTTGGTTAATGCTAAGTTACTTTGATTTTACTACGGAAGCCCACTTTTCTCAAACAATAGAAAATGCCTTTTTAAATGAAGATTTCAATAAAGAATAATTACTTTTCTCACAGTAACGTTTAAGTTTTTTAGCTCATATTGTATAAATGTTCTTTTATTAGGTTAGATTACTTTTCGCTCAAGTTTTGTGCTTTCGTTTAATTTTGGGGAAAACCAATTTGGCGATCATAATCTTAATTATCATGTTATTGACAGATCTCAAAGGAAACAGCTTTACGACGGACTATTTATCCCCTAAATGTCATTTTCAAAGCCTTAAATTTGTCGGAGTTATGAGTGGAGGATAAACCTTCTCCCCACCCAACCCTGCCCTAAAAGGCGAAAAAAAAATAAACAGCCTAGATAGGGGTAAGTTAGTTTCCTGATTATGCTGGTTGTAATGAATTGTCTTCATTCGAATCAATTTTAAGAATGAACCACTTTTTTCAC
This sequence comes from Porites lobata, assembly GCA_942486035.1. NCBI lineage: Eukaryota > Metazoa > Cnidaria > Anthozoa > Scleractinia > Poritidae > Porites > Porites lobata. The sequence goes on from CALNXK010000081.1 coordinate 696,501, forward strand.
CAGACAGGGAAACATGGCTATCAAGAAAACCACGTTGTTTGTCGTCGTCTTTATTATGCTCCAAGCAGTTTTGATGGCGACGGGTAATTATTGATTCTAAAAAGAAATGAAATTGCGAATTAATGAATTCTAAGTTGAATAGATCACCCTAGGAAACTGAATGTAAGTTGTATGATTTCATATGATAGTTAGCTACCAAAAAGCTGCTTAAAATTTACGGTTTTAGAAATTAACAACTATGGAGAAATAATAACAGCCTACTTGGCAGGGGACATCAGGAATTCCTATACTTTAGCATATCGTACATCGTTACATATGAAACCAGGAATGATACGTTCAAAATTAAGTTCAAAGTTAAGTAGGCTATGTAAGGCCTTGGAAGAAAAAAGAAAAGAAGAATCTGTTGAGGGTTGATAAGGTCATAAAAGCTGTCCATGACTGCGCTAATTGCATTACATGGCATGTTTGCATGCGTTAAGTAATTTATGCATTGTTACATTTTTATTTTAAGTGACGTTGCATGTATGATTTGTCGTACTAAACAATGCTAAATTATGTAGTGTTGCATTTTTGTTTAAAGTCACATTGTATGTATATTTTCTCGTATACAGTCGGCATTCAGTATTACGAAAAACACGAAAAAAAAAAAACCAAAACAAATGGACAACATCCATTTTCTACGAATGACAAATTGGTCGGGGGGTTGGAATTCCCGTTCTAGATTCGGGAGGACTGTTTCACGATTCGTGTTGTTCAACGTGTTCAGCTACTGCGGAGAATGTAGATGAAGCGGAGGTATTGAGTAGTTGTTCTTTTGCTAATTTTTCTGTAAAAGTTAAGAATTATCGGCGGGATGTAAGTATTCGAATGTATTAAAATAGTAAAGTGGAATAAAATGTATTGTGCAAAGCTTATTAAAACACAGGCAGCCCAAGCGCACTATTTGTGGGTTCGGGCTTCAGATGTCATATGGTCGGAATATACTAGAATTATTAGTGTATTATCTGATGCCAAATAAATGCAAAAAGTCTTAAAGATATGGAGTCTTCTTGTTTGTCTATCGGTACTAGTAGCCTTTAAGATAACGAAAATCGATATTTCTTGCACTATTACATGTGATTGGGGCCCTTATTGATCGAATTTTATCACATGTATTCAAATCTACAACGCTAAGGAAAAAAAAAAATCATGATCACGCGAAATATTGATTCAAAAAGCTCCCTTACCTTTAGTTTATAGCCACTCTGTGTCCTACGGCTGGTTTAAACGCTGTTTAGTCGACTTTCTTTCCATCGAGTACTGAACACTTTAATTAAAAAAACTTGAGAAGTGAAAATCAACCTAGTTTGTAAAACCGCTATGTTGCAAATATTTTACTTAAACTCTTGTTTCCTTCCTAGTTAGGCTATTTAAACGTGTATTGGCTGATTTTATTCCATGATACTCTTTCCTTGTTCAGGTTGTTATCCATGCGGCTGGGTTGAAAGTAACTCTTTCTGTTATTTCATGAACGGTAGTAGTGAAGTGAAATTGGATGATGCTCGAACAATGTGCTAAGACAAGGACGCTGATCTGGCCGTTATCACATCGGAAACGCAAAATGAGTTCCTCTATGGTCTGATAAACTCGAAGACGCAAGACTCATGGTATGGTACCTGGATTGGGCTCGAACGAAATGCTGACGATGAAAACAAGTTCTATTGGGTTGATGGCACTCCACTATCCGGGCAGTACTCGAACTGGGCTAGTGGAGAGCCTAACAGCAACAGCGAGAAATGCGGCCTGTTTTGGGGACCGACAGCATCAATACCTAACAAGTAGAATGACGCCTACTGCGATTTCTCCATTCGAGTTTCAGAAGGAAAGGCAAAGCCCCTTGTTCTTTGTCAGAAACCAGCCGAAAGCGATTAAGTTGAGAGCCTGATTTGCATATTATAAGACCACAGAGGGTTAAAGCTGTTTAAGGGGCTGTGTTAGGGTAAATGGTTAGAATCGATTTCAGATATTTGTAAGAGCGTGGCAATCGTGCACTACATAATCAATATATATTGTATCCCACTGCTGATGATGAAATAAAAAAGGTGTTGGGAATTCAATGTCGTAGTCTGTGGCGGTATGGTCCCGGGGGGGGGGGGGTACTCCCATACATTATCTAGACAGGTATGTGCCGCCCAAAGGGGTCGTGATTTTAAAGCTCCTGATTTAGAACGGGGTATCCATTTCAGAGGCGTTTTCTAGAACGGGGTATAATATTTCGAACGCACGAAAGCTCCACTTTTGTAAGCAGCCATTTGAAAGTATTCAAGGACAGATTGCTTTTAAAAATACGGTTGAATGCGTTAACAAGCAAACTGTTGTACTCTTGTTGCACCCTAAAACGGATTATAAAAAATTGTCCCATTTCTAGATCGGGGTATGAGTTTTAGGGCGAATTCTAGAACGGGGTGTGAAAATTTGGCCCATTTCTAGAACGGGGTATCAATTTTAGGGGAAATTTTTTCTACAACGGGGTGCCAATTTGGAGTCCCGGGCGGCACATACCCACCCCAAAAATACCCAAGTGCTCCCCCCCGGGGTATGGTGCAACTTTATTGCTGAACTCCACCGATCCATCTTTCAAAGTTCAGAAAACAATTAATAGCATTCGGGGTGTCCACTTTTATCAAACAAGCTGAAAATCAAAACAGCCCTCACGTGGCATCCGTAGGTCCTGGATGCGCCAGATATAAGGATTCCGAACTCTCCTCGAATCTAACCTTTGTTCGAAATAGAAAACTCCAGCTCTTCAATTTAGGACCATCACAATCACATTCAGTTTTTTACATTTCATTATTTGATTTCCACCGCCTTCGACAAAAGCTATTCTCATTTCTTGTTATTTTGGTTTAATCCTGTTTACTTTGGACACCTTTCTCAACAGTCCCTTGTGAGTGTTCGAGATGGTGCACACTGCTAGGAATAGGCCAATCTTTGTTTACTATAATTATTTCCTTATTAGAATACGTGTCCCATTTTCTAATCAAGTAAAAGAAACGCCAATTCTGAATATTGAAAGGATATAGCACAATTACCTCTCCCTCTCTCTAAGAATGTCAGTCGGATATACCAAATATTCTTTTTAAAATGTGATGTTAGAAGCTCAAAATTTTACAAAGAACGTATCGGCTCATTAATAGTCCTGCCACCCAGAAATTTTGCATTTTCTGATGGCTGATATTTCCACAAGTATCACACACAAAGAGCTAAAAATTGCACAGCCTACAAAATTTAACAAGCCCTTACAGCTTTTGAAGTAGATGTTTGTTTGGCATGATGCCTTTTCTATGAATTTTGTATGCTACTGAAGCAAGTGCTATATCCCGAAAGGATAGACAAATTTTATTAATGTATTCAAATAGATGCAGGGCCCCCCTGAGGTGGATTGAGATGGCATGTCATGTAGGTACAGGAGAGGGTTTATAATGAGATGCAAGTTGTCCAGCTATAGGAGGGTTATCATGACATGCAGACGTATCGTTGTAAGTGAGGGATATGGTATCAGTACTTAATGAAAAGTGAGGAGAGAAGTGTGTAAGTGAGAAGTAAAGAACCAATGAGAAGACACTGATGTCATGGTCAAATGAGTTGGAACAAGTTGAGGGTTGCCTAGAAAAACCAGAGCAAACCAGTTTTCAACACTGATAGTATTGTCTCCTCAATATTATCGTACACTAGACAAACCCGTCAAACAGGTTTTTTATCCTTATCGCTTTTCAAATTAGCAATCTCTTAACTGTAATAACCCCCCCCCAAAATAATAATAATAAAAAGAAGGAGGAGACAACCATCATATTTATTCATCGTCAGTAGCAATGGTAGCTAATCTCGTGTATTATCATCGAAGAAGCAAGCTTGAAAGAGGGCCTCAATGGGGTGGTGGCTTTTACGGTTATCGGCTAAAATTTTGGCTCTTTTACGGCTATCGGTTAATTTTTTTCAGTTACGGTTAACAAAAAAGTAAAAAATTAATTTCTTTTGTTTCAAATAGTTAAATATTAATTATCCTGTATTTTTTGTATCATTAAAGCAAAATAAAGGTCTTCGGATCATCTCGGGATGAAATATGTAATTTGAAAAATTTTAACATTTGTTAGATCACATACTTTTTATAAAGTATTTCATTTCTAATATTATTTTACACATAGAAATGTCAATAGTCAATTTAAAAATAATCAAATAATCTTTGTGAAAAAGCAAATTACAGCAGACACGCCAACGCCTAACTCAAGGCCGAAGCGCGACATTCATTTGTAGTAATGGTCATTTTCACACTAGACACGGATTATTCGTGTGAGACAGGTTAATCTTTTGATGATTCGCGTCAGATAGGTAATAAGTCTTAATTTGAAAATGGAATAGTTTTAATTTTGAATGAACAATCTGCCTGGCTTTATCCATCAATTTTGACGGACAATTTGAAGATGGATTATCCATTTCAGAGAGCCTGTGTACAGCAGCCCCCTCCCCTCGGAGAAGGGGTGTCTGTGGGGGAGGGGGCGACTGTACACAGGTTAGTCTCAGACGAATAATCCTTTTTTAGCTCTAGTGTGAAAACGGCCAATGAAAAAAGTTCCCGTGTCCAGTGTTTTTAATGATAGCGAAGGACTGTACAGAACGACTGTCTGCCGTTGACTTGCCCGTAGGCCTCATCATTCCGCGCGGCTAACGCTTTTCGGGTCACGTGGTCCGAGGGAGTTCGCCACCGAAATGCCTTGACTGAGATTGCGTGGGATAAAAGCTGTACAGGGACTAGGCATGGCAATGTCTACCGTAGCGTCGGAGAAAAACAGGAAATTGTTGTTTATCAGCAACGTGTTTTACAAACAGTGATATCTCTGCGTGTTGTTCATCCTCGGAGACCCAGGGGCAGTTAGTCGGGTCGACAAAATGTTCGTGGTGAAAGTTTATTGTAAGATCGAGACGAGCCCCTGGGCACTTACTCTTACCGAACCAGTTCCAGAAGCGTTTGAATTGCCTGCTTCTGATTGGCCAGAAAAAATTTTTTCTGGCCAATCAGCAAAGAGAAGCTGCCGGGTGACTCTCCTGTTTTCTTACACGACGTAGGTTTCCTCATCGATCGCCATAGTTGCGTAGAGCGTTCAACGGGGAAAGTTTCTCGAGGAAAGTTTCAGAACAAAATGTTAACAACTCGCAAAGTTGCGACCTTTAGCACGGCTACAAGAAACAAACACTCTCCGATGAATTTTTAGTGCGGATCTTTCCAAGGTATCGTAAATTTTTATTGCTGATACGATACGCGATGCGTGACTTTCACTTTCCACACCTTAATTTGTTCACATTGTCTAGTATACAACGCCAAGCTTACATTTTAGACGTCCATGTTCGTTGCACGACTTCTGAAACTTTCTACAGAGTGAAAATTTCCGTTGCACGGGCCACGCAACTACGTCGATTGATCGTGGGAATTGCTGGCTTGCTGCAGTGCACGCACCATCTTTCTTTCGCGCCAAACTCCCTTACCGTACGTATTTTAAATACAGCCGTTGTGTTTAGTTCGAAATCTCGGTCCGGTTATGTGCTGAATCCTGACTTGTCAAGTGAGGTCGATTTTTGCAGGCTGTGTGGGTTTATTTTTACGGATAAGTGAAGAAAAAAAAATAAAGGTGAGTTTGCGAAAATGTTTGAAAGTGGTTGGTGTGAAAGTTTTGGAGGGCGATAAACCCCGGCGTAGTCCTTCGATAATATCGATAATCGATAACATTCGATAACAATCGATAAAAATCGATTAATTTTTTCGAAATTCGATAAAATTCGATAAAAGAGTTCGGTGTGAGTAATCGATAATTATCGATGTTTGAATTAGGATTATCGAAAATCGATAAATATCGAATTTATCGAAACTGAATTATCGTACCAATTTTCGACAGGGAAACACCAAAACATATTTAAGAGCTCGCAGAGACACTTATAACAACTTCCCTGTTCGTTCATCTTTTCCACAAACGTTTATTAATACTCAGCGTTTGTTCCATTTGAAATCCGCTATAGATCCCTGGTTGATTATTCCACTGTTTATTTATTTGCTGATGTAACACAATCACACGTTCGTTGCTCTTTCACCCAGTCTTGAAAGGGAAAGATGAATCCGATAAAATCGATAAAATGAACACTTCGTCGGCGTGTGAGTATCGATTTTTATCGATTGACCGATAAAGTCGATATCGTTTAAAATCAATCAATCGATTTTTATCGATTTATCGAATGATTTTCCGATATCAATTTTTATCGAATGACTACGCCGGGGATAAACGCGCAGTGTGTGACACGTGTAGGTACAGAGTTGAGAAATCGTGGAAGGGTGGGATGTCTATATAGATATTTTTGTAGTCACTAAAACCTTACAAGAAGTGAACGCTCTGAAGGAAATTCCAGGGACAAGAGACCAAGGAATGGCCCGGACACTTTCCAAAGATCCAACTTCAGCTCTTGGTTTCAAGGACCTGGGTCTCTGGCTTACTAAACCGCATAAGAGAACCTCGGTTAATCTTCACTGTGATTAGAATTATGGCTAATATAGTAGAAATGAATTTTTAATTATAAGATATCTTTTAACAAATACATGTATAAAACTAATTTCACATAATATGTGATTTTTTGCCAAACTATTTATCTATGATTGACTTGATGTTTCCTCTTACTGACCCCCTCAAACACATCCACAGTGCCATTGTTTTAACTCCCTTGGAATTGATGGTATAAGATTGGACTTATTTTGAAAAAATAATGCTGCAATATTAACAATTTTCCTTTGGTGCATTTGTTTAATGTTTCATAACTTCCCTATCATAATTCTCCTCATCTGACAATAATATTCTTCATTGCTAATTATTTTTAAATCTTTAAACACCCTCTTCGGAAAAGAAAAAATCTTCATTGCATGGTCACCATTCCACACAGTGTCTCTAAAATACTTTCCACAGAACATAATTTATTACAATTATCAATTATTGTTTCCTGTAGAAGACAATCAGAGAATACAAATTCTAGAATACAAGCAGTGAAGATTTGATTCTTGAAATTCCTGTCACAGATCATCTTGATTTTCTTTTAAGCAGACTAACAGTCCTTGGCACTGATGTCACAACATAAGTGGCTTGGAATGATTCTGCTGTTTTCATTACTGTCATCAAAAAAGGAAGGAGTTTTTTCTCTTCTGCAGGTTGTACACTTAATAAAATCTGAAAGAAGAAAGACTTTTAGAATTATCGAAAACAGTAAGAGACAATTTCAGCACAGTTCCCTTTTTTCCAGAGAGTGTTGGAAAACTGTTTTTGTGTGTTATGTGTAGGTATACCATATTTACTTGTGTATAATGTGCACCCGAATATAATGCACACCCCATTTTTCTAGACAGTTTTCAAATAATATACTCAGGTATGCTTGTAACTCGGAGTAGCCAAGAGCTAAACATCCCTCTTTTCAGAACTGCCTCCGGACAGAGAACCTTTTATTACAGGACTGTTAAACTTTGGAACAATTGGGAATTTTTTCTTAAGTTAAGCTCATCTGTTGAAATTTTTAAACAATCCTTAAGGAGCCAGCTTTTAGACAATTTTGTAAATACTTCTTAGTTAAGTTTAAAGCATTTGTAATTAGTAATTAGCTAACATTGTAATTAGTATTTGGTTAAGTGTTGTAATTAGTTATTATAAATAATGTAATATAATCATTGTTCCTGAAAAACCCCTTTGGGGAGGTAACAATAAAGTATGTATGTATGTATGTATGTTGACCACATAGTAAAACAAACCCCAGCATAAATGTTTATTAAACAAATTAAAATAAAATAAAATATTGCAGCTCCCTAGTATATACATAACTCAAGCAGTATTATAAGTAGACATGTGAACTCCAATAAAAAAGTAAAAAAAAAAAAATCTCAACAGCTTAAAAATAAAATTCATGCAATTGCATCTGTAGTTCTGTATTATGGGGTGTTTTTCCATTTATAATATGTAAATGTTCAATAATGCACTATTATCTTAAGCAGTCACAAGGCTTACTTCATCAGCTTTCAATTGTCAATAAATGGTGACAAAAAAAACATGATAATTCTGGTGAAGTGTCTGTCAGCTTTTAGACATAAGATTACTGAGCATCCTTGCATAAAAGCCAGATCTACTGTTAAGTATAATAAGGGTCGTGAAGGGGGGATATCAATCCCATTGAAACTGTTTAACCCTCTATTCCCATTTTTTACATTTTTTCCCATTCTCAGTGATAGAATCCCCTTGCCAGTGACTTAAATCCCTTTTTCCCAGAGCAACAACATCCCGTTTTACCACTTCAGAACTCCCCACAATGAATTCAGTGTGGCACCCTTCCTAGTAAACAAATCAGCATACTTACCAATGAACAGCTGTATGTAACTGCAACAGGATTCTTCTGGTAAAACTCCTTAAAGAACATTGCCCTGAATTTCTTGTCCCCCAGTTAATGATTCCGGGCTTCTGTGCAACAAAGAAAACGCTTCCTATCCATTCAATATTTCTCGATCTTTTGTTTTGCTTTCCCCTAGGAAAGCGGCCTGAATTCCTAGTGACCTCGGGTACTTTACCTGGTCCTCAACAATTGACATGAGAGGTGAAACCACTTTGACCAATGGATTACTAGGGGAATTCATAACCTTTAGCATCTAATAATTTTTAAACCCCCTAGCTTATAGGCAACATTTGGAAGGTTAGACTCTTCTATCAATTGCCCAAAAACATCTCTTCTTTCCACAATCTTCTCAATAATAAATCTTTGCTTCGCTTTGAACTGTACCACAGGACCACATTCTGTACCACATTCTTCAAGCGCTTGCTGGAGGTCTCCCTCGAATCTAAATTTAACACTACTATCAACTTGGGCAGAATTCGTACGGTCAACTGCTGTAAGCTTTTAAGCTTAAAAGTTTCGAAAGGAGTTTGGAACGGAAGCAAGAAAAAGGCACTGCAGCTAGCCTGCAGTTCCCACGATCAATCGACGTAGTTGCGTGGCCCGTGCAACGGAAATTTTCACGCTGTAGAAAGTTTCAGAAGTCGTGCAACGAACATGGACGTCTAAAATGTAAGCTTGGCGTTGTATACTAGACAATGCGAACAAATTAAGGTGTGGAAAGTGAAAGTCACGCATCGCGTATCGTATCAGCAATAAAAATTTACGATACCTTGGAAAGATCCGCACTAAAAATTCATCGGAGAGTGTTTGTTTCTTGTAGCCGTGCTAAAGGTCGCAACTTTGCGAGTTGTTAACATTTTGTTCTGAAACTTTCCTCGAGAAACTTTCCCCGTTGAACGCTCTACGCAACTATGGCGATCGATGAGGGAAACCTACGTCGTGTAAGAAAACAGGAGAGTCACCCGGCAGCTTCTCTTCGCTGATTGGCCAGAAAAAATTTTTTCTGGCCAATCAGAAGCAGGCAATTCAAACGCTTCTGGAACTGGTTCGGTAAGAGTAAGTGCCCAGGGGCTCGTCTCGATCTTACAATAAACTTTCACCACGAACATTTTATCGACCCGACTAACTGCCCCTGGGTCTCCGAGGATGCGTGTTGTTTCACTAGTGTTTTCAAATAATAATCCCCAGTAAGAAGCCACACTTTCGCTATGGAACAAATTACATGTAGTTCCCCGAGAGAACGGTGGAAATGGAGACTAGGTCTAGGTCACAACTTACAGGCGCTTGGCGTAACGTGCGTACGGAGTCACAGTACCCGGGAAATAAAAAACGCATTCCGTAAGTGAGTGTAGCACCTCCCTTAAAATTAACAAATCTAGGGAAAAAAATTCCTTTACGGTTAACTCTTGTTTACCGCCGTATTTACGGCTAACGGTTAAAAATTGTCAATTTTTACGGCTATCGACTAAAGTTTTGGCCGTTTTACGCCTATGGGTTAACCCCATTGAAACCCTCATATACCTTTTCCAAAAAAGCGGTTTGATGCAACTCTGACACAATATTAATTTGTCTTTCTATTCTGGCCATGAAGATGTTTGCAAAAGCAACGGCCATCTTTGTTCCCATGGCTGTTCCATGGGTTTGTAGGTAGTTGCTACCACAGAATTGGAAGGAGTTTTCTGTTAATATAAGGTAGAGAATTTCTCTAAGGTACTTGGTGGGTATATTGGCTTTGTCTCAATAAAATCTTCGAATGCGTAACATACGGTACGTGGTTACGCCCTCTTCGTGTGGTATGTTGGTGTAGAGACTAACTAACGTCCATAGTCACTAGGACTGTATTTTTAGGCAATTTTGTTTTCTCAATAAAATTCAGGAAATCTGTCGTATCTTTTAGATACGAGTCTTGTTTCTGTGCTATTGGCTGAATGAGTCGATCTACAAATGCAGATATTCGCTCCGACCGACAGGCGTCGGTTTGTGTATCTTTGTAAGTGTGTAGAAAATAGGGATACGCGGAGGATTAGGCGTTGAGGATAGCCATTTGGCTACCATATGGTCAATGTGGCCTTCCTGCAGCAGCGACTTAATTAGCTGCGTAGCTTTTCTGGTTGTGGTTTCAACCATAGGTTGAGTGAGGGATTGAAAATTGTTCTTCTCATTCAGCGAGGCCAAACCCTCGTTTATCTTACTTCCTTTGCTCATCATGACGGATGTTGTTCCCCTGTCTGCCTTTTTGAATATAATGTTTTTGTCACGCGACAATTGTTTAAGTCATTGTAGCTCTCCGGGTGTGAGGTTAGGTTTTGGTTTCTTGAATTGAATCTCTGCGAGCTCCAATTTCACTTCTTCTAGGAAGGTTCCTACCCGGGGGGAGAGTACTCCCATACATTACCTGTACGGGTATGTGCCGCCCAACGGGGTCGTGATTTTGAAGCCCCTGATTTAGAACGGGGTATCCATTTCAGAGACGTTTCTAGAACGGGGTATAAAAAATTGTGGATCACGGCTTTATCTTCTGCTTAAAATTGTTGCGGATTATGACGAAGCATTTCTTTGATGTATAAGTCGAACAAATAAATAAATATCTTTTTTAAAAAAACAGGGCTTTTTCAATTCACGAACTTTCTAGAACGGAGTATAAAAAATTGGCCCATTTCTAGAACGGGGTATCGGTTTTAGGGCGAATTCTAGAACGGGGTATAAAAAATTGGCCCATTTCTAGAACTGGGTATCAATTTTAGGGGAATTTAAAACGGGGTGCCAATTTGGAGTCCTGGGCGGCACATACCCACCCAAAAAATACCCAAGTGCCCCCCCGCCCGGGGGTTCCTAAAGCCACGGAAGGCTGGACTGGTGGATTCCAGTCTGATTTCATGTGAAATGGATGTGGCTCTCTTTCTTTACCGTAATATATGTAATGGAGGCGCATTCGTCTAGCAAAGAGATCAAAATCTTTTAGGAGTTCTCGCCTGATGTTGCTTTCTCTTGTTACGGGTGTAGGGATAAATTTTAAACCCCGGGAGAGCAGAGTGATTTGCTCATCTGTCAGTTGTTCATTTGACAGGTTTCTGATGTGTTTTCTGTGTGACTCAATTATGTTGTTGTAACTCATTTTCCCTTTGTTTCTATGGCGTTCTTTTCTCTTTCGGTTGAAAACCGTTTTATCTTTTCGCTACTGATGGTTGAGCCAGTGGGTTCCAGTCAGATTTAACCTAGAAAGGGTGAACTTCCCTATTTTTTCCGTGGAACATATATTTAAAGCGCGTTTTCCGATTTGCTCTTTTTAGCATTAAGTTAACTTATGTGCGTGTTGTTCAAGCGTTTGACCAAAACAAATTTTCTCAAAATATTATCAAGAGATTACACCAGTCCTGAAAATAGCTCCTATGGGTTCCCACTTTTACCCAACCCCACCCATTTTCATACATTGTGTTATGTTTGTTTTGTTATGTTATTAGTTATCGAGTAGTTAAACAAATCAAAAACTTGTAATATTGTAAATTATTAATATTTAATAAAAATTAGTAACATTGTTAATTATTAATTATGATTAAAAATTAATTTTAATCATTACCAGGGCTCCTGTCATTACCCACACCCACGACTTTTACCCACACCCACACCCACGACCCACGACTTGTACCCACGACCCACTCGGACTATTAGACAAACTCACCAGGTAAGCAATCATGCTGAAGGTGTTAAATGTTCTTGTGACAGTCTTCGCACTGAAGGTGTAAATGTTTTTAACCGAGAGGTCGCTTTGATTATCAGAAAGACCTGTCAACTTTGATGATTGAACTGATTAAATCACGGGACAGAAATCTTACTGCTTGCGGCTCCTCGTGTGTCTTCACGTCGACCCCGAAATGATCCCCAATTAATTTTAGGAATGGAATAATATCCTAGAATTATGGATCGATTAAAATGCACAACACTTAAGTTTCACTAATAATCTTCACTTGCCCACATTCTTTAATGACAATTAATTTGGGATTACACTTTGAACTGGATTAAACAAAATTAATACACAAAGTCAATTATATTTTTAGTAACACCATGAACTGCAACTGACAGAGCGGTTTTCACTTGACTGTCGTAAAACCTAAACCAAAGTAAATACACTAGCTAACCAAAGGGCGTAGTAAGACCAAAACCAAAACCAAAACCAAAACCAATCCCTTTCGACAGTCAAGTGAAAACCGCTCTAACATCAAGCCATGACATAATTTTTTACTATTATTAATACTTAGGTGATTATAGCCCGGGTTACGGAGAAAACCGCATGGATGTTAAATTCTAAATGATGTTAAAACTGCATGCCTTGGATATTGAATTTTAAAAATGGTGTTTTAACACTTTTTATAATTTTGAAATGATGTTGAAGATGCAAAGGTAGACATAAAGGCGATTAGATGACAAGAGTGCTAAAAAATCACATTAACTGTAGTGAAGTGTTAAATGCGATTCAAGAACGTAAACGCGGCAACAGACTTATAATAATTCCGTGGCCGAACACCATTCCATTCCAAGAATTAATTGGGATCATTTTGGGGTCGACGTGAAGAGAAATGGGGATCATTTCGGGGTCCATTTGGGGATCATTTCAGGTTTGGGGATCATTTCGGGGGCTGTACAGTAGTCGCATTAACGGAATGAAGTTATAAAAGATTCAGGTGTGTTTTGCGGTTCCTTAAACGCTACCTTTAGGGAACAGGCCCACAACATGTCAAAAAGCTGTGGCTACGCCCCTAAATTAACCCAATAAGTAACCGCGGCATCTTGCTTGTGGTCTTTGCTCAATAGATTAAAATCCAGACGTAGTTAATCGCTAAAAAAAATCGATATCAGAAATTAATCGATATTAATCGATTTAATCCACCGATTGATATATAATGGTAATTGAACTGAGTGGAGTGCAGTTTGGTCTGAAATCATGGATTTCTTTGCTCAATAGATTGAAAAAATCCAGACGTAGTTAATCGCTTTATTAAAAAATCGCGAATTTAGTCAGTACTAATAATTGATCAATCGGTTTGTTAAAAATCTGAAACAAAAAGGCTTTTAATCCAGTTCCAGAAATTGATATATAGAACAAAAAGATTGATTTAAATGGGAAAATTGATTTAGAAAAATCGATTTGGAACAGAATTCAAAAAAACAGAAATAAACAATTTATTCGAGTGATTTCAAAGTGGATGTAATAAATTTTTCCTTGTTATTGATAAAAATAATCAGAAATAACAAATCGGATTTTAATCTTGATCGATAGTAATCGAACAACACCCTGTGAACAACACCCATGAGACCGGCTTAAGGTTAACACCAGGCATTTTACTTTTGATGACTTCAGTAACTACTCCAGGCGCAGTCTTCATCAGATCCCTGTTTATTTCGTTTCCTGGTTTGTTTTACTTAATAGATCTTTACATGTCCATTTAAAGCAGATGTGTTTCTTTCTTAATGCGACTCGTTGTTATTTTCTGCCATTTTCGCAGTAATATTCCTTTCCTTATTATGAACTGCGCTTAAGCTAAAAAATGCAACCAAAGAGCAATTTGTTTCCGTCAGTGATTTGTTCCTTTAGTATTTTATCAATTAAAACGAGTGCATAATATCACGACTGAATGACTCAATAATTCCGTACGGACTACATCGTGTTAATGTTGATGGATAGTAATCGATGACAATCGATAAAAAAATCAATATCGATTTCTATCGGAAATCGATATCAATCGAAGTCAGACTTTTTTTCTTTATCGATTTCTATTGATCGATATTGGAAAACTATGTTCATTGATGATTGATATCGATTACTATCGATTAACATCGATTATCGGTTCATCGATTGACTACGTCTGGTTAAAATGCATTCTGATCCTTTGAATTCTTAACTTTTCCAAATGGAGAAATATTTAGAGAGAATATTTTTTTTTAGACATCGCAAACGTAACATCGAATTACTTGTGACCGGATATGTAATCAACCATCTTACCGACCGTAGATTGTCATGCACCTAACCGCAACGCTGGGTTGTGGCAAATAGCCATGGGAGTTTAACGCCTCGGGCAAATGCCTGCTGTGAATTCCTTAACTGCCCTAAGCCTATCATGCTAGCCCAAAAGACTAGTACCGACCCGACCCTCACCCGAGTCAAGGTTTTTGTCGAGGGTTCCATGATTCATCATAAAAGGAACTATTTGTATACCGGAGAAAATACCACCCAGGTCACTGTGAGTTGTGTTCGATTTCCTAGCTGCATACTCCAGATACTTAAACAAGAGGTCGTTAGTTGGTAGATTCGCTTAAAATGATACGCTGATGTTGTTGTTTTTTGTGCTTTACTCACAGGCAGCCATTACAAGAGAGACAAGCGCTCCTGGCCATCACGGTTGCTAAAGGGGGGTCAAAAGCAGTATCCAAAGCAAAAGCAGGGTAAGACGTGTAAAGTTTCTCCTTACAGATTATCCATTCAATACTATGGACAGCAGTGGTCAGTATCAGAGATCTGTTAGGCCCGACAGAGTCAGGTTTATTACAGCACCGAACGGTTTCAATCTTTCCGAGAAGACTAGAGAACCCGGGAACGAGGTTGGGACGGGTTATTTTATTGGTATTTGTTGTTTTCAGAACCAGGGACAGAAGAAATATTTACTTTTGCGTTTAAGGTTACGTAAGTAAACATTTTTGCCACTCAATGATTTAAACATAGATAATTTCGTTTTGCTACATTTAATATGCAGTTTTTTAATACTACAGCCATCTAATATTCTGACTACCTTTCTATCTCTATTCTGATAATTTTGCAGACACGTATTCGTTCACACGGCTGAGAAGTGCCCCACGTTACAAGCTCTCCATACATGATATTTACACTAAATTGTAGAATCTTATATTTATTTTTACATACAAGTGAATTCTCTGTACAAATATATACAACTCGCCACCCTTTGCGCAAGTTTAGCGGCAAATATATTGAAGTTTCTTTGGGTGTTTCGCATAGCACGATAATTAAGATCAACCTCGGTTTCACAAATTATAGCAGGACAAAAAACCAAAGAATTGGGTAATTCCCATTTTACAGAAGTTAGTCAGACATTGTAAGTGACTATTTCTATCAGCGAACGAACATCGTATCGTTAATTTCAACAGTTAAATGTTGTTTAAGTTCATAATAAATAACCTTTGCATTAACTTATTTGCCTCTCTAATTGAGAGAATTTTAAATGCAGAGAATTGGTTACACCTTAACAGGTTTTCCTTTTGCCTTTTAGCGCCTATTAAGACCCTGTTTAGATGGAGTGGGGGACCCCGGTCTAGTGGGGTAGGTTTCTTTTGTTCTGTGTCCCACAGAGCGTGAAAACAAAAGAAACCAACCCCACTAGACCGGGGTCCCCCACTCCATGTAAACAGGCCCTAAGGCAATAGAAGGTTAAGTGTATGCATGCAGACATTGTTAAACCATACACCTTAGCTGTTTTCTTTTACATTTTTCGATATTGCCGTCTCTTTTAGTTTTCTTTCACGGGTTGAGACTAGAAATCATAAAATCAATATTACTTTCGTTACACATGACGCACGACCATATCAAGCAGCTATCCTTGAACTAGGAGGAGAACGCTAGAATTCAAGTTACCAACCAGGCATTCGCTGTTGCCACAAAAGGCCGGCGCCACGATGAAACACTGCAACGACCTGATGTAGGGCTGTGAGAATTTTCTGTATCAGAGTTTTGTTATAGCAGGGAAAAACTTTAGCTAAGACTGTATCGACGTTGGATGGTCTCTCTCGCCCAAGTCTCAATACCCAGGACAGTGAAACGTCGTTAATACGACCTCGTTCGGGTCATGAAAATTTGGTCGTATTAACGGAGTAGTTTCACATTATGACCCTTAGCTTTTCTCAAATATTTGAATGAACTCTGACAATGTACATGATATCACACTCGAGCTGGTGTTGTAGCGGGTTCCACCATATATACATACTTGAAAATCCAGTACACTTCAGCCCACTTTTGATCAATTTGTACCCTTTGCAATAAACTCTCGCCAAGTAGCTTACAATTTTTTGCGAAATAGCCAAAACGAAACACAAAATGGCCAAGTTTCGGTTCTCGCATGCAAGCTCTGACAAAACCCTGGGTATAAGTTAACGTTATCTATTTACAGCAGTGGTACTTGCGCAACATGACAACAAAGCCATATCAGTAAGTACTTCATGACAGGCCAACATATAGTCTCCCTATGTATGTCCAAGTTGGCAAATGAAAATAACATGAATAGGGAGACTATAAGTTAGCTTGACATGAAGAACTAACCGCCATATCATTATTAAGTTAATTCATTGCGTGATACAGTTCATACGTTACTTTGCTTGCGTGACTCAGTGGGGTTACTGCCAGATTCAGAACCATTTTCTTCCTCTTCAATAACTTCATTTTTCAGCGAGGTTTCTATCATCATCAACTCTTCGTCCGATCCCTCCACATCATTCTCTACGCTGATTTCAGATTCCACTTTATTCGCTTTCCGTTTTTCTCTTTCCTCTTGCTTAATCACCTCCAGCCACATTTTATAATTGTTCTCAATGTTTGTTATCAAATCACTCGTAATCTTACGCCGTTTCCTGCGTCGGGATTTTTTCGACTTTCTTCGTTCGCCTTCGGGATTTCTCGTCCCTTCTTCGCTAGATCCTTCGTCATCGCTCTCCAGCTCTGAACTGCTTGCGTCGGTCTCGACCCATTCCCCTGGCAGAAGACCCGCGTTCGCGTAGGCGTTATAGAGAGGGGCTACCAAATGATTGATAAACGACTCTTGTAACTGCGCGACGTGCGGCTGGTCGCGATCCATGTAAGGAGAAATTGGCATTCCACGCGCAAGCTCTTCATCGCCCTGAAAACAAAATAAGAGGACATTAACACACGGCTGGGTCACTAAAACCCAACTGACGGAACAACTGCCTGCAGATTGTTAGGGGAAACGTTTTTTCATTTATGTGATTGAGACCTTTTCCGGTTTTAAGTTGTTTAAAACCCTGGGTCCCCAAGCCTCCTGCGCGGTTTCCAGTTCTCTGTAGTGAACCAATGACCCGCAGCTACGCCGAAACATTTCGCCTCGTGCGTCCTCGCGCGAGAAAATACTCTGGTACCCAGGGTGGTTGTTTTCCGATTAGCCACAAATAAAACAACATAAATATTAAAGATAAATAACACGCATCAAATAACGGGAGGCGAAGAGAGCGTACGAAACCAAAGGTTTTTAGAATTGCGATTCAATTTTATTTCTCACGTTGAGGTGCAATTGCAGGTTGTTTAGCCTGTACAAAAGCTCTACATTTCAAGTTCCGAGCGAAGCGGGCCGCGCGTTGTCTCCTCTCGTGACTCGCGTGCCACTCGCGCGATTTCTCACGATATCCCCCCACAAGAAGAGCTTGCTCGCAGGCTAGTCGTAACTTGGACTTGAGCATCTCTTACTGATAAATTTGTTACCTCCACACATTAACTTTGTGGTCCTGCCACTGTCGGCATAGCCTGTTCAGATCGTGCACAGTGGCGCAAAATAGAGAGTGACTTAAGAAAAAGGGAAACCCCGTCGCTGTTTTTTCCTGCTCGATTTTCTTCTATCAATCAAATCTGAACGCCTGGAACAGGCTAGTCGTTGACCTCTCACATGGTCTAAACGATCCCTTGCTTGAAAAACCCTCAAAGAACACTGGTCATCATACCTGTTCATAAAATTCCTCAACAATCCGTTCGGTCCATCGAGTGTGCAAATCTCTTCGCTTACTTGGCCCTGATATGTCTGCCATCTTAATACAGATCTGCAGTGTTAAGAGACGGTCCGCCTCTTGACTCCAATCTACACCGCCCCCCTCAGAGATCTGTAATTCAAAACAGTGAAGAGTTATCAGCCCCTCAATGCTGCCGCAAAGATTCTCGCGACTTCGCTGTTTGTTTGCGCATCTCTCTAAGCAGCAGATCTGGAAGGCTGTTTGTCGTGTTTACATTCAGGGTCCAGTTTTTTAATTAGAGTGTTGAAAAGGATATAATAAAATTATCAGATAAAGACACAAAATGGAATGGTTAGGGTGCTAGAAGCCCCCCACTCTTTTGACTTTCGGGCCCTAAAAGTTGTCCCTGTGTCTACGTAGGTCAAGCGATCTATTCACTTTCCCGTTACCGCAAAAAGAACGCCTAGCTGTGAAGGTTTCTTTGCACATAACGAGAATAAAAACAAACTACTACCTTCGCATTGAACTCTGATAGCAAATCAAAGTGTCTCTTGAGGTCAGTGGCCAGGATAGCCTCGATGGCCAGAAATCTGAAGCGTTTAAATTCCACCGGCTCCATCTCGCACAAAAAATTATACTTAGGGTCGGACATGAGAAGAGAGAAAGCGGCTGCAGCGTGATGGTTTTCCAGCACTGATCTGTCATTATAAAGCAACGCCTGGGAAAAGAAAGGAACAAACAAAGACAATAGAGACCTTAGATTCTAGGAAGAGAACGACTACGAGAAGGAGATTTGACGTAGTTTTTTTCGCGTATTCTTCTGCAGGGCGTGCCCCAAGTTGGCTAGCCTATTCACACACCCTCTATTTTCTTTTTAGGGATCCTTGGGCGCGTGTATGAAAATAAAAACCACGGGGGATTTATTCACCGCGTCGAAAAATAAAATAAGAAAAACGTCTCTGGACAGGCTAAAAGTTGGTAAGCAGATTCGCCGGATAATGTTATGCTACTAGCGTCTTCCAGGCTCTAAGATAGTGGGGAAGAAACGAAAGTGAAAGGCACGCTAAAAGTTGGCGCTTTTTTTCACGTTTGCGCTTTCTCAATTCAGCGGACCCGGCTATCTCGGAGCCTCGAACAGACTATTACTGCTACATGCTCAGCGGTAAATACCGGGGGGTTACACGGTGCTGGTAGAGGACAGCCTTGGTTTGTTTTAGTTGTATTTCAGATTTTCATTGCGGGTTCCTGTTCTTCTCTTTTCTCTCAGATCATGCTATACCCATGTCTAAACTAATTTCATGAGCATCCTTCAGCCTTTTGGCTGCCACTTCTTCTGTTCAAACTTACCTGTTGCGACAGTGTTGCGACAAGAAACGCATTTGTCCTTCCAGGATGGTCATAATCATGCATAGTGGCCGCAGTGTACAGCGCTAAAAGCTCTAACAGTGGAATGGAGTCCTTTAATGAACCATAATCTCCCTTGTTCGTTTTCTGTCGCCCTTCTCCGTTAAGCCCGCTGTCTGAATCCGACCCACTGTCCGTGCTTAATTTTGAATTTATGGGACAGAAGCCGGGTATCTCTTTTGTGGTCATGAAGAAAACCCCATGAAGAACGTCGGACGCATGTATACTATTGTGATCTGCAGAAAAGAGAATCATGGCACTCAGTCAAACTTCCCAATAAAAAAGACAAGAGCACAAAAAACAACAAAAAGTGTCCTGACGCTGCACACTAGGCTCTCTCAGGGCACTTCCTAAAAGTCAGAACAGGCTGGCTGGACAAATGAGACAGGCTTTTTTTAAGCGCATTACTTTTGTGCATAATACTTAGAAATGGACTGATCTGGCTGGATAGTTCTTATTAACAAGGCCTTGTCACGCTAGTTGCTATCTTTTTGAAACGCTAAAATGTGTCCTCTGGTCAATTGAATTCGAACAATGGTCCAGTTTTGTTAATTCAGAGTATATTTAGCTATTGTGACTGTTTCTTTTCGTTGGTTGCTACAGCTGGTAAGGATTGACATGGAATGAACCTTGAAAAATTTGCCCCTCCCCTACCCCCCTCCAAAAAAAAATATCATTACCAATGCTCCCTCATGTTTGATATCTTCTTCAGTACTCTATAGGAGTACGTATTTTGTGTATGGGTGATGCCACAAAGTTATGACTTCAGCACAGAACTGACTTTAACAACAACATTGTGAAGTATCCCCTTTAACCCCTAAGGGTGATCAGTATCAAAATTGTCCTTGTGATATCAATGTTTTATGACAGACTGGTGATGAGAATCAAGGAGATGATCACACAAGATACAATGAGTTGATACTTCAACAACTTCTTGTTACTACTTTTATAGGAAACGTATAGGGACATCAAATGGGAATTTGAATTTTGATACTAGGGCTTAAGGGGTTAACTGTGGAATTCTCTTTATAACTGGACTGGTCCCGTCTGGGAGCCAATTCTGACAAATTAATGATAAGCACCCTTTTAAAGACCATGTAAACATGCCAAGCCATTGCTGGAATTGATCACTGTAAGGTACAGGAAAAAATGATAAAAAAACATGATACTTACAAGGAATTTTGTGGTACCCATTTTCCAGGGTAAAGAAAAAATTCAAAAATTTGTCCATGGGAATTTTAAATGTCTCAAAGAGACCAACTTTCTGAAACACTTTGTGCGTTACCTGCAAAAATAAATATATGCAGACTGATCTGTAAACAGAAAATGAGGCCCAAGCAATAGCTGCAATCATGGACAAAAGTCTTGGGACACATTTGCATTAATTTGTGAGGATTTTTTTCAATTCACACATGCCCGAACCCCTTCCCCAACGTTGGACACCAGTATCCAAAATTTCTTTTAGAGTTTCAATATTGCACTGCAGTGTTGGGGGTGGAGAACTGCAAGAAAATTTCGAACAGGATGCACTGTTTGATAAGGGCACCCAGAAACATAAAATACTAAGACTTTTGTTCAGGATTGTAGCTTCTTAAGAAACACCAGCACAGTATCCTCCAGTTATACACTATAAGTATCACAGTCCTCCCACAGACGTTAACCTTATAAGTCCCATTAATTATTATTCATTCAGAATATTTCTCTGTTTCTGATTAACTCAAATCTCTCAGCTAATTCTTATAACCACATTTGGAAGACATTCGTGATATCCAGGAAATTGATGTCAGTAGTACAGAATTGGATATTGCTGGAAAATGAGACAGCAACTAAGGAGCCCAGGGAACAAAGTTGTGTTCGCTTGGCTGTTTTGGTAGTGCTGGAGAAAAAGGCCAAAACTTTTACAAGTTTCTGGAGAAGAAAAAGCCAATTTACTGTGTGAGAAAATAGCAAGAACAGCAAAAAATACAACTTTACAGGGCTCGAAATTGTGACTAATACGGTCACCAATGCAACTAACATTTTCTCCAAATGGCAACCAAAAATTCTGGTTTAGTCGCCACTTTGGCAACTAGATTTCTCTGTGATTTAGATTTAAGTTAAAAAGTAACGTTAAAACAAACACTTCATTTTGTCTTGCTTTCATCATAAAAAATGTGCCAAATTGCATAAACAAATCCAGCTTACCTCCAAATTTATACCAACTTTTGTGCGCAATATTTTCAAACAATCAAATCTGATGGATCGTGCCATACTCTGAGCTGCGTCATTTACATCAAACAAACTGGTGACTAAAAATTTGCATCTGGCGACTATATTTCTCCAGTTGGTTACCAAAAGGTGACCGGCGGATTTTTTTAATTTCGAGCCCTGCTTTATATGAATTCGGCCAAGAAAAGGCAAATGAAGATGAATACCAACACGTTGATCCTAGTAAGCATGTCATTAAAGTATGAATAATATGATTTTGAATGAATAATAAAACAGCAATGCTTGGATTCAGCTTTCGTATGATCTCAAGAATTATGGAAATCTTGGACGGTATTATTCGCTGAAGCCAAACACGCTCCTCAATCTGCACAATTCTTCAAATCATACACAGCCTCGTCCAATACAGTCCACTACCGCCTTGTGGACACCCCGCTATAACAGACACCCAGCTAACATGGACAGAAGCTAAATCCCCGGCAAAAACAGATTACAGATGTTTGACTGAAATAAACTCTAACTATTATAGATTCTCGCTAACGAGGACACCAACTCGAGCTCCCTACAGTGTCCACTATAAAGAAAGTTGACTGTACCTACAAATTCTAGAGACTGATCTGTATTATGTACATTTCCTCAGCAGTTGAGAGAATTTGTTTAAATGCCAAATCATTTTTCCTAAGGTAACTTTAT
Source organism: Porites lobata (assembly GCA_942486035.1). Classification (NCBI taxonomy): domain Eukaryota; kingdom Metazoa; phylum Cnidaria; class Anthozoa; order Scleractinia; family Poritidae; genus Porites; species Porites lobata. The sequence goes on from CALNXK010000081.1 coordinate 718,977, forward strand.
ATATTCTCATGAGCAATTCTTATAATAACATTTTAATAATTCTCTGACAGCCAAATTGGACTCGGCCTATGGCCTTGTCCATTTTTGGCGGTCCTCAGAATGTTTTTCATCCAATCATTTGCAAATTGGACAGCATGTAGACCTCTCACATATATTGCAGTTGAAGCTCTCTACAATGGCCAACTTGGGGACAGAAGAAAGCGGCCATTGTAAAGAGGTGGCCGCTGTAGAGAGGTTTTAAACAAGAGTCGATGTATGGATTTTTTGTCCGCCCGGACGGAAAAAAGTGACCATTGTAGAGAGGTGGCCGTTAGCGGCGGTTCAACTGTAATCATAGCAAGAGTCCAAAACAGCAGGGTGTGTCCAAGAATTTCCTTAGAAAATTGCTTCTAAGGCTCAGGAGAATAAACCAAAAGAAGTGTAGTATTCATCCCTTAATGCAGCGTGTAAACAATGCGGTGTCCAATGGCCTGGGGCTAGTGGAGTTTGCTTTTGGGCTCGTGAATTCTGTTCTTAACTGGCCTGATGGGAAAGTGATTTTTTGGGGGGAATTCAAATTACAGAAGAACTGCAATCAATCCTGCTCATCAATTTTTTTTCAGGCTAGTTGAAATGACTTTTGGGCTAGTACATGCTAGGTACAACTTGCCTGAATGGCAGGCAAGCTGTAAAACTGACTTTCTTTGCACCCTGCTTAATGTCAACTTAGCTGATTTCTTTTACCTTATTCCCCCAAGCGTCACTGCAACGTTTGAATTTTAATAAACCAAAATTGCTCAGTTAGCTTCCTCTAACACCTAAGATGTTCCCTTACCTGTGTCAAGATATACCCATGTTCAGAAGCATCAAATATTGGAAAGTTCCAGTCTGTGACCTGATCTAAAAGTTTATCAAGTTCCTTTGACCTGGGCAACACTGGAGTGTCTTCATTCAAATTATTAGACTCTTTTTCTGTGTCCTTAGTTATTTGGTTAGTTTTATTTTCCTCTTCAGTTGATGCAGAGCCATCATTATGACAGTCACAAGTACATGGCTTAGAAATATTCGAATCACTTCCACCGCAGCTTTTTCCATCTGGTTGTTGTTCAGCCTGCTCAAGTGCATCTTTAACAAGCTGTGTTTCCTCCCTGCTAAGTCTTCTGAATACATTTGATGAGGCAAACATTCTATCTGGAGATTTTCTCAACAAATTTGGTGACGATGATGATGAAGACATAGTCCCTCGATCGGGGGACCTCCTTGGAATAAGAGGTGACCCCGATGGTGCCATCTCAGGCGATAATTTGCGTGCCAAAACTGGTGAGCCTTGCGCTGGAAAACTATGGCTGAAGCACGCAGGTCTGTGTTTGGCATATGTCTCTTGAGGGCCATTTTTAGTACTTGTGACAGCACCCTCCGCTAAGGGTGAAGATTTTGGAGAACTCTTAATTGTAAGAGTAGCAGTATTTGAATTATTATGTTCAGTAAAAGTTAGAACTGGAGTACTCCGCCCCAGTGTAACATCAGGATCAAGAGTGGGCATGCCAGTTGCAGATGTAGTTGTTGTCCATGTACTCGACATGCGTCTTCCTGTAGCAATTAAATTGCGTCGAATTCTCTGCAGTTGCAACAACAAGACATTAATGATGACTTCAATGCTAGATTTTTCTCTTTTACTTAAGAGAACAAACAAAAACAATAGTTTCACATCCATTATACACCTAAGGCATTTGAGATCATTTTGAAATGTGATGTTTCATTAACCCTTCGACTCCTGAGTTTTTCTGTCATACTGCTTCAGTTTTGACATACATACACTAAATAACATCTCAAAAGTTCCCTTTGAGGTAAAGGTGCCTATAATCGTACATATTTAGAAAGTAGACATATCAGGGTTTCAAAATGTATATATGTATTAACTTAACGTTTCTTTGGAGAGCTGTTTGCCTTTAGCAGTCTCTTACAATTGACACTGTTCATCTTGTGGCCACCGAAGTGCCCGCTTGCTCTCTTTCTTCGATATTTTCTTGACCAACACACCGTGTATCTGCATGCTCAACCTCTGAATTGTTGCCAGTATCTTCGTCCATTTAATCGGACTAATCTTCACCTAACCTGGATCATCGCTAAAATCCGGTGCTGCGAATATAGTTTGATCAACTCCATTCGTGTCTGATGCCATTTTTAAAGGTTATCATTAGCACAGCGAGGAAATATTGCCAAAAAGTTCGTCCAAAATGGCGAAAAATCGATTGAAATGAAATAACACGATAAACAACTTCATATAAAAATCATATGGAGCCTTTTGGAGCCTTTTTTGGGATAAAATGTACACCTTATTTGGAAGCGCGCCAAAAAGCGCGCTCAGGAGTCAAAGGGTTAACAACATTGACAAGGGTTCCTTGGTTTGCTTGGAAGTCCAAAACATCTCCCTGCCATTTAGAACTTCACCCCATTTTTACAAATTTCCTTTATTTTGGCAATCGCTTATAGCACTGTCGATTTGGAAGTTATGCCAATAGCACGATCAACTACACAAGGACATTCCAGTAAGGAAAGCACATAGTCACATGATTTGTCCTTGGAGCAAGCAGCTCTCCCATTTTTCTTACCAGGAGCTACTTCTGGCTCATCGTAGTTGATGATTTTGTTAGAGAATGCCTGGACCCTTGCCTATTTCCTGCCCTGGGTCAGAGCAGTCCAAACTTAAATCACAACACCCTTCATTTCATCTATAATTTTCTGCCAGCTTTCATAGCCAGTCTCCTCTTGTTAAGGACGGACCATTAGGAAAGTTATGAAGGGGCGGGGGGATTTTCGAGCTGCAGGAATTTTTTTTTCGCTATCAAATTTCTTGTATGAATTTTTTTTAGGCAATAGCATGAACATTTTTTAGGATTAATTGTTGTGCAAGAATTTTTTTACATTTAATTTTCCCTTGCATGAATATTTTTTTGTACTTCACCCGCCCCCTATCAGTTTTCTAAAGGTCTGTCCCTTAGCACAAGATATTAATAATATTAGTATTATTTTCCTGTGCAGAATACTTACCCCCACCATCGGTAAAGATAAGTCCTCCTTCAAATCTGGCTGATCTTTGACTTTAGCCTCCTGGTGCTCATCACGGAATTTCTCAATGAGTGGTGACATTGGGGACACAAAAGGGCGTTGTCCCACATGGAAAGCCGTGGGAGGAGCTATCATTGTGCTGATTATTTTAAGGATGCTTGCCACATTGGGTGGCAAATTGGAATCTGCAAGCAAGTCGGAGATCATGCCATGGGCTTCTCCTAATGTTGTGTAGTCTACTGAACCCTTTCATGGAAAACAAAAGCAGTCATCTTAACACTTGTAAAGATGTGGTTGTGTACAGAAGCAGAATTTTATAATTTAATAGGATGACACAAGACTCCCTGAAGTTACTTGGTAAAACTAATTCAAGAGATTTTTCATCTGCTCATCCAAATTGTTCTGGTAAAACATTCCTCTTGCTGCTATAGAGTAGGAAACAAAACTTACACCACACTTTCAGAAATCCACATGCTGTATGTATCAGTGTATGTTTTGTTAATCTGCAGCATTTTCATGACTTTGGAAGTCAAATGACTGTTTACCAAGTTGATTAATTACATCAAGCAATCTCCTAAAATAACACTAAACTGGAATGATCGCTCATGTTAACCAACTTTCTGAGCTTTTTTTGATCTATTTTTTCCATATGGCTGTCATCAGTCATATCAAATTTCTCCTCATAAATACTTCATAACTATTCAAAACATCTCATCAAAATTTCACAGAAACAACCCAAAATGGTAAGTACTTATCCTGACTTCTCATGCACACAAAATAATTGATTGACAACTTAAATGCCCTTCTCTCAAAAAAAAAAAAATTCCAGGGTCAGGTTGTTTAAAGCTGGGATACGATAACACAAGCCAGGGTAGATCAAACTGTGAATTCAGATATGAAACGTTAAAAAGCAAATTAAGTGTACTCCTTGTTATCAACAATTTGATGATTGGATGCTCTGAAAAAATAGAAAAAATTATTTGAGAAAATGCTTTTGCTCAAAGAACTGAAAAAGAAACCCACATTAAAATGTAACCCTGGGTTAGCGCTGGCCAGTGACACTGGAGAGCAACAAGTAACCTGGAGTTTCAAGATACTACGTGACATTAATCAATGCGAAAAAGAAAAAAATAACAATATTATTGAAAAATATAAAATGCAGTATTCACAGTGGAAAAATAAAATTTACACTACTTCTGCTGTTTAATAGTGAATGGTTGCTAATATAACTTCTTAGGATTGCAATGAATACAATCCTGTGACTACAGGCACAAGAGAAAAATGGATACAAACATACAAAGAAATAAAACAAATTTTCACTCATGACCAAAAAAAGTAAAAAAAAAAAACTTTCTAACACTTCCCCTATTATATGTTACCAGCATTGGTGATAAAAATCGTAATGGCACCTAAAGACATCTTCAGTACTATGTGGATCTCTCACACAATTTTTACAATATAATAATGCCACTGCCCTGTCTTATAAACTTTGCCAGCGATAGAAAAGGAAACCATAGAACTTCATTACAGTAGAAGCTTTCCTAACGGACACTCTCATAACCTTTTAAACCCAAAGATCAAAATTTGAATTCGCATTTGTTGCCCCTATTCATTTCCTTCAGAAGTAGTGGGGAAAAGTTGATAAAATATCAAGCAAATTCATCTCGTGTGATCATGTCTGTAATTCTCATTACCACTATGTTTTACAAACTATTGATTTTACAAGGAGAAATGTGATGCTGGTCACTCTTAGGGCTGAAAAGGATAAGCGGACAGCTCTACTTACGGCTGCCTTCACAAAACCATGTTTTTCTCAACTCCCATAAAAACTCTGAATTTTTATATTCCCATAATATAAGTGGCCAACTCCAGTTATTGACGCCATTTTTGTCCCGAATAATACCTTTCATTAAAAACTGAATCATTGGATAACGCAATTCTAGAGCTCCAATTGGCTTAGCCATTGTGGTATATGAGCCATTATACCATGCTCTCCAAACATGGTAACTGTACGCATCTGCTCAAAATTAAAAACAAGCTGAAAATAGTTGTTTTTTCAAATGAAGTCGGGAAGAATTCTTGATATTTTGTGAGTGTTTTTAATAAAACAACAATTATTCCACTCGTGCTTGTTGGATATGAGATGACTACAGCCAAATCGCCGCTAAGGGCCTAATGTTGGCTATCTACCATCTCATGTCCAATGCGCACTTGTGGAATAATAAACACTGGATATACCAACTCTTACTAAATAGAGACCATAATATTTATTACATGCAAACTTTTGAATACATGGTTCAAGATTAACATGGTTGATGAACAAATCATTTTACACCTTTTGTCCAACAAAAGTTGGACAGTGTATCATGCCATATTGAATGGCATTAATTCAACAAGTTGAACCCTAAATGAGAACAAAGATGGGCTGTACTTCATTTAACAAGGTGCAGCTTGTTGAACAAAGGCAGTCACCATGGTTCATTTGTAATCTTCTCATGCAACAAGCTGCAAAATAGCTCAATGATTGTTGAGGAACAAAATGTTGAATATTGGTGAACTGGGTCTCTTCAGCTTTACAAGTGATTAGGAAACTTTGCTGGCCTTATGTCAATCAAACTCATTCAAATCACAAAACTATAGTCCAAGACACTCTCTCATGATACTAAAGTACTCACAACAATACAAACATTAACAAGATTATAACAATACAATTGGATAAATAAATTAACAATTATTGTTCAAACAAACAGAGGGAACTGCCATTAAGAGATTAGGTTTCTAGTGTACAATTCAATTCTAAAAGATTTCAGGCACCTTTTTATATTATAGGATTATAGCATTTAGCATTATGCCCAAAAGTGGTTTGGTCACTGAAGGTGAAACATTGTCCAGACAGAAATTACCACAGAACATAATGTCACTTCATTAAAACAGGCAAGATTAGGAGATCTGCATCGCATTGTGGGGAGACCTATGAAGAATGTTCTACATGACTCCAACAAACTAAACAGTGAGATTTTCTGTTCTGGAAGATGGCACAACTCCCTCTTAATCGCATAATTGGTTGCCAATAAACTAAACAGTGAGATTTTCCCTCTTGGAAGATGGCACAACCCCTCCTTAATTGCATAATTGGCTGCCATTGTATCAAGCAATTTAGCAAGATCTAGCATTTGCATATGCACATTCTTCCCGGTAAGCAAAGTGGAAAATGTTATGAATGTAAACAATTCCAGATAATCTAAGGGCCATGACCCGATTTCTATGACATACACTTAGCAAATGACAAAATATCTGTTCCTTTGTAGTCAAGTTTTTAACTCTTTTGTGGCCATGCATTGTTGAACTTTACAATGGTTGCATTGCCAAGCTAAAAGCTAGAGCTAAATAGATTTACATGACCTCGTTTTCAAAGTAAATAACTAGAGAGCTTTTTATAAGCGCAACTTGACACTGGCGAGAATAGTTATATATCTCTTTCAACAGCACTCAGACCTGAGCCACTTAAAAATGACAACACACGCACAAAAATCTCACAGATTAGGATAAATTAATCGTCCTTCTGCACTCTGATTTCCATATTCTCTAAATTTAAGTGTGATTGACAAGGAAAATCCGATCTGATTTTCTAGCGTATTTACTGATTTGGTCACTCATGAGCACGTTTCTATATATTGCACCGTTCAGAGCACAAGTATTTGGTTAAGAGACGAATTGGAAAGTAAACCGCGGACCTGATCACTTATAAGTTAACGAAATATCAGGCATTCTCCAATGTTTATCCTTTTAACAAATAATGTGCCTGAAAAACATTATCCTTCGTTGAATGTACGGAGAAACAAAAGCACCCAATTCGATTAGTTCTTGACGCGCTAGAAACAGAAGTAAGATTTTTGAGTATTGTTCCAGAATTGTTGCAACATCTGTAAACAAAGCCAAGAAAATTTTAAAAATTTTCTGACGCGGCCGCAAAAAACTAGGTCTTGTCCTCAACTCAGGAAATATTAATATTTTACCAAAATTAGCCCGGTATTGCAATTTTGAGCGGTTAGTCATTAGCTTTAATTTGCCAAACCGAAGTACGATTTTGACTTGTGGGAAACGGACAGTTGTTTTTTGTGTCATTTGCAAAATCTACAATTACATCTCCAACCTTACAATAAGAATTAGTCGAAAAGTACGCAGCTTAAAGCAATAACACACTGCAATTCACAGTGTCTGACCAAAACAGAGACCCAAAGCTCGTTGGACTGAAATTAATGATCATATTTTCGTTTTCTGATGGGGAGCTTTCACTGAAAAACGATGCGAAAGCCACAAATCCAAGCTCTTTCAAATCTAGCCAAGCTTCGCCAGATTACGAATAATTTCCATAACAAATGTTGAAGAACCAACAAAGAAATGATAATATATTGCACAACAAAAATTGGTGAGTATTGCAGGTGATTTGAGATAAAAAGGGTTGCTAAGATTAGAGATGCTTCATAAATCTTGCCGTACAAACAGCAAATATTCAATCCAGCATCCAGCTCCACCAAACAACACCAGCCGAATTTCAAAGAACCTAGAGTAAACATACGCTATTCAAGTTCACAGAGATTGTGACCTGATATTTTGGAAGATTTTTAATAATCGCGCTCATGAAAGATTAATGCGAATCCGAATGTACATCGCGTACAGTGGGTTTTCTCCCTGCCGCTCGTTCGAGAACACTCAATCGCATGGAAAAGAACAGCATTGAAAAAATCAAAGGTGCCGCTGGTTCCCAAAGTGAACACCAGCTCTACTGTAAAAATACAAACAGAAGGCCCACTGTAAACAGTATAACAATAAATACAGGAAAAATTTTGAATGAACGACTTGTGTCTCGATCATGTATAAATGCTAAATTAGACGAAATCTCGATGGCAAATCCATTCTTGTCTAAAACCTCGGGTTGACAGGTCAAAGATCCTGGTTAGTTATAAACTGCTCTTCCAGCCCATTAATATAAAGATCGTAATCTATAGCTAAGGAAATAATCGATGCATTCACATAGCTTCCCTACCTTTGGTTGAGTTCCTAGCGCTGGAAGCGAAGGTCTTCTCCGGCTATTTAAACTGCTAGTGGATGAAACGCTAGAAGTTCGCCTTCGTATTAAAGGAGCTTTGCTTTGAATAGCTTCACCCGCAGTTGCAGAGAAAAACGCTTGAATGTTTCTTGATAATATCAGCCCACTAAATGCTGAAAAATAGGCCAAAAATGGTCGGAGAAACGATGGAATATCGCGAAGAGTTATCCAGCAGGACATGCGAGCTGTGGTAAGAAGCAGCAGCGCTACACTGGTAGGAAGAATTTTTAGTTTTGAAAATACAGTTGTCACTAACCCAGCCATTACCAGGGTAAAGAGAAACGTAGTTCGAAGGAAATCTGATCCACCGAGGATAACTTGTGTACAAAGCTCTCCTAACAGACAAACGGGAAACACAACATACGAGATCTGGCTTTTACAGTATTTATGAATGAGTAGCTCTGCCCAATAAAAGACGCAAACCAGACAAACTAGAGGCAAAAAAATTGTAAAAATTCGCTGAACCATTGTGCAAACTCCCTGAAGAACTCCCTCGGGAACCGAAGCAAAGACGAGCCAAAGAAGGCACAGAATTATAAATCCACTGCCCGATTCGACGGGCCCAACTTTTAACTTGCCATTCAGAAATGTCCAAGACGTAAACTGCGGCCTGTCAACCGAAGCGACCGAAGTAGTTATATATCCATTGTAGGTTTCTTTGTCTTTCTCTTTGAGCTGAGGCTCTTTTAGAAGATTAAGTTCTCCTGGACGAGCCATATTTATTTATAGCATTCCGAAATTCGCCAAAAATATAATTTAAAAAATAGAACTCCCCACCGCCGCAACAAACATGCTAGTTCGCTCACTCGCTATTCCTTTTGCAAGCGATTGGTGTCTTTCGGTTCACGCTCGTTACGCTAGGTATCCTGGGAAAAAAAATAACCAATAATAGCGCAGCATTTTATCTTTTATTGTTGATCATTTGAAGCGTTGACGTCATTCCTGTCACGCGAAAATCGTCCTTTTGGAAAGAAAAATTGTCAAATTTTCAAAGGAGACTAAAAAGGTCGTTTCCCACGCAATTGATCTTCCTTTTTAGCTAAATTAAGCCTTGTTTTACGTAAATCACTCGTCAAAATAGAGACTTATTAATACAGTGGGCGAAAATGACTCCAAATTACCATGAAGAATTTTCCTGAATGCAAAACAGATCATGTCAGACGAAGTTGAAAGTAATTTGTGTTTTTGCACGAAGAGGACGATTTCAGGCTGTGACGCAGTTCGTTACACGTTGTGTACGATCTGCAATTAACCGCTCAATTCGGCAATAGTTGAATGTAATGACAAGCAAAAATACGAACGTTTGTATTTATAAACGTCCAACCGATCTTTTTAATCTATATTTTGCCTGAATCTCTTTATTCGCGCGATCTCATAAACAGTGAAGTTTTCTATCGATGTATTAAACGAACGGTGTACCAAACCAATTTTCACATTCGCGAAAACAATCGCGTAATTTGGAGAGAATTTCCGTCAAAACAACTGAAGATTTCAAAACACCGAAAACTACCATGTTTTCATTTGTCTACCGTAACGCTGAAATATTTAATTTTATTGTCGGCCTTTTTAAATCCATTAAAATTTACCCTCTTTTGTTTACGGAAACAAAGGGAATAATTCACCGTTTAAAGAAAAACGTGGACTTGCACTAATATGATCTACATATTTATATATTTAATTATATACGATAGTTAAAATTGTCCCGACAGGAGACCTTGTTAGACACAACTTTTGATTTTTGCAGCAGTCAGTATTTACAGGAGGTAAACATTGGAAGAGCTCGACTTTGGTAAACAACTTTGATTAATTATTTTTCAGCTGGAACTGGGTACAAGACAGAAATCATACTGGATGCAAAGGTCTGCTCTCATTCAGTTTCTCATTCAGCCAAGATCTTGTTCTACTTCTTCTTTAGGAAGGTCAAGACCTTTCATATTACTTGTAAAACGGACTAAACTCAATCCAACAAGAAAACGGTCCTAAAGAAAGATGCTCTTTGTAGATTTACAAGTCCATCAAATCTGAAAGGAAAAAATGTTAATGTAATGAAAAAGCACCATGGTACGATAGCTAAGCTTACATTTTTCAAAACGGTCCCAAATCACGTTGCAACCGCAGACTCAACGATTTGTGGTCATACAACAGGTGTTTAAACCTGCACATTTGATTTGACAAAGAGAAAAGATAGAAAAATCTTGTAGGCATAAAAGAAATCAAGGATGCAAAGTTAGAGGATATGATGAACAGAAAATAAAACTTCAATTTCAGTGAGCGGCCTTTCATTTAAGGGCTTCAGAATATTTGAACAATTGCACACCACCGAGCCTGTCTGGAAGAATTATTATCTACCGTACTGATCTCCAGCTTCAATAATCTTTTACAAAAGTGACATTGAAGGATGGCATGATGACATTCACAGTTGTCTACGTCCTTCAACTGCCTAATCTAGCACCTGAAATTAGAACCTTAACCCTTTAACCAAGAGGAATTATTCGAAGAAAAATGTTCGGACCGGCGAAAAAAATGGCTTCGGACCACCACTCCTTGAACGCATGCGTAGAATGCTTGAACGCATCTCCAAACATCTCCAATAAGTTAGAACAAACAAGTAAACAACGTCAAATGGACCGTGTTTGAACCATGAACGTTTCTGTGATTACTTGTCTTAAATCTTTGAAATTGCAGTTATTTGCATCTTTGTAACATTTATCATCGTGAGCATTTGTAATAAAATAATAATAATAATAATAAAAAAATTAAAACGCTAAAATGTTTGTGTTCGGATATCTGTGTTTCCAGCTAGAACAATTTTGGGCGAAGAGACAAAGCCAGAGTAATATCAACATGTCCGGAGAGTTCAACGGCTGTGGTTTTATTCGACAGTATTCCGTTTCTGACTGCGAGCAAGCTCTTCCGGGCGAAGAAGGCTAGATTACCAGCATCCTCAGTCAAGCGAATGCTGGCTCTCCTGATTGGGCACCTGAGTTCTTTTCGTGCGGTTCGTACCAACGGCTATTAGGGACCTTAAGCAACGACGTCGATGACGGCAGAGAAAAATAAAAATGTCGCTAAAAAATGAATTTGCGTTCTTTCAAATTTAATCGCGTCTATTTGGACCCGCTCAATATGTCAAATGGAATGGAGTTGAATTCTTAAGGATTTTATTCAGGATCAAAAAGATAAAGAAAAATTCGTCGTCGTGTGTCCACGTCGTCCATAAAACGTCAAATTAGGAGGTTTCGCGTCGTAGTCGTGCAGTGGACGTCAAAGAAATGTACTAAAAAGCGTGATGCACGTGCAGAGCAGGTGTTTTGTTCATTATGAAGTTGCTGTCGTCGTCGTAGTTGCTTAAGCTCCATTATCTCGCCACAGTTGCCCATTCTCGTCCCCAGAGCCACTCGGCTTTATTTGTAACCGACCAGTAGCCCACACCGCGCGGTCAAACGTCTGAGCATGCGCGAAGAATTGCGTGGGATCGCTACGTTCTATTTGGAAAAGCTACACACATGTGGCTACGTCTTCTGGCGGGCAAGAACAGGGGAATTTTCTTTGTATTTCAAGAAAGTTCACTGGCGATGAATAGGAAGAATAAGATGAACGTATAATATGAAATTACTGTATAACCTCCAATTTACTGTATAACTTCCACCCACTTGTAACCGCTCTGTGGTAGTAGCCAACTCAAAAGCTTGGCTTGGCTGCTACACACTCTTTTCCTTAGTTATGTTTAATTCAATGTATAGTTAGCTCTGTTTCTTCCTTCTTCCTTTTTTTTCCTTATTGTTGTATTGTAATTGAATAAGTGTGAATAAATGAACTTGAACTTGAACTTGAACGTGAAATGTAAGTATGAGTAAACTTCCCTTTCAATCATAATATTCCCCAACTGCTCGTATGCTCTTTTCGATCAATTAAGGCGCGCTTTTGTGGCCGCTGAAAGTTTAAGCTCAAGTTTAAATAGTTTTAAATTGTTTGATTAACTGAAAAGACAAATAAAGGTTCCAGTCAATTTTATTTGCAATTGTGTCTTCTTTCTTAGACTCAGTATTTTAGACTGTCTTTTAGAAAATCTTTTTAGCCAATTGGGCTAACTGACCAGCCATCATTTTGAGCTGGGCAGCTCTCCTCTCAAGGCTTTGTTACCTGTTTATTATTTTTTTCCTGCTTTTTCTTTAAGTCTTCTTTCTTGATCTTTGATCATCTCTTTGGCTTAAAGAAGGTGCATTATGGTCTAGGTGAAAAAGTTGAATTCTGCTTTTTCTCTTCTGTTTTATGATCAATTGCAAATAGTAAAAAACCCTTAAAAAAAAAAAATCTTTTTTTGACAACTGAAAACAGGGATGACTACAACCAGTTTTTCGAAGATCACCTGTAGTTAATTGCTTCTGACGAGCTCATCATTAAAATGCAAAGAATCACTGCATTTATAGCAAAATGTTGAAAGCCTTGGCTCACCTGATCAGGTGCTCAAAAGGCAATCAAGAAATTAGGTCATGGGAAGGGGAGGGGAGGAAAAGGCTAAAAAAAAACATTAACCGAGAAAAAAATATTTGTATACAGTTGTTCATGTGTTTATAGGATATTACATAAAATGAGAGGACAGTTAATTCAAACTGCTGAGAACAATTTTTTAGTTAAGTGTGGTTTACAATAGGGTTGTCATTGTCATTGTGTTATGGGCAACATTCACATGAAATTGAGCCCAGGACAGAATAGCCTGCGTAGCAAGCTTTTCCGTTTGGTTTCGGGAGCACTGAGAAAGACCGAGGAACGGGATTTTTGGTTTTGGCCGCGCGAGAAATGAAACGAGAACCTAAACCGCACGGAATCGAAACGCGCAGGCTAACGACAGAAACACATAGACGAGCTGTTTTCGTCTTAGTTAAGACATGCTCGTATAAATGGTACAGTTTGCGCCTTATTTAGGACCCCAGGGGGTTCTCCCTTCAAGATATGCCATGGGTATGTGCTGACCCATCGGGTAGGGTTTTAGCCTGCACAAACATCCGTTTCTCCTCGCCCCCAACGGCGAAGAGTGAGGAGAAACGGATGTTTACACAGACTAGTAGGTTTTTGCCCCGTTTTGGTCTGAAAACGGGTATGGGTTTCGAGGGAACTGCGGAGTGTTTGCGTATTTATAGTTTCAATTCCAAATGAGAAAGAAAGAAAGAGAAATATGCGAATTCCAAATGGATTTGAATTTTTTTTGTTTGCTCTCTGATCTAAGTAATGATAACATAATTTCTGCCAAAAAAGGCCAGGTCTTAAAACGGGTATGGATTTCAGAGTTCTAGTCTGAAAATAGGACGCCATAATAATAGTCCTATTATGGATCTTGGTATGCAAATAACATTTTTTTTTCTTTTTCTTTTCTTCTTTTCTTTCTTTGGTCAGAAATCGGGTCAGGATTTGAAGAACCAGGCGCCACACCCCCACCAAGAATTCCCTGGAGTACCTCCCTCCCCTGGTTTAGGTCGCGTCTTTGGTTGTTGTAGCTCCATCCGGGATGTTGATATCATGTACCCATAACTCCATGCGGTCTTGCATGAAAAGGAGGCCTTTCTCCTTCTTCACGCGGTCGAGGCCGTACTTTGTTGTAAAGCGAGGCTCTCCTCGAAAGTTTGGCGCTTTTATTTTTAGCTTTTCCTGTCTCGCTTTCAAGCGTAAACACCAAGCACTACTTTATTGATCATTCATGGTCAATTTTGACCCGCTAGGATCACACGGGTCTTCCAGTTGCAACACAATGGCGACAGATTCCGCGGAAACATTGCCTAGCGAGTCCATTCAACAACAAATCCTGGTTTCTGAGCAAGTTACAGCGCCTGAAGGTTTTCAAAACGCGATCTCTTCGAACATTCCCACAACAATTCAAACTATTCCTCAGCAAAATGGGGAAATTGCTACCATTTCGACCTCGACTTTAGCCGAGACAATGGCAACTTCAGAAGCGATCATGGCGACTGAGAGTATTTCGGTTGGGACTCAAGAAGCTTCGTCGTCATTGAGTGCGCAAGAGATCGTGGACAGCATCCCTCAAGTCCAGGAACACGATTCCGTCCCAGGATCACAGCAGAGTTTAGTTATTTCAGCTGAAAATGTCGCCATTGGAACAAGCGCTTCACTTGACGCTTCTCCGCATCCGCAGATAGCCTCAAATTATCCCTGGGCTGCCCGGCTTCACGATTGCGAGCTCATAGGGGATTCCTATAGGGGATATGTGATGAACGAGGTGGAACTGGACTTGATCTTGACCTTACATAAACAGCACACCAGCAGTTGCTGGGGTACGAGACAGTCTCCATCATCAGCTAAACCATCCATTCGGCTGATGTGGAAATCTCAGTATGTACCATATGATGGGATACCTTTCTTGAATACAGGTGCACAGTTTTTTATTTATGTTGGGTCAAAAAAACAAACTTTGAATTATGAGGCCCTCCTAGGGGGGTGGAGGTTTGAATGACCCCCCCACACCCACCCGTGTGTTTGTGCTTAATGTCTTCATTGCTGTCGCAGTTTCAACAAACGAAAGCCATGCTCTTGCAGAGCCTGGTGGTCCCTGATGCTTAACTTTTGCTCTTGGTAACTAGAAAGTCTGATTTTTTTTAGCCTGCGAAAACATCCGTTTCTCCTCGCTCTTCGTCGCTGAGGACGTTTCGCGCGAAGGAACGTCTGCGACTCAGTGACAGAAATTCCATACTGATGACGCAAATCAATGTTTACATAATAAATCTGGTAGTTATGGGGTTCCAAATATAAATTTGTCTAATTTTGCGTCTCTTCTGGTCGATTTTGGTAAAGTGTTGTGTTGATCTGTCCACGAGCTCCAGCAAAACTCAAATGCTTCTTCTAGAGAAGACTATATTGCACAAATATTGACTGTTTTGTTAGAGATTCTTCGTGTTTACATTTGACCTTTTTGGCCTTTTGTCTTTTGTCTGTCATTTGTAAACAATAGCTAAAACAATGTAACTGCTCCGTCGACCAATCAGCGCTTCTGACCGGATTCTGGACAGATTTTACGTCATCAGTATGGAATTTCTGTCGCTGAGTCGCAGACGTTCCTCCGCGCGAAACGTCCTCAGCGACGAAGAGCGAGGAGAAACGGATGTTTTCGCAGGCTAGAGTTTTTTCATAGAGATCCTATGCTGAGCACCCCTGATATTTCACAGGTTCAGAATACTGGGCTTTTTTCAGTTTTTTTAAGAGCACAGTCTTGTCAATCCTTGTCTCATTTGTCAGTGTTTCTTCTATTTTGTGTCACTTGTAATGTTTCAAGGCAATGTGGCTTCTCATAATTTAACCCTAACTGGGCCTTTGTAGACTGTTATGAATGGAACATCCCATTTTGTCAAATCAGTTACCCTAAATTTCTCCCCTCTCCTCCCTACTACGCCTGTGTGCCTGCCACATATGCATATGGGAGGAAGATTTTGATCTAACTGCAGAGTTATATTACTTTATACGCTTGCCTTAACTAGCCAGCAGCACACAAAAACAAATTATGTTAACTGGGCCAAATGGACCATGCGATTGGGAAGAGCTGCCCAAAAATTGGACAAAATTGTCATCCAATCCATTTTGCAAGAGCTGCAGGATAAGAAAATTAATTAGAATATGTAACATACAGAGATTTCATCCTCTTCAAAATCCCTCACGCTGCACACATCCTTGCACTGTCTGTGAAAAGAAAGGTAGACCAGAGTTCTTCCATTGTCTATTTGCATGTCTTTGTGGCACAAAGTGGCTAATGGCTATTGTTCCTCTTCTTATTATTATTAATTGTCTTTAAAGGGGCTGTGTCACTAGGATATTGCTGTGTTAGGTCAAATCTGGTCTGAAGTCATTACTTAGAGCCTTTATCTAAACACAAAATGCTTCTGTAGAGTTATGTAGAAGATATCAAACTGAGATTTCATCAGGGAGTGCTAAAGTTGGTCCAACTTTTTCAAGTTTCAATCACAGGGTATCCATCCTTGCCATTCGTAGCAACAAATGTCAGGAAACAGTTCCAATGCTAACTATATTCTTCAATTACAAAACTGGAACATTATTTTAGAATTCAATTGACGAGAAGGATTTAATTAGCTTTTCTAAAAAATAGTGAATAGGACGACATAGCTCCTTTAAAATGTACTATAAAGTGCAGTCTAACCTCTCCTTACGGACACCTCTTTAATATGGACACCTCTCTATTATGGACGGTTCATTTGGTCCCAGAAAAGCCAAAAATTATACATTCCCTACCTCTATAATACAGACACCTCTGTAAAGTGGACTCTTGGTTCTGTCTCTTTGGTGACGGTATTAAAGAGGTTTGACTGTATGTATAATACCGTAAAATTCCGAAAATAAGCCCCGGGGCTTATATTTTTCGAAGGCCCTTTTTGAGGGTTTATTTTTGGAGGGGCTTATATTCGAAGGGGCTTATATTCGGAGGGGCTTATATTCGGAGGGGCTTATCTACGGAGGGAAATTTGTGTTTCAAAATCGATTGGGCTAGCCTTATAGTTGGAAGTAAATTTACCGTTTTTGCTTTGTTTTACTTTGTTTTTGAGGGCAATTTTCCAAGTACAAGCCCCCGGGGGCTTATATTCAGAGAGGCGATTTAATGGAGGGTTTTTGGCGTTACCGGTTTGGGGGGCTTATATTTGGAGGGGCTTATACATGGAGGGGCTTATTTTCGGAATTTTACGGTATATTAATGTAGGGCATCCCCTATTGTTTTGTTTTGTTTGAAAATCATCCCCTTTTGCTACGTATATCCTTGGCAGAAAATATCACATTGTTTGATAAACATTATGTTGACACAAACAAAATTTGCCATAGGTCGACGAGCAACAGTTATGGAATGTCAGTATGGACCAAGAAGAAAAGGAGCTGTGAACAAGAAGCAGCCTGACTATAATGAACATGGCTCCCCAGTAAAGAAGCATCGCCCTACTTGTCCTGCTAGAATTTATATCAAGAAAGTACGCAAATTTCCAGAGTTCAGAATAGATCCTACTTTGGATGCCAAGCATGTGCGACAGGCCCAGGAGAGAGCACTAACAGCACTGAGGCTGGCAGGAGTAGACATTGGCGGCGAGGAAAGGTACAGTACCATCAACATACTAATCATGAGTTTGAGGTTACTCTGCAAACATTGTTAAGTGTGATCGTGCAAACTAAGTGCACAAAGAATGTCAGGAAATTATATGAAATTTCTAGGTAGTCAAATTGATGATTATCAGTGCTCCAAACTCTTTTCAAAGTCGACTTTTGGCGGCTAGGCTGCATCGTCACCAAAATGCCCCTCGGGCATGTTTATGCAGACAAGTAAATTTCACCACCAAGCGAGGAAGTGGTGAAATTTGTCATGTGACATAAACATGCATATGGGGTATTCCCTAGCCCAATCACAAAATGCACTAGCCCCTATTCCGTTACTCCAGAAATTCAGTATGCCTTAAGTATTCACCTCTAAACTGAAGGCCTCTTTCTTGCTATAAAGGTATGTTACACATTTGGTCTTTTGGTGCCTGTAGACTGCTTGTAGTCTACTCATGATTACTATAGTATATACTTCATGGCATCAACTTTATCTTAGGTTTGTACATTTGCAGGAACTATGTTTAACTACCACTGCTGCTAGCTCACGACTACTACTGACAGTATATATTATCATAATGGTGTCAAGTTTATCTTAATTTTATGAATTTTCAGGTACTATGTTCAACTACCACTTCCGCTAGCTCACGAGTACCATGATATTGATGATATACCCATGGATCCTGAAGAGAGTGCCGAGTCCCAGGGTCAGCGCCTTAATCCTGAAGTCATGAATAAGATTCGTGAACTAGTCGCAAGAGGTGTCAGTGGGATATACACTGTTAAACACTGCTTGAAGGTGTTTGTGGAGAAGGAATTGTTTGCAAATGTGGAAGCACCAGCCAGACATAACAGGTCATATTTCCCTACCATCATTGATATTCAGAATCATATTCATCAAGCTCAGATGGCGCTAGCCACTGGAAGTCTCATGCCTCTTCCTCCGGTGAGTTGTATGATGTTATTTTCTTTATATGGGGTTTTATAATATTATTATGCAACTTCATGTGTGCTGATTAGCCGAGAGCTACTTTTGTATAAAAGACCATGGAAATAATGTGATGGTGGTGCAATTTGTTTTTGTCTTGGTCCCACACATGAATTTCCAAGAAACTTCAATTGAAATCAAAGTTAGAAACTGTCAGTGTTATTGCAAAAAACAAATCAACAACACTTTTCCATAGTCTGTGCTCTTATCGACCATAGAAATGTCAAAATATTCAAAACTTTGCAGTGAAACCACTTGCCTGCAGCTCAGGTTCTACTTGAGTTTTGAACATTTTGACGTCATTTCTATGGTCGATAAGAGTACGGACCATGGAATATTGTTGTTGACTTGTTAAATAATTACCCTATGGCTTACTATTTAAAGGGTATTTGACAGAATTCTTTTATTTGCATGATAGAATCTACACAGTGTCCTGATAAGGTATCTATTTTTCCTTCACTCTGTTTTTATGTACCAAAAACTTGAAATGTCAGTTGATTGATCTAGTGGGTCACAAAACTGAACAAAATAATGAAACCAGGAGACTAGGAATGATTGTGACAACACTTCGGGATTTTCTGTTTCTTGGCAAGCAAATTTCTCAGTTGTTTCTTTCTTGTTGTGTTCAAAGCAGAATATCGTGAACTGATGTCACAATCATTCCCAGTCTCCTGTTTTCAGTTGTGTGGTTTTGTACCCCACCGAAAGTGGTATGTCACTTCTTTGGCATGTCAAAACACCAAACAGAAAAATGGATGTTGAAAAATTGTTTTTGGTATATCCTTATCCAGACATTGTGTAGATTCTAAAAGCAAGATAAAAAATTCTGTTTTTAAACTTAAATTTGTTTCTTTAAGCTCACAAATTTCCCTCAAAGTTATCTGCAACTCAAAGAGAAAACCCGTAAGAGAAAGCACACTCCAGAAAAACTCTCACAATCATCACAGACCTCAACTGAAACCATCACAAGTATACAGCGGCAATATTCCTCTGCAAGGATGACGTCACAAGATCAGGAGCAGCTACTCCATCAGGTATATAATACATAGTGTCAAACCTCTTATAAGCGACCACCCAAAATGTGAAGACTTAGTGGTTGCTTATGGAAGGTGGTTGTTCACAAGAAGCGAACCAAAGGGAGTCTCTTCTTAGAAGTGGTTCGGACACATCTACTTTATCAAAGATAATTTATTGCATGGAATTTCTAAGTTGTATTATGTGTAGTGCCATGTTGATGCTAAAAGTTTTTCTTATACTCTAAGTAACATACAATGGAGGACAAAAATCCTTTGAACGGGTATGGAAAACCTTCCTTCCACATCCTTAACTTATCAAATGTTCAGATGTTGCACAATATACACTTCTCTAACCACTTGGATGCCATGACTGGCCCTCCCCTCCCCCCTCCAAACAATATTGGGATGAAGAAACACTTTTAGGACAGGGTAAAGTGTACAGGGGTGCACAAACTACAACATTGCTTGGGGCAAGGGGGAAAGGGGGAAAAATTAAGGCAGATCGTGTTAATTGTCCTAAGAATTTTGTCCTCCATTGTAGTTCATACAGCAAACATAGAGATCAGACCATGTACATAGTGGTTGCCAACAAAAGGTTAAAAACAATGGAAAATTAGTCAGCCCTAAAATGTGGTCACTGTCACTTACAGAAGGGGGTTGTTTGTGAGAGTTTCCAACTGTACAGTAAGTGTTTGTTTGGCAGGGGAATTTTTGGTGTTTTGTATAGGTGGTTCAATTCTCATGGGAGGTGGTTGCTATTAGAGGTGGTTGCACATGGAGGTTTGGTTTTACTGTACCGTGTATCTCCTGGAAAAGTGTCCGTGCTTGAATATTTGGTTGCCATTGAATAAGTGTCCACCTCAAGGCCAAACAAGCAAAATAAAAAATGCCTGCCTGGAATAAGTTCCTATCTCCCTCTCACCTTCTTACACAGCAAGGATGTTGTCATTGAGAAAGCCTTTTTTTGCACTTTTATCAAATAAAATCATCAATCTAGAGTTTCAGGGAGTGTTTAATAAACATCTCAATAAGCAGCCTCCTCAAGCACCAATTCCTTTAATTTTCACTAAAATGCCTGTCAAATTTTGTCCATGGTGCCTTTGAAGATTGTCCCATCTCGGACAAAATTTATAAAATTGTAACAAACTATTCGTATTGGTCAAATGTTGGTGATCACAGAAAATTTGTCAAAATAAACAGCTTTTTCACCAGTTGGGATGGGCCCATGGTTACTAAAATGGTAAAATAATGATTATTTTACCATTTTTACCATTTTTTGTGATGTTTAACAGACAAGCAGAGAGAATTACCATGGCAGTGAACAGGCACACCAGCTTGGAATCATTCAGGGTACTGATGGACAAGCTACTGAAGTCGATCTTTCTAATCAGCATCAGATTCTCATCACACAGGGCTCTGGATCAGGACGAGATGAAGGTCAGAGAGAAACTTTTTACTTTTGATGGCCCATGTCATGTAATTTGCTACATGAGTGGGCCATTTCCAAACAAATTTACAAATGTGCACTACAGCAGTATGTAGGATGTATCTAGGATTTTTATTGACAGATCTGTCCCTGTCTGCAGTTTGAGTGAAAGCAAGTGTTAAGTAATTTTTTTGTACATGAATGCATCAGTACGGTTATTATGAACTGTTAGGCTAACAAGTTTACAAAACCCCCAATATTGCAAATCTGTTTCAATCTTCTTCAGGTTTGTCCATCCATTACTCCTTAAATTTACTGGTTATTCATACCCAATACCATCTTTCAATGTTTTAAGCAGTTATTAACATATCACTCAATTTGATCGTAGTTTCCACTGTTTGAATAGAGTGCAAGCAGTCAAGCATGTTTGCTCAAAAATCTGTGAGGGATTGGAATATGTGAGTATTTGAGTGTCAGAGCCATGAGCAGCAGGTTTTGTGGATGCCATTGTGAGAAACTCTGTTTTTGCTTGGACTGGCAATACAAAACACACTGCTCTCGGCTTCTCTACTCAAAAAATCACATATCACAATTGCTCACAGTTTTTAGAGCAAAAGAGAGACTGCTCGCAGTCTGCTCGCCCATTTTATATCAAAAACTCCATCGCACATTCTTGATGTCTCGTATTGTAATTGTGTTCCAGGTCAAGTGGTTATTGTAGTGAATGCAAGCAGTTTCTTCTCTGGTCAGTCTGATTCAGACACACCAGCAACACTGTCCTTAACCATACCAGCTTCACAAGTGGCCAGCCTAAGCCATGCATCTTTACATTCAGCCGCTGGTGCCCAGGCAGTAACTTTAATCCCATCGCAAACTGATGCACCACCCCAGACTTCAGGAACAGCTACAACGTCTCCTCAAACTGTCACGTTTATACCACAGGTGGCTGAGAACAGTCGCAGTGCGGTGGCCTTTTTAACAACACAGCAAAGTGATAATACTAGTCAGGTTCCTGTCTCGGCAGCTTATCTCGCTACCCATGGACAGACAAGCAACATTTTAAGTATGTTGGATTCTGCGCTGCAGGCATCTTCACCAGGGTCTGCTGGTCCTATAATAAGAGTTGGTAGCAGTGCCGGAGCAGTTCCAGCAACTGACAGCAGCCAATCAACAGATGCAAGTAAGACACAGATTTATAGATGTTGTGATTCAGTTTTATCCATGGTTTGAATTTTATGTTCCTTTGTCTAAATAGATGATATTACATAGCCGCGCAGACATACAAAATTTCTCTCTGAGTGTTGAAATTAATAGTTCACAAGTGCTCGCAGTGAACGAGTGAAATATCTTTGAACACTCAAAGAGAAATTCTGTATCTCCAAGTGGCAAAATAATGTTCTATTTTATTACATGCATATAGACACCAATGAAATACTAAACCATGTCACTTAAATATTTTTTTGCTATGATAGGCGCAACTTTTCATGTAGTCAGGAGTGGTCACTGTAGATCTTTTCACATGTGAATTAAGTTGTGGGAAAGCTCGCCTGGTATTTCATTGGTAGTTATATAATATATCTTATTATTTTGTATACCACCATGCCCCTACAAATGCCAAAAATACAACATATACACCACAGTTAAAATATTGAACAACAGCAAAGACAGAACATACCTCCTGTTTTTTCGTAGCAGTAAGAAAAAAAATTAATGGTTACAAGACTCAGTAAGAATTGGTCACTTCTCTTCAACCAGATTTTATTTGACTGTTTTCTTCCCATGCACTTCTAATACCTTTGTGCTATATTGAGAG
Organism: Porites lobata; assembly: GCA_942486035.1. Lineage (NCBI taxonomy): Eukaryota > Metazoa > Cnidaria > Anthozoa > Scleractinia > Poritidae > Porites > Porites lobata. The sequence goes on from CALNXK010000081.1 coordinate 741,471, forward strand.
GCTTTTTTGACGTTCTAGTTGTCGTCCGCGTCGTTGGATCTTAAACTCCCTAAATTGTACAAACGACCGGTTTCAATAGACCGGCGAAATTTCTCATTTTATTAAAGCACTGAGGTTAGGACAACTTCGAGTTAAACTGATTTCACGGCTTGTCAAAGAGTCCAGCGATTCCTTTTTCCCAGGTGAGCGCCGACTCATTTCGCTTCAATATTCAGGAATGCTCTCGATCTTTTACGCTTTCATTGCCTCTCGCCCGACATGTTTTGCACGGCGTTTGGTCATGCGAAACCTCCACGAAACATCCACGCCTCGCGCGAGGTAACTTTATCCCGATTCTAAAAATAACTCGAGACGAATTACCTATGGAATAGGGTGTATATGGGGGATGCCCTCTCTGTCCCCTTTATAGTCTCTTGGTTACATGTAATGGTTAATGTATAGTTTAACAGCGAGGAACCACCATCTGAGGGTTATTCAATCTAGAATTCAATAGAGGAGGCTTTTTGATAACGACATCTTACAGCAAACCTACCCGAATAAGTGTACATCTCACGGTTTTTTATAAAACTTAACTTGATAACCCAGTTGTCAATCCAAGTACGGCTAATCTTGATCTGTTCTGGTCTCTGCGTTTAATTCCCATCACTGTGTGCATTGTGCTGCCTGTGATGTCTTTGAATTCAAGGATCTAACAGTTTGAAATGCCACTGACAATACGGCTTTGAAATTTGTCTTCATTGTCGAGAGTTTAAAATAATTTAAATGGCCATGAAACAATACCAGGCTGGTTGAAAAGCGGAAGGGACCATTCCAGCTTGAGGGTTGCTAAACCTTGCTCCAGAGTCTCTGACTTATTATGAACTTCTTATACACACTCTCGCAAGATATTTTTTGGTAGGTTATGGTGCCGTAATTAGCCAGTGTGACCAATCGCAACGCGCGCTGATAAGAAATTGAACCAATCAAAACTCAAAGAAATGCCGCGTAGCTACCGCCACCACCTTCCCTAAGCGCGGGAAGATGTACACTGCTTTTGATTTCTCTTATTTGTTACTGGTTAAGAAAGATGTGCAAGATAGTTTAACCAATCACAGAGCATGGCATGCTAAACCAGAGTTATCAAGAAGTTACTTTCAAAACCCAGTGAAAAAACCACTGTAAGATCCTTTGAAATGTGGTAAAACTAAAGGCTTCGTGTTTTTTCGTTTTTAGTTTCTGGTCACGTGGTGGCGACCCAGGCAGCTGTTGACGCGGTGCTTAGCGCTGCTAAAGAAGAATCAAAGCAAACCCGATCCGGAGAAGAAAGTGTGGAGGGTGAACCCCAGGAAAAGCGCCAAGCACTGGAAGTAGATTTGTCCTCACTAGTCAAGGAAGCAGTGTTTGATGGTCAACAGGTATAGTGCCGTATCCAACTGCTTAGTTTGAAGTCTTGTACACGTGCTGACTTGAAGTAGAATATGTTAGCCTTTATTGTGGGCAGTGATATAGAGTAAAGTAAAGTCACACCATTGCCAGGTCGTAGGCTGCACTGTACAGGGTTTTAGATTCCAGTGTTTCGTCTAGCGAAGTCTTCGCTGAAGGTCTTGTCTTGTCCTTCGCGTCGCCAAGTAGGTTCGCGGTTACCAGTCGTTTTGATACAAGTTAATTCCTTCGAGGTGTAAATAGTTTCACGTACCTGGCTTAAAGAACGAAGAATATTCACCCAAAATGTTTTTCTTGTTCAATTGCCAACTTTACTTGAAGTAATCGAAATTTTTTTATGCAATTTTACTGCTTGAGTGCGTTTCGAAACGATCGGTTTCCGTCAAATGGTTACCGGTCGTAGTAGGCTCTCAGGTCAGTCACAAAAGAGGTCAGTTTGCATCCGTCGTCAAAGTGCATATCGAATGTGCATGTCGTTACTGACGTATTGGGTTTACGATGGGCTAACAATAGTAAGACAACTAAATCGACTAACTAGCCAGCAACCAGAATAATAAGCTTTCAACGGACACAAGAAACACTTCTCACTTGGGATTGCAATCCGTGATACTCATGACTAGCCCTCCCCCTCCCCCGTCCCGGGCGCATTTGGCATGCTGTCTTCTCGTAAGCTTGACCATGATTAGGCTTTTGATGTTTCGCAGGTTGAGGGAGTTATCAGTGAAGCGCAAGAAAAAAGCTCTGTAGAAGGTGAACAGCCGGGAATGGTTTCCATCCCTGTACCTTCATCCCAACAGCAGTCGGACAACACGCAGTTCACCAGTCTATCTCAAGCTAACGAGGAAGGAAATTTCATCTCCATGGCCACAACACGACCTGTCGTCATGGTACCAGAATCGGTTCTTCAGTCGGTGCAGGAAGGCGGACAGACAGTGATCCTTGAAGATGGTGAGAATAAACTACATGTAGGTGTTCGAGACAGTGAACATTGCACAGGAACTCAGCAAATGTCAGTCGAACTTCAACACACTGAATCAGCTTACGAGAATAATGATGCTTCACCACAAATCCCTGTCGTCATGGAAACAGTCCAAAGAGTTTCTGTTGCCATGGAAACGAATGACGTCGTCCCAGCACCCGTAACGACATCTCAAGATTTAGGCGTTTCTATAGAAACACATTCAGAGCATCCTAAACAGCAAGCGACCACACATGAGAACAGTCTGAAAGTTACCGAGGAAGAACAACGTCTGCAGGATTACAATATACCGGCCTCATGTGCTGCGCAATCTAGTGGCACTGATCCCATCAGTGTTTCGCTTTTGTTTGCAACTAGCCAGCAGCAGTTACCTGTGGACGAACCAGCTGTTACTACTCATACAGACACTGTTTCAGCAGTAAATAACACTCCCGCAGTTTTCTCGCAGTAACTCATCCAGGCGAGCTTTCTACAGTAGACCTCTTAAGCTTTTATGTTTTGTTTTCCCAATACAGGTCATGTGATAATACTCTAGGGAACTGTTATTTTCGCGCATAGCTACGCATAGTTATGAAAAGACAAAGGGTCAAGTTCCCTTGGGACCTCTATTGGGAAAATAAAACATACAAGCTAAAGAGGTTTATTCTCTAAGGGCCTGTTTACATGGAGTTGGGGGACCCCAGGTAGGCGAGGTAATCTGCGGTGGGTCACCCCACCTATCATGTAAACGTGATCAAATTAAAATGAGAGATTATATGGACAGGCGGGTTACCTCACTTACCTGGGGTCCCCCACCTCTATGTAAACAGTCCCTAAAACTTATTAGTGCACAGTTACAGTAGTATAACCTCCGACGCGGACGTTTTTTTGGCTGGTCACGCAGTCTTCCGCCTAAGGAACGCGTCACGAAACCCTAAGAACGGCTACGTGGGAGGCTTACAGTGGTATGGATTCTAGAACAAACTCCTGTAGCCAGTTTAACGAAGTGGTTTATGCAGAAACTTGTTTGAACAAACCATTCATGTTGGGATGAGAGCTAAAACCTCACCACTCCTCCCAACTTCTGGCCTATGCATCTTACATGACCATATTTTGAGCGATCAAGGAAGGTTTGGGCGAGGAGGGTAAATACCCCACCCCTCCCCACCCCTCTTCCCTCTTTGTGCTCTCGTCCCAACCTTCCCGCTTTTTTCGCACAGGAAACGCTTACTACACAGGCGAGGTTACGTCCGTGTTTTGACAGTTGGCTTCATCCTCCATACGCATTTTGTGCATCAGTTTGGCATGGACCTTATTGTTTGGCGTGGTCGTTTGACAGCAAAGAAGAGCTACTTGTAGACAGAATCGTCTGGCTGTGCTCTCTAATCACAGCAGTTGCACAGCATTTTACTTCTTAGAAGAACATAGTCATTAAAATGAAAAACAAAAAAGTCTTTGAAGTTTGAACCTGTTTTTAGCATATTTTATTGATTCAAGAGATTTCTCCGTTTCTTTTGGTTTAAATCAAAACTTTGCAGTGAGAAATTGTTGTCTTTTTGACTACCGCACCGGTTGTGGAAACGTCAGTCACTGTCAACAACGTACAGTCTTATTCAGGACTATCTTCACCCGGACGATCATGCTAAACCTACTTGTGAAATGACCCTGGTTTAAATCTTTCACAGTTATTGTCTTTTCGTTAATTATTCCCCAGTTTAAAAACAAGGAACCAAATTTCCGATTGTCCAGCACTAATAGGCAATAAGTATACAGCTATTTCGAGAAAGGTCGTCAGAAAAAGTGCAGGCGACAATCCCGAAAGGTATTGTGGGTGGTTTTAAGTTTACTGTTCTTCAAAGAAATCTGAAAGAATGGCACGAGAGGCCATGGATATATGTTTGCAAGTGCTAAAGGAAAGTCAGAACAATAGGTTCGACAGCTACAGTGTCAGGAACAGTGAATTGATCGTATCCCATATTACTTTTCGGAATTGTCGCGTGCACAATTTTTCGAACAACCTTCCTCGAAATAGCTGTATTTCAGTATTTCAAGTTGTAGTTGTACCTACAACACGAAATACGAAATATAATCCGAAATTGCCATAACGGCTCCTAAATGGCCTGAGAAGGAAACAGACAGTAAAAGGTATAACAAACAAGTAAGTCAGAATTTAAGACGTGCATTTTATTTATTCCAATATATCCTCTAACAAAATTCAAATTCAAACGAATTACACGCATAAACTGTTACACTTAAATGTGCACGTTATTACTCAAGTCTCGTGTTTTGTTGCGGGAATGCCACCACTTTCTATTTCAAAGCAAGTGAAGACATTGGTCTCTACTATCTCAGTGCTATCTCCCGGAATTTAGTGTATTTTATTCTCCACTTAATCTTCTTTGTTGCCTTTTTGCATACTTTCTCCGAGGACGAAGGTTTTCGAAGCCTCTCAAGATTCATACAGTAACTAACACTGCAGAAATGTTAGGTATTGTTGTCCACGAAAATTTGAAACTTGGAGACAACATTTATAATGAGTGTATCTTAGCAGTGAGCACGTCATTTCCGAGGAAAAAAAGCGAATTGTAGCCCTTATTTTACTGCCGTACAAAATATCGATAATTTTGTAACTCAAAGGTCATAAAAACGACAGTTAATCTCAAGAATGTCAATTTTTTTAAAACAAATCTATCGAGCCGTTTTCAGAGGGCCTCAATACATACTAATCAAATCCCTCGCGGTCTTTGTTACTGGCGACGTAGTTTATGCTCAAACTTGCGGGGTATTGACCCTGAAAAACCTCATCGAGCCACCAAAAACGCAGGTTTTCGAACACGGTCCCCGGAATAGAATTTTTTCCCGTAAGGGACGCTACTGTAATTCCATTGTTTTAGCGTTTTCTTGTGGACGGGTGAAAACTTAAATACGCTACTTTGTATTTTAGAAAAAGGAAAAAAATCTCCGTTTTTAAAATTAGTTGGATGCTTGTGGACGAGGCCTTATATGTACATAGTAACAAATGCTTACTCGAGAACCTGACGTTCTGGAAATCATGACTAGCAACCAGAAGTTTGGTGTTTCGTTTCATGGTAAAGCTTCCGGTCTGATCCAACAAGTTTGAAAGTTTTTCCTCTGTTCCCTGTGGACTCTGTTATCGAGTCAGGAGCAAAACGTCCGGGACGTCGACAAGAGCGACCAAAATCTATTTTCTCCTAACCATATCAATAAATAATCAAAAGAAAATGTTGTGAGATTCGATAAAAGGATCAGTTAAGCGAACATACTCTGATCTTAAAGAAATTTTCTAAACTAGTTCTTAAGTTGAAGTATATGGAGATCAGTTTGGAGAATTTGCATGTGGATTTTGCTCATCAGCTCCAAAGAAACTCAAATACGTTCGGCGCAATTGAGGAAACATGTTAACATTTTGGGGTTGCACAGCCCATCGAGCTTATCAAGTAATCGGCCTTATTTTCATTTCACATTTCTTCAGAGCGTAGTTGAATCCTTTCCAAGGAGCCCAAACAAGATTTGAAAACTGGCCAGTACAAAAAGCCTGGAAGCAATTTTTGAACCACCAGCCGCCCCATGCTTGTACAGCGCAGTTGTTGTCAACATTCATATCATTGTCTGAATCTTTTGAGGTGAATGCCATTCCATTGGAGGACGACAATCCATCACCGGCCGTTCCAGAATACCCATCAACAGTCAATCTGAAAAAGTCTTCCTCTGGCGCCACTCGGAAAGTAGAATATTTTGCGAAGGCAGTGTTTCCGTCCCAGTCCTCCAAGTCGACTCTGAGTTCTTGACGAGAGAACCTGCCATGATCAGTAAACCGTCTAAGGTTACCTAAGCCATGCCAGTAACTCCGAAGTAAATCGCCAAAGGTAAATATGTATTTATTCCAGGTCCGATCAAAGTTCAGAGAGTCATTATTCACACGTCTTAGTATCACCATCCAGCCACCTCCGTCGGTAATCATATCACAGTAAACACGCGGATCATCAATCCCTTTCCTTGAGGGAACGTTATATACTCCGCTACTTGTGTAGCCACGTTTTAACCACTCAAGACATGACTTTCCAGAAAAAAGTTCTGAAAAAAGAAAAAAATACACCGCTAGGTATAAAAGTGCTTCTGCCTGCATAAAGCCGGACCATTGATGTAGATCAACAGACGAATTCCCCTGGAAACTCCGGGAAATATTCTTATCAACAGCGGTGAAAAGAAATAGACAAACGTTTATCCCAAAGAAATAAAGAAATGCCTTTTAAAGTTAAAGGCAGAGAGGAAATATACCATATACCATTTCTGGCAGAAAAGGCACCCCTTTCGAATTCTTTCTATTTGACCATGACAAATAGTATACCTTTCACACACCCAGTTCAAAGCACTGCATCCCTTTTAACTGCTGTAAAAGTATCGTCTTTCTAATATGATTAAATCAGTGAACCTGGAAGTTTTCTTGTCTTTTTCACAGCCATAATTAAAATGTGTCTTATGACCCTTCTAGTTCTAGCTTGTTCCAGGCTTTCGGATTGTTTGGTGGGTGCAAAGATCGGAGAGATGTGAAATGGATACCTGAACCCTTAAGGTGCCCCCTTTAACCCTTTAAGTCCCAATAGTGACCAACATCAATTTTCTTCTAACTATATTCATACAATGTCAAGAGATCAGGTTATGAGAATTAATAAAATGATCACCTAAGAGAAAATGCTTTGATCTTTTATCAAATTCTCTCTACTCATTCTTTAAGGAAATGTATAGAGATCAGTTTGGAGAATTTTTACATGTGCATTGCAGGTTAAAGGGTTAAGGCGGAGTCTCGCCGAATAGGCTATTATAGGAAGTGCCCCGCCGGGGGACGCTAAGCATTTTTTCCAGCCCTACAACCTTTCTGCCGGGTATCAAACAGCTGGATATGTTCTAACTACTGAGTTCAGTGAGAGACTGATATCGCACAAGGTAGTGTGTAACAAGGTTCGTCTGTAGTCGTACTGCTATAGTAATGCATTCTTTTATTGTCCTTAATAACTGTGACATTTTGACAAGCTAAGCAGCCACCTTCGCCTGGGTGGAACTATTAGGGACCTTAAGATCCGACGACGGCGACGGCAGCGAAAACATCGCTTAAAAAGTGAATTCGCGTTCATCCAGTCTTCATCGCGACAGTTCCAACTCACCTACTTTGTCAAATGTAGGCGAACTCTCCTGGAGTTGAATTCCTAAAAAACATATCCAAGTACAGAATGAGAAAGAAAATTTCATAGTAGCTTGTTTACGTCCTCCATAAAACGTGAAATAAGGCATTTTCACGTCGTAGTCGTGCAGTGACGACAAAGAAATGTACAAAGAAGAGAGATGCACGTGCAAAATTGTTGTTTTGCTAATTAAACCTATTGCTTTTGTGACGTTCCCGTTGCCGTCGCCGTCGTCAGATCTTAGGTCCCTATTCCCGGGAGGACGACGGGTAGTTGCTCCCGTATATTGGCCAGGCAGGTATGTGCTGCTTAGGGTTTGCTTTTTGCCTCTCTGACTCTAGAACAGGGTAAAAAAATTAACCACTCGTTATATTTGGAAGAGGGATATTTTTCACTTATCAGTTTGACTGTGGAACAGGGTCTATTTCCCCCCATAATCCCTGATTATTCTGATGATGATTCTCAATCAAGCTTAAGTGCATTCCAAGGTAAATACTGATAATGACAATAATGACAATGTGTACATATTTCATGATATTTTTTCGCTTATTGCCTGAAAAAGGATCTATTTTTTTTTCCAACTATTGTCTGAATAGGGTCGCAAATTTTTTTCTCTAGTATAGTTTGAAACAAGTCCAGAGCCCCAAAGACTCATCAGTACATCCATATATATAGCAAATCTAAGGAGATATTCCCGGGAGAACTGCTAGTACGGTCATTTGTTAAAATGGAAAATTCGAGAAATCGAAATTAACTGCTTACCTTCACAGTGTCGCCCAGTGTAATCTGCTGAACACACACACCGGTAATCATTGTTCTCATAGATTGGATAACAAGTTCCTCCATTTTTACACAATGTCTTGTTACTTCCACACTTATTCTATAGACAATGGAAATTTTAAACATGAATAAGTTAGTTACCATGACAAGTTAGTAGTTAGTGTGTCAATTTTTTTTCCGATATGTGTCATAGTGGAGAAATTTCAGAAAGGTAGTGTTCTAATCTACGCCTGATACCGACCTAGCCGATTTTAGAATTTAGCAGCTTTTCGGTTATATATTTTTTTCTTTTTTTTTTCAAATGGTAAATGCTACTTTCCAAACAAGGCATTTATCATTTGGCCAAACCGTGAAAGAACATTTTGCTCATGTAAATGACAAACAGTTAGTGTATCAGTCTTGGTCAAATGATCGAGGTCTTTAAAGCTAGCATCTTGAAAACAGCAAAAGAAACACCATAGTCTCCCGGTTTTCTTGTTTACTGGAGATTACGTGATTAAAACAAACCACGGGTTAGCTCTGAGAAAAGACTGTTTGGCCAGTACTTACGCATGCGCAAAGTCATATCACCTGGCCATGGTTAAGCACCACTTTATATGGAATTATTTTAAGAAGTAAACAACTATTTACAGGAAGAAGTAAACAAACACCGTCTAATTTATTTCCTTTTCACATGCATTCATAGCCTGCGAGTAGAGAGGAGAAGTCGCCACTACTCGTTGCCATGGTAGCGAAATTGCTCAATCTGAATTGTAGAAAAAACGAAAAAATTAACAAATATTACTTTTCTGCGACCTTCTGTGGTTTGCACTTAGGAACAAAACGGTAGCTCATACTTTTCCGGCCATCGTTCGTCAATGCAAATAACCGTCTCTTCGATCTTCAAGAAAGATTGTCAGTTGAGAGATCAGAAATTTAGGTACCATAAGAAAGTGATGTCACAATTTTCTCTCTATACTTACCTTTTTAAAAAAATGGTGGAAGTTGTCACTGTGACTGTAATTGGCTATACTATTGTACTTGTCAGTGCTGATCAACTCACAGCACTGTTTATTTGTTGTTGAATTTCCCAAGTTGAACGAAAGGCACCGTTTCCATCGCATTACACATTTCATGGCGCAATCTTCCATTGAATCAACAACAGAAGAAGATATCTTGTGGCTTGTTAGGCGATGAAAAGGATCCAAATCAAAGCTAATATACTGAAAAACAGTTGCTGCCGAGCCATGACATCTGATCGGTATCTCTTGGACGTGTAAAGATAACGCAGAGAGGATAATTATTGCGATACCTTGCATAACGATCTTGGTTAGTTTTGACTGAAGACAGGCAAACCTTGTTACTGAAATTAGTGTAAGCGTTACCGCCTTATACGTAAAAAAAGGTATTTGTGTCATGTATATTGAGAAGCAAACCAATTTACACCTAAACTCGACCGTCTAACTATATGTAATTAAGACAATTAACAACTTCAGTTTTTTATGATTTCTTGCTATGCATGTTATAATGCTGTTTTATATTCCAATATTATTTTCTCCAAAGGGCTTTTTGACAACCTTACAGCAATTTCGCTCAGCTATTTGCTGTACTACTGCATGAGAAACTTCTGCAATTTGATTGGCTTAGAGCAGTGGTATTTCAGCTTAATTTGAAATACCTACATGTGAAAATTACAAACCTTTTGCGGGTAGTAGTATAAAAAAATAAAAGCAAAATTTGTACGTGATATTTGGCATAAATACCACCTGGGATATTTCAAAACTGTCTACAAATTTCACTCGCCTAACGGCTTGTGAAATTACGTATAACAATTTCGAAATATCACTCAGGGTATTTATGCCAAATATCACTACAAATCATGCTATTACCAACACTAATTTTCGTGGTTCTAGAAAATCAAATTTGACAAGTTTTTCGAATTTTGTTTTTGGTCATGAAAAAGTATCGACTCCTATCAACTAAAAAGAGAAAGAAAATTAAAAAGTTGATTTTATGTTAACACCTAAGCTAAAGCTACTACTTTTGATTAACAATAGACCTGACTAGTTGGATTTTACTAATTCATGTTATTTATTTTTTTCTTGCGATTTTTAGGAAGTCGCAATTGATAATTATCACACTTTTGTTTCTTCACTTAAAGCTAAGATGTAAAAGGCAAAATGGGCTTATTGCAATTACTCTGTACAATAGGCCAGGGTCATTTAGTTCATTTACTCAAAAGCCAGTCGTCATTTTGGTATGAAAGCGGCGCTCGATCGCGACGATCCTCCGGAACTGTGGCTAAAACATTGTAGTAGTCAATAGACTGGTTTTTTGTTATTGTTGCAACAACCAAAACTAAAAAAAAGATCTTATTAACGACCCCACAACATTACATAAACTTCACAATCTGAGACTAAGGGGGTAATTACATGAGACCGGGACGAACTCAGACCGGTACAAATTTGTAATTTGTGCAGCCGTTTTCATGAGTCCCAGACGAAATGCTTGGTCGATTAAATGAGACTGGTACCGAACTCAAAAACAGGAGATTCTCGGGAGCTATATAACTTTCACAATTCGATTATTGAACATATTACTTACTAACTGTCCTAACTGGCACATGATTTATGCCACTAGACAGTGAGTAGACAACCGAAGAGTTTACTGCTCCCAGAAAATTATAAGCTTTATCTAACGCTCGTCTGGTGGGCTGTTAGTATTTACTGCACAGCATCTTAAAATTGTACAATCCCTCACATTAATCTACAATTTGAAAGTTACTTCCAAGTCTTGTTTACTGATGTTATCATTCATTCATTTATTAGACTTTATTTGGTAAAGCAGGTTAAGTTAAAAGGCAGCTAAAGCTGATGTGGACCTGCTAATGAACTATTATTGATTATATACGAATAAAATGAAAAAATATACAGAAAATAGGTATATGAAAAGAATAAATATATAGTAGCTAGATAAAAGACTAAAAGTTAATAACAATTAAAATACTATTTCTTCTTGTTGAAATTTATATTGTCGAACAAGGGTCTATTTTTCTCAAGAAGCTTTTAGAAAATGTTTAGACTTGGTAATCTTTTCAAAATTGTCTGGAATGGAGTTCCAGAACAAAGCTCCCCTATATCTAATTTACAGCAATAAATATAAAACTTTGCCATTAGAATAAGGTGATTTACAATGACCAAATCTTCTTCTGTATTAATATACCAAATCAAACATTGACAACCGACAAACACTAGACAGATACACCTTGATCAATGCCAGCCAAGCATGTCATCATAGGCTTAAATTGACCGTTACTCATTACGCATGCGTAAACCGAAAACAATAAGAAGCCGAACCATAAGGATTACGCACAGATTTGTTATAAATTGTTTTTACCTAACGATTAATTCAATATATATAGATTTAGCCAGGCGTATATAAATACGTGACCAAATAATTTTTGAAAGGGAACTTCTTGAACTCACCTGTGTTCCCTGATCTATCAATGGTTTGAGTTACAAAACGAACTAGCGAACGGATCATTTCTTGTGTCCCGTGTACATAGGTATTGCATGCGATACTGCTACAGGCAAACAATTATGTCCACCTGTCAAGAGTGTCCACATTTCCTTGCGAGGATGGATTTGCTCAACGGCTCAGCCGACACTGATTTCAAGCGTGCAAACTTTGTGCCTTTAGTTTAAGTCGGTATGAACTCAAAAGAAAAATTGATGACTATGATTCATGTATCCTAAAATTATTTATGTCACAAACGACATTTTTCTCTTTTGTCTGTCCTGTTCAGTTCTCGTTGTTATTGTTGCCTCACTGTGGCCTTCGTAGCAACACCGACGTAGCAAGCGTTTCCAATCGAATTATCACTCCTCTTTTCTGCTCCCGTCCCAACTTTCTCGTCGAACTCGCGCAGAAACAAGCTTGCTACGTACGCTACACAAACTACAAAGTCTTCCTTCAAGTTCTTTTTTTCTAGAGACATATTCATCGGCTTTTGAAACAGCGTAGCCAACACTTGTTAGCACTAAGTCACCAAAGGACACCCCCCCCCCCTAAAAAAAAAAACAAAACAAAACAAAACAAAAAAAAAACTATAAATGATTTTCATAAGAAATCCTTTACATGAAAGAAACTATAAGAGGTGAAAGTCGGCATTTATCTAATTATTATTGTGCCATATAATTTAAGCCTAAATATTTTTAAAAAAGTTATTTGTAGTCTTCGTAAATAGAAGAAGACATTTTGACGCCCGGTTTCCATATGATCGCTACGATCGCTGCGATCGCTGAGAAAAAAAAAATTCAGCGATCGCATCGATCTTATGGAAACCGGGCTTTAATGGATTGAAATGTATATCTGGCCCCAGTTGTTCAAACGTTGGATAGCGCTATCCACCGGATAAATCACTATCCAGCGGATAGCGTAATTGATTTCCGTAATACTTATCAGCTGGATAGTGATTTATCCGGTGCATACCGCTATCCAACGTTTGAACAACCGGAGCCAGTTGTTTATGTGGTTCAAACGGAAGTATTTAACGGTTTTACATTTAAACAGTCCTATCTGTTTTGTTTAATCAAATGAAGAATGATCCTCGCAATGTAGTTTCCGAGGAATTAAACTTAAAATGACAAAATCAGATCGAATCAGAGCTTCGTGTCCTCATGCCGTGACGCAGTGCGTGACGATATCGAGGACATTTGCGTTGAAGAGACCGATTATGGTAACATCTATATTTTCTGAGGAACACCTTTTTTTGTTCCCCTTCCAAAAATTTATCATGTAAATCGATTAGATTATAGATTTATATACACTTTGATGGTTACACTAATATTCTTTAACAGACGCATACGCTTAAATAATAATCATAAAATTATTCGTTCAAAATATCTTCTCCTTTCTGATTGGCTCAACCTCCCCGGATACTTCTTAATTCCTCCTTCGATAACTGGGAAGTTTTAGCGTCGATAAGGAGCATGCAATTACAAGAAGCCCACTACCCCACTCAAAGTTAGTACATGCTAGGGGAAGTCACCGGCTTGCGACGATTCCAAATCTTGCGATTTACCGCTCACATTTAAACATATATTACATATCGCGCGTGTTTTTGAACAAACTAAAGTAAACATTTAAAATACTCTGCTGCCAAAGCCGGAAAACAGTTTGAGAACCTACAACAAATGACCCAACTAGAATTTGCGGGAGCTTTTTTCTGGCTGAAATTTTCGAGAAGATAAGTTTTGATCCCTATCATTTTCGAATCACTAGACTTTCAGCTAGGAAATCCTAACAGATGAAAAATTCTTAGGGAATAAAAATATGCCTATATCTACCGTTTAAATACTAAAACACGTTTAACAATGCTATGTTTAATTTAAGTGGTTTTGAACTATATTCTCGTTCGGTGTCCCTGAATAGAAAAGATGTAAGCAAGAAAGTAATGAAATATTTGAGGACAAACAGCGTATCACGTACACTGAGCTTTCTATTTTCTTCCGGGCTGTGAAGACCAGACCAATTTCATCCTAAATATTGTAGTTTCTGATCGACTAGACGAGGAAGTTGAATTGAGTTTAAAGTCAAGTGAAAACGTGCTATCTAAAGTTACGGATATGGTGTCCAATGTTTACTACCACAGCATAAGAGAAATGTCTGAATTAAATGGTTATGGTTATTCTCGTGGGATTTGTCATGTTTACATTCGGGACCTCGGTGGATCCCGTTCCAAAAATTTACTTGATAATTCTGACCTTGCTTTCAGGAGCTGCATCTCGATGCGTTGATGCGTAATCGACGGGTTGAGAAAAGTCTAGCAGTGAAAGGGTAATTGTTTGTATTTAAAAAAAGAAAATCGCACAATCTTTGTGGTTGAGCTTTTAATTCTTTGATGAACGCATGCGCAGTGAATATGGACAATTATCCTTCGGAGGTCGCAGATTCTGTGAGCTTCTGTGAGGCCCCGAGTGACAATAATATGCGATGCACTATTTTTATGCTTTTTCGACTTACTTCTCTTCTTCACTTACAATTAAAAAATTTAGGAAACCTTCAGCAGAGTAATTTTATACTCTCAATCGTGCGTATCAGAACCCCGATTCCTCAACTCACGTCATTTGCTAATCCACTGCGATCACCTCAACCTTTGATGGTTTTTTTATCTAGTGAAAAATATCGTTTGTTAAAATTGTTTTCTTCCTAGCAGGTAGATTATGCTGCAGAGAGTGTGTAGAGGATACTGGGCCCAGCGTCACAAAAAAAGACTCACGGACCAAGCAAAGAAATTTCTGAGAAAACTAAGGCCCGGTTAAGAGCCAAATCTAATTCGAATTAAGGTCAACTCAAACTATTTGGACCACCTGAATTGATTTAGACGGAGATCTCAATTCCATTGGAACTAAATTCAAAAGGAGAAAAATGCTCATTTTTGTCAAACTGCTTGCAAAATACCTCACTGTAATTAATTAGGCACATTAAAAGTTCGGCGTCTGAATGAAAGCTGTTCGAAAAGTCGATCTACTGTCAAAAAAGTCGATCTACTGTCAAAATTTCCGGTCGGGCTAGGAGGCAAGAACGGCTGAGCAGTTTCAAAGAGAAAAGCTTACAATTTTACCTGTCTCTCACATAGGGTTTCTGTGTTACTTAGACTCAGACGAGATTTTGTTATAAGGAAGATGATTAGAAAAAATTATGAATGCTGCTTTGCGAAGATTTCTTAAAAATTTCATGTTAAAACCCTTCAGAAGTGTTGTAGGGAGACTACAAAAGTAAGTAGCTTTTTGCATTCCAACGTGTTCATTGCGTTTGGTTGTTTCCTTCTTATCTGAACCATTACTTAATTTTGCCGACATATATACATGCGCAATCAGTACGGACTGCGAGTGTGGACTTCAATGCGGAAGACCTTAGACAACGATGACCTCAATCGGGTTGGGCGTCCAGCGGTTTTAGTGAAAACAAGGGTTTGGGCGGGATGCTTAGTCTCGCGGGCTCATAAGACCTGGTCTCGGTCATTCTTACTTCAGGATTTTCCTTTAATGCGGGGAGCTGGAAAGGAGTGCAGCTGTGCTGTGAGCCCTCCCGGATAATCCGGGAGACTCCAGATTTTGGACCGTATCTCCCGGTCTCCAGATTAGAGTATGAAATCTCCCAGATATTCTCCAAAGTTTGCAGTTTAGTTGTAGACTCGACTTTCCGACAATAAGCTTTTAAATATTTCGTGTTGTTTGAGCTATTTTACTGTTAACATGGTTAACATTGAACGTTTCCTCAAAAACTTCGGTATGATATATTATGCCACAAGCATTTTCTGCACAAATGACATCATACACCGTGTGATATGACATCATCTATCATCCCTTCCCTATCAATTCTCAATATTTGAAGACGTGGCAGGTTAACAGCCCTGTGCAGAGTGGAAGCAGGGCTTGCTGGGAAGACCCTTGACCCTGCTGTGCTAAAAACTAGTAATAACCAAAGATTGGGGAGTGCAAGAGGACAAAGATAAAACTGCTCTTGGGCCAAAACTGTGCATTGTGAAAATTTTGTATGATGGAAGTTCAAACTACACATGATTAGGTTACAAGTGAGAGAAGGTCCAAACGTGCGTGATCAGATTGCGTTCTATGCATTCCATTCATTGTTGGATGGTGGAAGTCCAAAGGAATGCTGGGCTACATATGTGCTCTGCATGTGTAATAAAAACCTGGAGATGATTGCAGGCTTCTCTGGTCACTTGCAATAATATCCCCAGATAAGCGGTCAGTTGCACGCGGGGATGAGTCAGTATTCTAACTTAATATATAAACACCAATGAAATATCATGTGAGCTTTTGAGTGAAGACATGATACCTTCACTGTTATGGTCTCCCTCTGCGTTTTAAATTATAGTAATTACATGCGCACGCATAGGTTTGTAGTGAACCGCCATGTTGTCCGGATCCATTCTCGGATTTCTCGTCAGTACATGACATTCACATAGGACACGGCTGCCATGGCTACATAATAAATTGTGCATTTCAAAGCAAAAACCTATTAAAGTGAAAAGGTTTGGTATTTTAATCGTGTTTATATAAAAAATAGAACATTACATGGCCACTTGGAGATAGGAATATCTTCTCTGCACTCACTCATGAATTACTTTTCAACACTTCTGTATCTCTGTACAGCCATGTAATATCCTCTATCTGACCTGTCAGAATAAGATTGGGGTCAGAAATGCTAACTAGTACTCCACGAACGCAGACTACTTTCGTCAGTTGTAAGATTATTTTATTCTTTAAACATTAAGCTTTCAGTGAGACAAGTCAATACAAACGCTGAGGCTTTCCCATTGTGCTCTTAACGTAGAGAGCACGTACATTCTGCCAGTTCTTCTTCAACAGCGACACCAAAAAGTTGACAGCAAGATAGACATTTGCCACAAGTTCATCATGGGACATCTCAACATGACCAATGGCCACAGCAAGACACAGAACCTGGTGATTAAAGAGTCAAAACATCTTATCGAAATTACAACCAAAAAGCACTTTTCAATGTTAAAATTTCTGTACATTAATTTTCAGTGCAGAGAACACACAAACAACAAAAAAAGGATACAAAATATTGAAATTTATAACCTGTCCCCCGAGCCTTACTTTTACATTGAATTTTATCAGGATTTCACTATATCAAGAGGAGCCAAAAACGTTTTAAGGTATTTACCTACCCCCTAAACCCCACAGGGCACAAAGAAACTCAGTTTTACAGCTTCCCATCTGAGCAAGCTGTAGCTAGCATGTACTAGCCCAAAAGTCATTTCAACTAGCCCTAAAAACGTTTTCATGAGCAAGATTGATTACACAGTTCTTCCGTAATTAGAATTTCTCAAAAAACTTCACTTGCCTATCAGGCAAGTTAAGAACAAGATTCACCAACCCGATAGCAAAATCCACTAGCCCCAAGCTATCGAACACTACTTTCTTTGCACGCTGTATCACCCAACATCCCTGCACTCTTTAAGTCAGAACAAATTTTAAACTCCAAAAAATGGTCATTGTATATAAGAGGTTGTTAGGGGAAGGCCCACCATAATTATGACTTACCAAAGAAGCACAATCTGCATAACTGAGCAATTTTATTAACTGCCCGGTTTGTTGCAAACTCTGTCGACTGTCACAGTCTCCCCAGATATTTAAGACCCTGGGTGCAGGTCCGACCAGATAAATAAACAGTGATCTGGTCTTCCAGAAAATAAGGCCTTACCAGTGCTCAAAAGTAACACACAAAAACTCTGGTCACACACAGAACATGATATTCGACTTAATGTTCATGCAGCAACAAATATTTAACTGTACATTGATCTTTTAGTCCTTAGAAATTCAGAAATTACTATGTTTTGTAAAATCCTTGGAAATGAATAGTACTATGCAAGAGTTCTGCCAAAGAGGCTAAAACACACCAAAGACGGCTGTTTGTCCACAAGTTGGTTTAGGAGGAGAATGGTGAAGGCGTAACTCTTAACCAGACATGAGAATGAATGAAATAATCACCAAAGATAAAATGTCTTGATGTTTGAGCAAATTCCTCCCAGCAGTACCATAAGAAATGTACGAAAGATAGTAAGGAGAATATATATTTTGATATAAGGGCTTAAAGAGTTGATAAGAACTAAAACCTCATGAAAAAAAAATATGGCAAATAAAGACTAATATCTGAAAACAAGGATTTGAGTTGTTTGAGCACTGTGCCTTATATCTGGTGAATATCCTACCTTCTTCATCTGAAACTTAATTGTTGAGCGCACTTCCTCCACCTTCTGCACCATGTTGTCGTTGTGCGTCAGTGCTGTGGGAAACTTGCCAGCCTTGTTCAGACCAGGACCAAGAATACGGGGAATCTGTCTGATCAGACTGTCTGAAGCCAGGAAAGCATCATATTTCTTGGCTACAAATAGAGAGAAAATAACTTTAACTCCTTGTCTGCAGCCAATTATTTCAATGTATTTTGCCATGTAACTTTAAAAAATCATATCTCTGGTGTTATTTACAGTTCAATATCAAGCTATACCTCATTGGAAAGGGAAAAGAATACCCTTTCGAAAAAAAAATATTTCGGTCATAGGAAACCCATAATATTCCGCCACAAAAAAATTAAAAAAGCATATTTTGCATAAAAATTTTTAAAATTTTAAAGAATGTCATTTAGCTAGGAAACTTCTTTATTTTGGGTGATATGGTAGCAAGAAATATTTTTCATCAATATGTAAGTAAAAAAAACCCGAAAATCGTTCTAAAATATGGGCGACTAGAAATTTTCTACAAATTTTTTTCTGCACGCTGTCATGATTATGCTAATTGGATTATCATAATTAGAGCGTCACCTCGTGACCCCATGTTTACTTCACTGAGGCGCTTTGTTTCCTCGATTCCAAAAAAAAAATATCGAGTTAGGGACAAGCAGACATGAATTTGCTGATAGAATTCATCAAAATAAGCAAGAATTTGACAGCGAAAAGCGAAGCGAAGGCAAAACGGGAAGGAAATCGTCGCCGTTTCAAGAACATGTGGCACAGAGTGGGCGATCGGCGATTTGCATGCACAGATTCTAATTGTTTCCTAACCTCGATTTTCGCGTTTATTTTGCTTGTTATCCTCCAAAATCCTTCAGAATAGCTTGTTTGACTTGTATTTGGTTGACATTCGTCGATACAAGCTTTCATTATTCGCAAAACCGGCTCACAAAGATTCCCCGCGACTCGCCATAAAATTCAAAATTTTCGAAAACCCGGTGTGTGACGGTCAAAAGTCGACAGGGGCTGGAACTAGGCAGGTGAGTGGCTAAATCTATTAACTTCCTGTGTGCCAAATTTGGGAGCAATCGGAAGTAACACAATTTTTTGCGAAATTTCTTTGGTCACCGTTCCTGAAGCTCCGATTTCGGCGACCCCGGAAGACGAAGGGTTAAAAAGTAATGCAATAAAATTTTTCCATACCAAACTACTGTTAAAAAAGGTAATACAGTGACAATCCATCACACAACTACCACGCAGTGACAACAAAAAACTTCTTTTCTTTTGCACTTACAATTTCATTAACTGGACCCTGTGATCTGAAACATTGCATGGTCAGAATGCACCAAGTAATGGAATAAAAAAGTGTCATGAAGCAAACAATAAATAACTAAGGAAATGAAACAGATGTTTCAGTGTAGAGTGTACACCTTTGGGACCAACCCTAGGTGTCCATTTAACAGAGATGTCCATCTTATAAAGAATCAACTACAAGGAGTAAAGAAAGGCAGGGACCAACTCTGGGTGTCCGTTTTTGCAAGGTGTCCGTCTTATAGAGGTGTCTGTTAAGAGGAAGTTGACTGTATAACCCCTCTTCAGTGTTGAGAAAACTGTTACACTGCGCAATTGTCATTAGACATAAAATGAAGTGCATGTGCATGTAAAAAGTACTATGCGCAAGATGTAAGTCAGAGTTCAAAATGAAGCTGAAATTGATATTTTAGTCCTTTCGGCTGAATGGTTCCTAGGACGGAAATTATTCTCATTTCATGCTGCTTCTGTTGGATGTTGGTTCCACTGCATACAGCCACACCACGCATTTGGACATTAGAAAACCTTTGCCGCTTGGGTGTTGACATGTTGGGCCACAGGAGACCCATGAGTGATGTGTGGATTCTTTATCTCAAGTAATTTTTGTTTTTCTTGTTTTTTTGGGGGTATGGTAAAGTATGCTAATGAAGTTGAAACAAAGGAAAAATAAGAATTACCTGAGATAAAAAAAATTAACAAAAACATATACAAATACGCCTATATAATCCACATACCGAGATGAATAATATCTTTCATTAAATAATGACAACCCTGTTACAAGTGCTGATGACCTTCTACATGTATCCCCAGTGGATACATGTAAGTTATTAAATATGACCAGTTAACAATAATGACTAAAAATGACAGTAATTGCAGGACTTTGGAGGTTTCCAGGACCTGTCTGTACAAACCACTCGTGAAACTCTTTTTACTCACCAAGCTTTTTGACCAGTTTCTTGTTCTTGTTTAGCTTCTTTAAAGCTTCAACATCCATGCAAGGGATGTCATTTGCCTTGGCCTCGTCACAGTGAGATGCATCACCCAGAATACAAACCTTAAGTTTGGGTCGTGGAATATGCTTGAGCTTTACCGTTCCACTGAAACGCTTATCCTTCTGAGGATCATAATTCTTTAAGCTGATCTGCAGCTCAACAGTTTCCGTAAACTTTCTTTTCTTGTCCTTGGCACCTTGCAGTACAGCACTGCAGCACTCAAACAGTGTATCACGGTGGAGCTTACTAGAAAAGATAAAAAAGGAATTAAGGTGGCTACTATCGGCAGTATCATAAGTTTATGTAACTCTAAAGTTAAACAGGGCTTTTGATATTATGCGATGGTGCAGCGGTTTCACACAATTGGCCTCAAATTGCATCTGATCACACAATCTCTTATGAATTTTCAAAATCCTTTGTATGGCTATTTAAAAGTACCGGTAAGTTATTAACTTTATTAGAATCAAAATTTCATGTCCTGGGAAAACATGCGGTGCTCCAGATATTCAGGTATCCATGACCTTTCATCAGGAGCAGCAAAAAAAAAAAGAAACACTTTGTTGAAGTCATATACAGTGGAGGCTCTGGTAAGTGGACACACTAGAGACAAGAAAGAAGTGTCTGTAACTAGAGCTGGTGGCTTGCAAAAATGATTCTCTTATGCAGCCACTACAGGTGAAAGGGTAAGATGGCTGCTTACAGGATCTTGCCTAGCTACAAATTAAGATATACTGGGAATGCAAAAATACTGTTGGTTAGTGTTTGGCTATACTCTTGCTCTGACGACGTTGTAACTCAGGCACAAGCATAAAATCTAAGAGGCGTTTTGAAGTGTTACTGGATGTTTTAATGAGAAAAACAAACTCCGAAATTGATATAAATTCATTGTGAAAAACAACAATATAGAAACAAAACACAAGATTGACAGATGAATGAGATTCTTCACTTCAGATGTCAGCTTACGGAGCTTAAAAACAAAGCTAACATCTCGCTCGTAAACCCTGAAACTCTCTGAGGCTGCCTGCAGGAATTATCTACTTACAGAACTGAAAAAAATAAGATTTTGTATGGGAGTTAAATTACGGGGTTTTCTGATGGCGGTCGTATGTAGAACTTTCCGCTTAATGGGAGTGTCTGTTAGGAGAGCTTCCACTTTACTGTAACAGCCAACTTTTTCTGAGTCAAAAGTGTGAGATTTTCATTCTGTCATGACCAGATTTTCCAGAAACATCTAAGCGACTTCCGAATATGTCTGATGATTTTCTGAAGACTTTCAACATCGCCGAAAATAATAGAAGTTGTTCCAAAGACCTTTAAGCACTTCCGCAGCTATTTCAAATGCAACAATTTAATAGTGAATTATGATATAGTTAGGACACAAAGTCAACATTAAGCACTGTTTGGGAATAGTTTGGGTGAAATTGAATTGAATTTCTTCCATCAATCATTTGTTAAAGAACAATTTGTCCGGATTTGTGAGTCAGGCATGAGAGATTGTCCTTGATGTGTGAGATCGATGTCTTTAGTCTGGAAGCGTGAGACTCACACAAAATAAAAATAAAACTTAACGAGCGGTTTTTTAAGTAAACGTAGTCTTACATTTTAACATCATTAGCTAACACAAATCATTAAGGTGCCAATTCACCGATATAGCAATAGAAGTGCTTATTTGAGTTTTCAAAAGTCACTACGATCTAGATCTTCTTTCCTAATATAATTTAAAATTAATATCTGCCTCTGACAGCAGCAAAAAAGGTAAGACTTTCGAATAACCCAATCCATGCAGTAATTTCATACTATTTCTCCCATTGAAATGGTTGATGTGAGAAATGCATGCACAATAAATGTATGGGGGATACGAAAATTTTATTCCATAAAATCTACACATTGATGACAAAACATTAGCATCTGCTTTATTTACAATATTTTCGTCTTCTTTTAGTCTTTATTGTGACCCGAATCCTAGCTAGCGATCCGTAGTGATCCGGGAGCCGCATTGGTCTCATTGATGCTCGATAAACCCTCGTTTGAACGGTACAGCCACGAAAATAAAAGCTACAACAAAAGCCGATACGGACTAAAACGTCCTGAAACCAAATTTCTTTAGTGTACACAACTCGATGGCAAGAAAAACGCCGTCAGTACATTGGATTTCTAAATACAAACCTCATCCTGGTCGCTTCGTTCGTAAAGAGAACGAAAGGGAAGGAAAGAATTAGTTATGAAGTCTGCTGACCATTCGCGGGCGGTGAACATTCCTGAAACAAATGGGAAGAAATGAAGAAAAGAAAAAGAGAATGAGGATGAGAGAGGAAAATAGCAAATAGAAAAAAATGGAAAATAATTATGACTAGCAGTAACGAAAAGTTAGGAAGTGCGGGCGATTGATGTTTTACAACCTGAGTGCTTGTATCCTGTGAATAAAGCCGTATCTCCTCGCTCCTCGCAGTTACAGACGTCTGCAACGACAAAATGCAATCCTTTTTTCCCCTATGGTGAATTTTCCCCGTAATCAAGTTCCAGGGCCTCCGTTCTATCTGTCGAACAGCCTGGGGACGAATCTACATTCTTTTAAATAGTTTGAATGAATTAAACTAAGAAAGAAAAAAAAGAAGTAATAATAACACCTAATGCACCGCCGGTAAGTTCAGTACGGCCCCAAAACGCTTTCTATCGACAGTGAATTGAAATGAGTGAGTGCCAATTTTCTTCATTTTACACCTTCTTGATGGAACCTATGATAGAGCTGGAGCCGGAAAGGTATACTTTTTCGGCCAGTTCTATCATATCTCCGCAAAAATTGCCACCAGATATAGGTGAGTTGAAATTTGAATATTTTTCACGATTTGTCGGCAGATCGGTAATAAACACTGAATTGGACATTTCAGCGAAATTATTTTTTCAAACTAATTAACTTCCGCTGGTTTTGTTGCTGCTGCTGTTTGTCAAACCGGCCATGGCCATTGTCCGATTTTGCTTTATGGGATAATTAAGCATAGACTGTTTAATTTTCCAGGAACATTTACGGGCGGATCCAGAAACTTCCAAATGGGGCGGCCGGGGGGCTCGCTTGAATTCTTTAAAAATAATGCAAAATTTCACAGGAAAAGGGGTGGTGGCTGTCTACTCGGCCATGACGTTTTCAACAATCTATTTTGCAAGGACAAATAACTAAATATATTCAAAGCTTTTCACGTACCCTGAAGATTTTGCAATGGTATTCTTCTGACGCCAGGACATGAGGTAACTACATCACGACGATAAACCGGCGCGAACGAACAAAATGTGAGAGAAAAATCAGTGTACCTTAGCCATCTTTCCCGCAAGCCAAACACAGTTTCGAACCCTGATAGATATACGAATTAACTTGCTTTACCGGCAGGGCAGCATGGCCGAGTGGTCAGCTCTTCGGACTCGTCATCCGGCGGCCCCGTGTCCCGCTCTGGCGACTTGCTGGATTTGTTCTCGGTCATCCCGAGTTCAAATCATCGGGCACGCTTGTATTTAGCCAACTGGTTGCCTCATGCCATTTAGGGTTTTTAATCCTGTTATGTTGTATTTGAATTTTTTTGTTTCAAATTATTTGATTGGAGTGTCTGTAAACTACCTGGATAAGCTAAGTGCACTTTCCACTATAAACAAGCCTTTACACACTTTTTTTAAAACCAACCATGCCAGAACAAGCAAATTTTGTACCTAACAATATCCGTTTAAAACTCTGCATGGTGCCTTATTTAATTTCTTAGATTAAGGTGATGTTACAAGAGACGATTCACAACGACGATTTTTAGCGCAAGACAGCGTTGCAACATTGTTGCGACGTTATTTCGAATGGTTGCAACATTGTTTCAGCATTGCAACGCTGTGTTGTGCCAAAAATCGCCGTTGCGAATCCTCTGGTGTATCATCACCTTTAAGGGCGGGGGAGCCGAAGTGAACACTATTTAAAAAAATAGATCCCAATCGTTTAAAAAATACTTTTTATTCTCTAACATCGACAAGATAGAGTTGATTTCAGTCTTTCGATTCCGTGATCATGAAACTCCACTGAATGGCTTCTTTGTGACGTAGTCAGACAGTGATTTCCATTCTCAACCATTAAAATGACAGTACGCACAAAATAGAGGTTGTTTATTATCTTTCCAGCTGTTTCCAAACTTATCTCTTGGTCATTTGAAGTTTGACCAGTAAAAGGTTCGGGCCTTCATGGTCAAACGACGGATCTTAGTTCCTCGCTGATAAAGAAAGGGACCTTAAAGAAAAAGATAGCAACCAGGGGCCCGTTTCTCGAAAGTCCCAATAACTTTTCGCGCCCGAAAACCTGTTTTTTGTTTGTCATGTTTGCATTCAACATCAAAGTTTCAAACATTAACCACAAAGGAGTGCAAAGGATCGCAAACGAATATGCCGAAGAACGTAGGATCTATAAAGACCTGATCAGCAAAAATGAAAAGTAGACATATTAAATTCTGCGAGCAGAATCACGCTGCAATGTTGATCGTACTAAGTGAAAATTTTCATGTAGTACGATCAGCATCAAAGTTTCAATAGTTTTCAAAATGATATAATGAAACTATCAGTTAACGAAGCAAAATTGGTCTGTTTGTAAGATACGACCTGCGCTACTATTCAACAGGTTTTGATTTCAAAATTTGCCTTCCCACCCGAAAAGTTACCGGGCTTTCGAGAAACGGGCCCCAGGCCCCTGCGAACCTTACCTAGTCGGTCACGTGAACTGAACAAATAAGCTTCATCCCGCGCGGCTTATTCGTTTAGGTCATGTGGTGGATAAGTCACTTAAAAGGATGATGGTGAAGGCCTGGGAAAACACCGTTCTGGCAAAAGGCAATAAACCAGTATTTTTTTGAAAAATTTTAACCGGGAAGAAAACGAATATTGTATTTATTAAGAAATAAGACTCAAACTGGCAACAAACCAGTTGCTTCCGTGACTATTAAACCGCATGGAATGGCTTCCTTGTGATATGTCAAGGCTATATTCCTGACAAACAATCATTGTTTTGACTGATTTTAATTTTCCCCTTCGATGGGTATGTTCTCTTATTGCAAGACAAAGATGAAATATCAGTTGTGTCAGGACACCATCAAGAGCCTGAATTTCAGACATTCCTTGAGAGGAATATGCGACTCGAAGGGATCAGTCTGAAATTTAGTCTCGGCGCATTCAATAGATTGGACGAACGTTGAAAAATTCCCGGTAAAAGCAAATTTTAGCTTTAAAAAATGCGGGCTTGAAAGGACACCGGTCCTAGAAAACCGGCATTCAGGCTGAAACTTGACAGCGCCGTTTGGTTGATATTGATACATGGCTTTGTATATTGATACCTGGTCATAAATAGTCTTGCACTTCCTTTTACAACCCTTTCAGGTATCGAAAACCAGCCTCTCCGAAGTGCGCACGAATCAGCTTTAGGCAGGAATATCTGTAACCGTCTCCCAATGTGCATATTATACAATAATACAACATATACAACATACAATAGTTTTCGGTAGCTGGTTGCTTGGACTTATCTTTCAGGCTGAGTTGTTCAAAAGTTGGATGGCATTATCTACCAGATAAACCACTATCCAGTGGATAATTGGATCATCCATTTCATAGTGATATATCAGGTAGAGAGCGCTGTACGCCTTTTGAACATTTGGGGCAAGGTGTCTACGCCATACATTGTCACTGCCGTCCTTCACTCTACTGTTCACATAGTAGGGGAATTTCCCCGGTCCGTTTACAAAAATGAAAGTGGAATGCTGTAAGATCGTGTTAGTTAGGTGAGCCAGCAATCCCTGTATTCCTGTTGGGTATAGGGCCATCCAGTAAAGCATCCTCTGCAGATCGATGATCTTTGATATCACTTAACACAGCAATACAGTTGAGTGCTTTCTACAGCTATATTACAGCGATATTTACCTACGCATTATTTGCAAACAAGGTTGTGAAGATGCACAGCATTGTAGGCCACATCAGAGCCGTAATCCAACAATGTCAGCAAAAAGGAACATTAACGTTTACACCACGTTAGCGTGTTTCAGGAACAGAGATAGTGGGGAGGGTAGAAAGGGAACGGAGCAGAAAGAAAAATGATAGGGTAGCGCCACTCCCTTCTATTTGAACGCCTAGAACTGCTGAAACAAGCTGAGCAACGTATTAAAGGCACAAGCTTGTGTAATGGGACTTATCATTTCGCTTTCAGGGTCGTCTTTCGTCCAATTAGACCTTCAAATATCTCTACTTCGGGCGAAGAAGACTTCCTATCCGGCTATAGGGGGGCGGGGGGGGGCACTCAAGGGAGGTTTGGGTAGAGGTGTGCCTCTGAGGCCCTCAAACTAGAAGCCTGTTTAATTAAGACAAAAATTTCTCATTTCGCTACCCTATTGAAGAAAAGAGTCCTTATTAATTGACCCTGATTCGTTTGGTTTTGCATGTAGAATTTTATTTATTTTTCAAACCAACATCGTAAAAATTAGAATGTTTGAAAAAAAAAAATGTTGGTGTTACAATTGCAAACCGCTCTTCGCCAGCCTTCAGATACCCTGTTCAAGACGCTAAATATTGAAATTGTATACCTTGTTTAAGACTCAAGTACCTAAAAACAATGCCCTGCGCACATACCCCGGACGTATCCCTTCTCCTCATTGTGGCAGCCTTCCCACGAGACAGCCGGAAAGATGGGCAAAAACACCGGCCTTTAGCTAAGACCAACAAAAATCAAATCCCCTCCCCATCCACGTCTCTGTTCCTCCTCTCTCCCCACCCCCCACGCATTAATCATCATGCATGTTTTAGCCAGGAAATACTTTAAATGTTGCATGTATTGTGAAACAATCAGATTAAATCCGGCTTTCATGATATGAATAATTATCAAATGTTAAAGAGGTTAACCCTTACTCAGCATCGTCCAAAATCAAATTGTTCCTTATTACATGATACATAGTAACTCAAACTTTTTCTTAGCTGGACCAGTCGAATCAACTATCGCATACAGGATAGGAAATGATGAAAAAGATCGACGACAATTAGCACCAGATTCCGAACCAAGCGTGAAGAAATATCGTACGAGGTTTTCACCCAAGCAGAAACTTGAGCTGGAGAATGCGTTCTACCGCACTCCATATCCATCAGCGACACTGAGGGCTCAGTTAGCCAACAGTCTCGGAGTCACGCCCAGCGTGGTGATGGTAAGGACATTGTTGTTTGGTATGTACATGCCCAGGAGCCGATTAAGTAATCGGCTCCTGAAATGACCTAATTAAAAATCCTGGGATTTTGTGAACGATGGAGTGCAGCTGAGGGAGGGTCGTACCATTCCTACGTCTATTTTCTTTTCTTTTTTTACACCCTTTTTGATGCCTTAAGACCCAGGGACAGCAAATTGGGATGGGATATTTACGGGAGAAATATGGGCGAAAATATCAAAAGACATAATGCTGGAAAAACTCTTGGGGGTTTTACACTTACCAAAGCACTTACAAATGTATTTTGAATTGTCGATCCGCTTCTGATTGGTCAGGAAACGCTCAGATGCTTACTAGTTAACTCTTTACAGTGCTGTCTTTAAGTGCCAAAAGGGACTAACAGAAAAGGTAGTGAGAATAAATGATCACTTAAGGGAAGATACTTTGATCTTTTATCAACGCTTGGCTAGTTCTTCAAGCAAAGGAGATCAGTCTAGAGAATTTGTATCGATAGAATGAGTGCCCAGGGGTTCTATTTTAAGAAAAAATTTGCCTGCAGCGATTTCTTCGGTGAAGATTTCGTCCTGACTAGTTGCCCCTACGTCTACGAGGATGCAATTTCCCTGGTAGAATTTTGGTTGACTAACTTCGCTGCAGTATGTAGTTGTAGATTAAAGCTAAACCATTTACAAAGCATTTTAATGTTATTTAGTTTTCGATGCATTTTCCTTTCTTTTTTAGAACTGGTTCAAGAAACGGAGATACAGGTGGCGACAAAAATCCCCAAACCTTGGGATGCCTGTGCCATGCTCTTGCGTATTACCACCATTTCAAAGCCAAACTCAAAACAGACCAAGCCAACCTACGTATACACAGGGGACCGTTTTTGGCTACCACGAGACCATGGACCCTCGTGGGTTTCAACAGGCACTTGTCGACAATCAGCAAAGGGAAATTGAAGTGGGAAGTATTTCCCAAAGGATAATCCAGTTTAATCCTTAAAGGTATAAAGGGTGTGTTCAGGAGTCCAGGACCCGCTAGTGTGTCGGAAAATTTTGAAGATTTAAAAACACGAAAAATGTGATATAGCAATAAGTTTTCATTATTTTCAAAACTTTGTTTATAAAATTTCAATGTACCCTCTGTTAAGAAGCTTTGCTTTCCGCCTTAAACCTCTGTTTATGATCAGTTTAGTTGCGCGGAAATAACCGAAGCTCTTTAAACTGTACCAAAAAGTATTTTGCTTTTTTTCTTTGTCGTTCCTGAGCCTTAGAGGTTTCCCTTTTGACAGCGTCAACAGAACTTTCGTAGTCCCCATTTTTCCTCAGGGATTGAAAACGGGGAGAGAGAAAATGAGGGAATAGAGGTTTGCTTTCACAACGCAAAACTCTGATTGTCAAAAATTTTCCTCCAGAGCATAATTTATCCGTTTTCATTGGAACAAGCAGCATTTTGGCATGAAAAACTGTTGCCACACTATCAAGTTCTTGGAAACAACCGTCAAGAAAATTAGTATCGTCAACATCAGAAAAGAGTTCGTTTACCTTTGACAGCTCAATGAGGGAAGGAAAGCTTAATTGATTTGGAAGGGGATACGAACACCCGAAACAGGCCGTGAAGGGTCAAAAGCTTGGGCTTTGTCGTCCCTCATTTTTTCCCCGCCGCGTGTCGCCTTTTCTCGCGTGGGTTGGGCGTCGCGGCGCTCTACTATCCCGAGGAAAAATGGGGACTGAAAGTAGTCTGAAAACGTTTTTCTCTCACGTGGTATGCAAGTTTATTGGAACAAAAGAAAGCGTCAACATAAGAAAAGAGTTCGACTTTCACAAGATTGGTTTGGAACACCAACATAATTGGCGTGGCGTCGAGTTTGTGTATAAACTTAAACTTAATTGGCTGTCGCGATGTGTCACTTAAGACACTAATGAAGCCATCACAAAACGTCATTGGTGAAAAATGCTTTTTTCACTACTTTTAAAACATTGTTTTGGCTTCTGAAATCCACTTTCATCGCTGCTGTAAATTAGATTTTAGGAACTGGAAAATCATTTTAAGAATTTCATGGTTCTCATAAAGAAAGGGTTTTTCTTGTTTACTTCACCTTTATCCAAGTTGTGGAAGGGTATATATAGTGGGGGAGCCAGAAAATGCAGAAAAGGGTTAATAATACATCATATGTATTGTAATTGCTAAGAATTTTAAGTTAATATAGTTTTTAGTTCTGACAGTAAAATTTTTTAAATCAGGGATTGTAACGTCACATGACGTCATAAATTTGGTGGCAGCCATCTTGAATTCATAGAGTACAGTTCCCCAGTTAATTATGAGGTCAGCAAAAAAAAAGCAGCTTCTGCCAACGGAAGATATTGAACTGAAGTTTTTGCTACATTGTTGAGAGTAACATTTTTACAGGAAAAAATGAAAAATAAAAAATGGTAAAATAGGCAATTTTGAATTGGTATATAGAACCACAATACTGAGAAGGTGGCTGCCATGGAAACGTCAATCATTACAGTCAAATGATTGATAATTGAAGTTTTTCCCCGCTAAATTTCAGAACGTTAATCGTCAGGCCGTTCAAAATTTATGAAAATCGTATTAACTCGAATAATCGGCTGCAGCTGGCCCGGCTTTGTCCAGGCTAATTTTTCTTATTATTATTATTTTTTTGTAATATTGACCGTATATGTTCCAGTTAAGATTTTCTGTTTCTTATGTTTTCTAGTACGGATTTGAAAAAAAGGGAAAATTTTACTGGAATGATAAAAAAAGAAATTGCAACATATATATTAAGTCATTGGCAAAGGTTATTAACCTTAAATGTGAAATAAAATAAGAATATTTTCTGAAAGATTTTGCTTGTGTGGAAACATTAGCATATCGTCAACGTCAAGGTAGGTCTTAGACAAAAATAGTTCTCTAAATCACGTATATCCCGCAAATTAGTGTGGTTAAGGTAAAAGCCAAAATGCTAAATAAAAGGATTAATTAGTTTCATTTCTAGTTGAAGAATTGTCACCGATGTACCAGAAACTTTCATATCCACAAAATTAACTCCTTAAAAAATTATGTTTTTAAGGAGCTTATCCAAATATGTCCAGACAACATCAACTTTTTCTAAAGCGTCAGAATATGAATTCATTGAAACTGTGCCATATAAATTGAATATCAAGACCACCCTGCTTAAATTAATTACTGCAGCGTAATTAAAAAAATCGCCCAGTTTACGTTAGTTGATAAAAAATTTGCCGCGGTGGAATGAAAAAGAGATAACAAATGAGATTTTATTGCTATGTGAAGCATATACTTTAATAACAGCAGCTATCTGGAAGCAGATGGCAACGATAAGAGGAACTTAGTCACCAAAAAATTAATCAAGGGTTTGTAAACTTCCCGACAACAAGGGTCATAAAAAGATACGTAACTTTAGGGCAAGAAAACAACAGCTCAAAGAACTTTCGAACACTTATCTTTGGTGTCACCGATGGGAGTGTAGAAATATGTGGTGCTTTTGATACGTTTTAGTACTGTTACCAGTGTTACTGAGCAAAGTGAAGGCAAAAGTCTCCGCGATACTCTACTAACTAATGTTCAACAAACAACCACGACGCACTTATCAAACTTAAATCAGTTATACCTCGGAGAAACAGATAATTGTTTTGCTAACTAAGTAGTTTATGAATTTTAGTCATGGAATAAGCGCAAAATTTGGGTATCTAATCGTACGACACTATATCTCCACTTTCTGGAACATCGGGAGATTTT
Source organism: Porites lobata (assembly GCA_942486035.1). Classification (NCBI taxonomy): domain Eukaryota; kingdom Metazoa; phylum Cnidaria; class Anthozoa; order Scleractinia; family Poritidae; genus Porites; species Porites lobata. Next base: position 772,847 of record CALNXK010000081.1, read on the forward strand.
ATCATAGCAATTTAATATCGATTTTGTATCATTGACACTTTGAACTTAAATAATTGATCAAAAAAAGTGGAATTTTTTTTTTGAAAAGAAAGAAAGGTCAATAAAACACACAGACACGAACAAAAAAATCACCATATTTGCACCGGAGCTAAGAAATGAATTTCAGGCAAATTCGGGTGCTTCGGGTGCCTTCGGGTGCTTCGGGTGAACCTTTCAGTCGTTTCCCGCTTTCGGGCATTTTCGTCCCCTCCCCGCCCCACTTAAGAGGGTGTCGACTGTCTTAATTTAATTCGGCGTGATCTGCTGTCAATATATGAAATTAAAATCATGGAAATGTTTGAATATTTGCCGTTATTTTGTCTCTGTAGTGGAAAGTTTTCGGGTTATCACTTTTGGCGGTTACTTCTTCCTATTTCGTTTTAATAAAGCATCCGCCTCAGGCAACTACTAAGAAGTCTTCGCAAAATTGGTTGGTTTTTGAAAGATAAGCTTTGGATCGACGAGATTAAGTGGTCGGCATTAATATTAAAACATATTTTCCCACATCAAGTTGGAACGCAGCAACGCGAAATCGAACATGATTCGCATCCCACTGAATGGAGTTACTTGAATGTTTAAAATCTTGTAAATTGCCCCACACTTACAGAATTAAACATCAGTTGAAACACCATTGGACGGAAAACTGAAAATTCGGAGGAATGTTTTCGCTGCGCAAGGGCGTCTTCCTTGAAAATCCGTGAATTTTTCTGTGTCAGTCGGAATATATGCATCATTCATTTGAACTCTTCCTGCTAGCTCCCTTCTTCGAAAGGGAAAAGCGAAAAACGGATTGTAATGTTAAGAGAGCTTTCATTAGTTTTTCTTCTAACACTATTAAAGGAGCTGGACTTGTTGAATTATGTTTTAAGCCGGCCCCCAAGATATCTTCGTAGGAAGGATTCTAGTGATTTCCAGTTCTGAAAGTATGATAAGGCAAGAGCGAAATGATAAAATAAGTGCAGGTAGAATGATCTAGAATTTAAATAATTTCCATTTACGCCGTATGTGCTCAGTGGTCGCCACTGAACATTAGTAGGGACTTAAAATGTTTGATTGTTTTGATCTTAAGGCAAATAAAACTAAATCGTCTTGCAGTGTAAGTATCCTGCATTGATAGGTACATGTACATGTTATTTCAGTTTTAATGGAGCTGGGGTCAGGTTTCAATGATGGCGAGACTGCGAGTAATTCACTAAAAACCCGGAATGTTTTGGCGACTTGATAACCCGAGAGAAAGGGCAACAATTTAGAGCGCTTAAGCGTTGTACGCAATATACATGCCACGCACTTTTTATTTGCTTGTTGAGATTTTTGCATACAAAAAGCCATAAAACTAGTAAAACAGTCACAATCTTCTTTCCAGCTGACCTTGATTTTCTGTGGCATGGAAGTCCGGCTTTCGGACATCTTACGCGGTGGTACTAGCTAGGCAACAACTTGCTTTACGCAAAAAGTTGGAACTGTTCTTTTAATACTTCTTGTTGTGATCATTCGCCGGGAAAATAAGAAAACATTGCCTCAAGCATCCTTCTATAATGTCAGGGATTTTGTAATACTCATTATTCCTGAGCAAAATTTCAAGCAGGGTTGATTCGCGATCGGCTCCGTGAAAGGTATACCAAATAGATGACGAAAATATGTACGTCTCTCAATAACCAATGCAAAATCACGAACAGTGTCATTATAGGGGCCTGCCAGCCCGCACTTTGGTGATGGAAATTTTCTGTCTCTTTGCTCGACTGTCTTTGGGTCGATTAAACCCGAAAAGCGACACTGATTTATTATCTTCTTAAACTGGAAAAATAGCTCAGTCTTGAACTCATTTTCAAACTGCTTAGAAAAAGCTTTCCTTTTCGTAGATAAATTTTTGTTATTCCATGTTTTCATAAACTTGGAAAATCTCCCTTCAGATAAACATCATGCAGTGGTATTATGTTGGATTACACCGAGTTGTTCAGTCAGTCGATTGTTGTTGTGTATAAACTCGGGTAAGGACGTAACTGAGCTATATTTCTTTATCGCGCGATGAAGTTCACTTTAGGAAATGTGAGGAAAAAAAATAAGCCTAAAAATGTAAAAAACGATTAATAACCTTTATTCTTGTGACAGAAATGTTTTGCTGCCCTACTTAAGGGGGCAAATTTAAACCTGCGCGTATGTTTCCCGGCATAAATATAATCTGATGTACCACGTGCGGTGAACTTAATGGCTTTTAAAATTTAATGGGTCGTTTTGCTTTTTTGTGATATTTTGATAAGTTGGCTTACTTGAGATAAAATCTATCAAAAGTAGATTGGATATTTTATTTCATAGAAGTTAAACGTCAGGTCTAGACTGCGTGAAGTGGAAACATTCTTGGGTTGACGGCCAAAACCAGAATATTGTTTTTTACGAAAGAAAACTATGACTGAAAATAGGCCCTGAGTTTGCAATCCAACGTCCTGATCATCTGCACGATCTTCAGCTCTTTAATAAATTCAGAATAAAAATTAGGATAATTGAAAAATGGCGAACTACAAGCAAGTGTAAAAAGTGCTTATTTTGGAAGGCAGCTCTGCAGGGTGTTAGGATCAAATGAGATGACTTGATCATGTCTTGTGGAGAAATTTAAAAGCTGTTTCTATGGAAGGCCTCCGGTCAGTTTGCCAGGCGAAACGGTCAAACTTATATCAATATAGGCTAATTTCCTACCGCTTTGCCGATGGCAAGAGCGGGGCTATGGAGACACTTTGCTAAAACAGGATGCTTTGCTTTTGGCTCTGAGATAAAACTGGAAATTAAAGCGAATGCTTAAAAGAAACTTATCGCGAAATAATCGATAACCTAGAGTGCGTGGTAATAATATTGTAAAATGCGAAAGATTGCCCCTGACTAATGTTTCCTTGCAGCTTCACTGAATGTTCTATTTTGAGATAATCCATTGTCTTGTGACTTGGGAAAGAAAGATAGCCGGCTGCTATAATTTAATTTGTCATTTATTGCAGAGTGCAAAAGAACTACACCTAAACCCTTTTAGTGCGAACAAATTCATGTAGAGTGTCTTAAGACGTACAGTAAGATAGATGACCTTGCCTTTTGGAAGGATAAACTAGTCATCCAAACTTGCTATTTTTTTTAATGGCTTTTTTTCACTAGGTGCCCAGCGGCTGTTGAATAGATCTCCCACGCTTTTTTTCAGATATATGCATATCTACCAGGAAATGCGATTTCTTCTGTTACACGGTGTGCATGTGGTCTAAACATTCTCCCTGTAAACATGCCAAAATTAACTCCAAGCGAACAGCATTCTTTAACCTTTTTAGGATATGAATCCATTTTCGTTCGCGACTCATCTTGGACAGAAAACTAGTAAATTCGCCTCAAAGCAAACTGAATGACAATCAACACTGCTCAACTTAAAAGAATGCAAAACAGCATAAATAAAGACTACAACATACTTCACGTAAAGCTTGATGTAACCTAAATGAAACATCATTTCGACGTAATCGAGCGAAGAAAAAGCAATAAGACACGTGCGAGGCGAATTTGAATTCGAATTCGAAATTGGGTTGGTTAAATTACACTTAATGTCTATATAAATAATCCAAACAAAAAAGAAATCACAGCGAATGGCGTAAAAAATGGTTTTACGAATTGGTTTTCTCGATGCCTCGCTAACTTAATTTTCTTTATTCAAATAGAAAGAAATCGTAAAAGCAAATTTTATTTAGCTTTTATTGAACTCTTGACAATTTCTTCACGGAACCGCAAGGGAAACAGCTTTAAGGCAGATGACGTCAGAATCAGAATTGAGATCTTTGGCGCATTGGTGGAAGAGCGTAAACATTCGTCTCAGGTCTCATTGGCCTTTATCTAAGTGCCTGTCAGTGGTAAAAGACAGTTTTAAAAGAGCATATTAAGGGATTTGATAAATATATGGACCCGAGGCAAACGATTTCATCTTTATTGTTTGAATGTATCCCGCCAGGTGGAACGCTGAATAAACATCGCTGTGGGAAACGTTTTAGCTTAAAAACTGCGATTTACAAGCTCCTCCTTCGCTGCAATCTTCGTTATTGTTTTCGTTTTACCTGGTGAGTCTATGCAATATTAAGAAGGCTGGTCATCTGACTACTGTATTTAGTAAGTCTACAGAACGTATACCGCCTTGTTGAGGTGAGTGGGCCGAGACCGTCTTGACAAGCAAGTTAAACGTGGCTTCATGATTCAATTTCCCTAGCTGACCAAAACATCGAGAAATTGTACTTTAGCCGCCCGTTCTTAAATCAGTGGACGTCAAACAAGATGGATCCCGGTCTTGATAAATTTTTCTCTGTTCTCGGTGTTTTGATTTGCATTGTCGGTTCCGTCGGAAATCTATCCGTGCTGCTGGCCTTTCTCGTGCAGCGTCGTCTGAGAACGAAGGTCAATGGCCTTCTGGTGAGTTTGGTTGTCTCTGGTCTCCTGCTAACGGGAATCTCGATGCCTCTTGAGGTGGAACTGCATATTAGATCAGAATTCATTCACGGTCTCGTCACTTGCGAATTGATATACGCCACTCACCTTATAGCCTTAACATCTTCGTCGCTTAACCTGCTGGTCATCAGCATCTATCGCTACCTTACTATTGCATACCCGTTCTTCATGAACCGTGTAAGCCAAAACCACATCGCATTAACAATCACAGTGGTTTGGCTCTACTCAGGAATCACTAGTTTTTTGCCATTGATGGGCTGGCGGAGTGTTCCAACAAGTATTTCGGGCAATTTCTGTAATTTTTCCTTTGAGGTAGAATACATTCTTTTCGTCATGAGTGTAAACTGGTTGTTACCGGCGATGCTCGTTTTTGTTTTCTATGGACTGATCTTCCGAATCGCCCGAATTCAAGCCATCAAGATCCTAGAGCACCAAGTGCTGGCGGAATACGAGCGAGTTCGCAGTCCACTCATCAAGGGAGCTAAAACGTTGGCCAAGATTGCTGCTGTCTACATCATATGCTGGTTTCCTTACGTAATTTATGTCATCATCACAAACTCCCTTGGAAGGCATTTGTTACCTTATGAAGTGCATTATACGTTTGTATTCCTTTGTTATGCGAGCGCTGCGATAAACCCGATTTTGTATGGGTGGCTTCGTAACGATTTCCGAGAGGTGTTTAGTAAAAGTACTGCAAGAGCCTGCAGTTGGCCCCGGGAAGTATTCCAAAGCCTCGTTCGCTCGTTTCGTAGGATTATTGCATCTCTTTACGGAGATGGGAGAGAGAGTTCTTGGCAAAAGAAGGAAGGCGGGTACCGCTCGCATCGCAGGCGATCGGCATCTGGAAGTTCTTCAGCTTATCAACTACAAACCGCCGCTACTGTCGTTTGACCACAATTTTCTCAGTGGAAATGCACTGAAACCTTGTGAAAACTGAGAATTACTGAGTAAATTATCATAAACTCAAATAAGAGATCGAAAGAATAGACCCGAACGTGAGCGAAAACCAAAAGCTAACAAAAATGACGTTGATTTGGTTAAAGACAAACACACGGAAGTATATAATGTTAGAAACGTAAAAAGGAAGAAACGATAGAAAGAAGGAAAATGTCATGTTTTTTTTTATCCGTGGCTACTATATTGTGGTTGAACATTCGAGTGTAGAAAAAAAAATTAAAAGCACATTTATCATAATCGTATTCTTGTCAGACAAGAGGAAATCACTATCTTTCACCCACACGAAGTTATACACGCAAAGCAAAGCAGTCTTATGGCGTGATGACAGTATTTTAAGGTAAATGGGCCAAAATCCCAGTTTTTTTTTTCGCGTGGGGGGAAAAATACATTGTCTTTTATCTTCATTTTCTGTTGCAGAAAGAGTTAACGAGATAAGACTTTGATCTCTAAGCGGTTTACTCCGCAAGATACACTGATCGTCCCTCTTGAAGATATCTAAAATTTGTTTTCCTTTTTACCAAAGTTACACTGAGTCGGTAGTTGAGTTGTATCGGTAGAACTTCATCGCTTTTTTTTACGAGTAGCCATGTTCAACTAGCGTAGGACAGAAGCATCGGACAAATATTCGAGGTGGGAAATTTGAAATTATCCCTTTGATTGAATGGTGACATGGAAATCGTCATATGACAGTAAAACACAAAGACAACGAGATTAACTTCACTTCAACGAACGATTCAGTGACTTCAAATGTTTCTATTGAATTTTCTGGGTGATTTTCTCTTTATATTTAGTTAATGTCGGGTCGGAATGGAATATTTCTCGGCATTTATAAAATATAAACAGAGAGAGTAGTTTAAGGATTGGTAAGAAAAGCTGAATTAAAGCACCATTTAGGCAGTTTCTATTTTTCACTTTTTTTGAAACATATTGTCAATAACATCACGGGGAAGATCTTTAATTTAATTGTTTTCTTTATTAAATACAGCGGAGTGATATATATAGAGGCTCATTTTAAAGGCCACTTGCCGTAAAAAGTCTCAAAAACAGATCAGCGAAATAACCCTTTCCCTCTAAGAGTGTTTATCACTTAGTTTATACGTTGTGGTTCGATGAAGATGGTAAACAATACTGTGTTCGATAGCGTGTTTTTCTTAATGCCCTTTAAAAAGATGAAATTCTGGCGGAACGGTATTAAAAGAGTCACAACAAGAAGAAGCGTTAATTAATTAAAAGAAGAACTAGGACCTTAATTTACCTTTCGATAATTAATTTCACAATGGAGTAGAAAGTGTGGTAAATCCCTTAAATAACAGGATAACTGAAACTCAAATGTTTTATTTGAACTCAGTGGCGAAGATCGAAGAGTTCTTTATATAGTTTCTTCCTGAACAGGAAGCAAGATACTTGAATTATCATTTGTTGTCACCAAGAAGGAACAAACGAAACTAAGTAGATCTATAGCTTTCTGTTGTTTGCCGAAATAAATCATTCACAAGTTATTCCACAGGGAAATTTTGAATACACCTCTCTTCAGAAACTTAGTCTAAGAGTGGCCGCTGTTATTTGGAAAAATAATATAACAATACAAAGTCATACAATTCATCTATACAATGTTTCTCGTAGAAAATTAAAACATTTATAACATCGATCGAGTAACTTGCAAATCTTGATGTAATCACTAAATGAAAAGCAAAAAAGAAAAAAAAAGTTAGTCAAGAATAATTCAGCCGGGTCACCTAAAGTCAATTTTTGGAAAATACCTGTTCGAAACACGATTTTAGATGTAGAATTTTCGGAACATTTGTTGTAAAATTTCTTGCTGGCCTGCCTCTCCTAGGATTTTCGAACATCTAGAAAAGGGTATAATATAATTGCCCATTTTTAACGGATTTTTACAGTGAAAAGCTCACCTAGAATTTTCGGTAGCCTTTTTTCTGACTGAAATTTTCAAAAAGGTAAGTTTTGATCCCTACAATTTTCGGATCACTAGACTTTCAGCTCGGAAATCCGAACAGATGAAGAATTTTTAGGGAATAAAAGTATGCCTATATCTACCGTTTAAATACTAAAACACGTTCAACAACGCTATGTTTAAGTGGTTTTGAACTATATTCTCGTAGGGTGCCCCTGATTCAGGAAGATCGAGGGAATGCAAACTGAAGATTCACTTTGCTAAAGCAGCTTTCGAAATGGAAATTCACGATATAAAATAAAAAATTCAGAATATTAAAATCCTCTTCTATTTCTCAGGAAAAATTCAGCGGGTCATGCAGAGAAAAATTCTTCTATCATGTTTTGCCTATAACTAACGCCTTGTACGAAATGTCAAGAGAGGACATGTTCGGTGAGTGTTAATCAGTTAGTTTCTTACAGCACCGACGACGTTTGGATTAAAACAATGTTCGTATTAAGTCCTTTTTCGCAGAAAAAGGATTGCTCGTTCTCTTTTCTTAATAGGATTTGCGGACAAAAAGGATGCAAAATAATCTTTTCTTTTGTAGAGATACAACCACGAAAAAAACAATCCATTGACTCCCCATCGCTTCCTGTCGATGTTTGAAACTACTTGTATTCTTTCACTCGCGAGTGGTTATTAGCTTTATTAGATTTTGTAAAGTTCATGTACATAAGAAAATTTTGGTCTTGGTTAAGTAAACGAAAAATATGACAAGTGCCATATTTTACATATTCATTACCAAGGGATACGGTATAGCATGGAAAAATTACTACAGTCGACTCCCGATAACTCGAACCTTCAAGGGAAATCGGAAAAGGTTCGGAGTTAAAGAGATTTTGGGGCAAATAACTGGAGAATAAAAAAAAATTGTTTTTTACTGTACACGGAACATTTGTCAGGGGCACACATTTTCCATAGCTTTAGGAAGGCTAAAAATTTCTAGATGACCTTTCCATTTAATATGTACAATTTTCGTAGCATATCTAATAAATTTCCTACGATTTTTTTAAAGTTTAATTTCGCATTTTAATCCCCAAGTTAGGCTATTTTTTGTAGAAAAAGGAAACCTAAAATTTTCGGATTCGAAAATGCGACGGAGAGAAGAATCAGAAAAAATATCAATTTCGTAAAACTTAAATTGCATCTAAAATTTTCGGGAAAATAATACCGAAGCCCTTGTAATTTCGAAAAGACTCAAATTGCCCAAGGACGACTGAACAGATACAAATTTTAAAGCGCCTCTTAGAACGCATTTCTAGAGATCTAAAAGTACTCTAGATAGCCTAAAAAGTGTTTTCAATGCATTTAGGAGGAAACCGTCGTTGGGTGCCCCTGATTTGTACATTAAATTGTGGGAATGTCAAGCTAAAATTGAACGATACTTCTAGATTATAAATCAGGACGTAACGTAACTGAAAACAGGGCCTTAAGTAGAGCCAAGCATGTGGTTTGTTGTTTCGATCGAACAGTAAAGATTTGTAAGAATCAACACTAGCCTCCTCAAACAACTGTATGTTTGCAACACGTCAATGGAAAATTCAGACTGCAGCACACTGTTTTTTTTTTCCTTACTTGTTAAGCGCTCAAAACATGTTTCGAGCTATCGAGGGTAAACTTCCCTGTGATCTGAAGGGAAACAAAAATTAATTCGAGTTATCAGAAGGTTCTAATTATCGAGCTAGGGTTCGAGTTACCGACGTTAAAATTGAAGTAAATATATGGAGAAAGTCCAGGGGAAATGGGTTTTAGTTCGAGTCGGCGCGAGGTTCGAGTAAGCGAGGGTTCGAGTTAATGGAGTCAACAGCATTGTTCAGAGCAGTTTCGGTAGTCTAGATCTCGACGAGTGGCCAAAAACAAATTGAACTTTATTTGAAAACTGTAGATTTGCAAAAGCCCATGTTTCTAATCAAACGACAACCTGGTCCGGTGGGCGGTTAACTGTAACCATAAAATTTTTGTTTGACTTTATAATGAGAGTGTAGCATGGACGAAGGCGAAGACATGTCTCTTCTGAGTAAAGGGGTTGTCTTCTTTTAATATAAGTAACGTCTTCCAGTCAGTGCTTGTATTAAATGGAAATATATTTTTATTTTGTCTCTCTAACAAAAGCCGACGGATAACTTATCCCTAGAGATCGAGGATACTATAAAGCTCGTCCTACGCTGGGCTGCCTAAATATTTACAAAGTTAACATAGCATTTAAGCCCAAAACCCGTTTACAGTGAAAAGAAGGCTATAATTGGAGCTCACATTTGTGTGAAAGGACGTATAAAAAACTGGGTGTATCCGTATGCGAATTTTAGCACTGGTTTTATGGATTAATTAGGCCATAAAAGTATCCAATTAGGTGGAGCTAATGGGGTGCAAGGGTGATGGCGCAGTGGGATGCGATGAGGACTTGCCTCCCACCAGTTGTGACCCGGTTCAAATCCAGGCGTCGACGCCATATATGGGTTGCGTTCGTTGTTGCTTCTCTTCTTTTCTCCGCCCATTCCCGTTTTCCACTTTCCTCAAAAACAAACATTTCCGAATTTATATTCGATTAGGAATAAAGTCGACGAAGGACTCTGACTAATGTATTTATTGTTAGAGTTCTTCTTATACTGATTTTCCTCCTTAGGTGCTTTTCTGATCATCTGATTATCTCTTAAACATCTTAACATTCATAAAATCATGGACCAATCGAGTGCTAACGTTGTCTGGCAGGAAATCTAGTACGTGTTGTTAAGCTGACGGAAAATCTTGCTAAGTATGAAATTCTTAAATTGATTTCATACCGGGCATAAAACTAGTCTAGATTTAACTCATTTTCATCCTGGGCATGAAATTTAATATGCTTACGCCAACTAATGTCTAGCATCAAATCTAGATTTAGCTCAACTTCTGATTCATGCATGCTGGGTTTAAAAGCCCTCTCAGTTTTACATCAATGCCATGCCGGGCTAGTTGACATTAAACGCAGATTTAGCTCAACAACACGGTTGCAAACTAGCTTTGGTCTCGTAGGACCAAACTAGCTTTGGTCCTACGAGACATAACTGTTGCTCCGGTGATATTATATTATATATATTTTTTATGAAATTCAGTTCAAAAGGCGCGTCCGCACAGCAAACTAAAAAAATTTTGCTAATCAGGCTGAAAGCTAACCATGGAAGCAATTATAAAAACACGTGCTGGTTGGAAAACGAAAGGGACAACTGCCAGCTGAACTGCCAGAATAAAAAAAACAGAATCCCAAAAACTCTTTATCTCAGAGCTGACACATGCTTAAAAATGAAAGAAATAAGCGAGACGTGTAAACAACAACTCAGCACTCGGTTTTTCATTAAGGACGCGAAATCCTTTATTTAATCATCTGGGCAGAAACATAGACAAGTTGGAAACTGAACAGACACTGATGTCAACCTCAAGATCCACGAGGCTCATATGGCGTTTGTAAATATATAATTGAGGTTTTGTTGAAAAGATTCAAAGTAAACAAACGGTGTGTTTCTTCATGGATCAAAGACCTGATATCTACAAAGCATTAAATAATTTCAAAAAGCATCAAGGGACTCTACAGTTTAAATGGTCAAACAGAGTTTGCAACGCTGAGGTTTGGCAGAGATCTCGAAAAATGTCTGAGAAAGATGCTATTTGAAAAGGAAAGTGAAAATGGCTTGATCATTTGTCACACCTACTACAAAAGCTGGTGTCCAGCATAACAGGGCAGCCTTCGTGCTAGCTAAGGGAATTTGTTCACAGGACAATATCGATATCCTCCCTTGCAGCAGTGGTTACAGTGCGACTATTCGAACCGGGGTACTTGGAAGAACTGAAGATCTAGATTGTCCAATCACGACGATTTGTGAAAACAAAAGATTTTTGGCCAAATGGACCAGTAAAATTTAAAGTTCAGCTTTGCAACCGTTGAAAACTTTAACACCGTTTGATCTAACCTGACCTCTCAGGAAACAGCTCTCAAATCTATGAACATTATTTCTCCGCTTGCCTAAAAACTGGTTGATAATTTTTGTTTTTCAGAAATCGTTGTGATTGGACAACCTTTTTCCAACTCAGGTAAATTAAGGCATGGGCCCCCAAAGATTCAGTCAAGAAGTGATGGGGAGTTGTGTATCTCTGAGAACTTAAGCATTAGAAAGATGAGACTTTGCCAAATAGATACATGTGTGGTTTCTGTCAATTTGTTATTTGTTTTTCAATTATGCAAATGTTGTCACGTGACTCCACGCGACCAGAAAACAATAAAAAGTTTTTAAATAAAAATTGCAACACTTTTTGTTGTGAGTTATTAAACAGGACTGGTTTAGGACAATGTTTAATGCAAGCATCTACAAAACTGTGCTTGGCCTTTAGTGAATTTTCTAGTGTTTTAGAAAATAAACGGTTTTCTCTACTAGACCCAGTCCCCCAAGGAAATTTTATCCGATCTTAACGCCTTTGCTCTTAAAAGTCTAAAAAAGACCAAGCTCAGAAGTGATATATTAAACGGCCTTAACATTATCCAAATGGTAAAATAATTGAGGACACACGAAGAAGTATTGCCGTTTCCAGAACAAGCTTTTTCAGCCGATGAAGGTCACGTGACCTAATTTGCATAATTTTACAGCACGAACTAAAAGTGTGGGCAGCTGGCAAAGTTTTATGTGTCTACATCTAAATCTCTTAGATGTAGACCACCCCGTCACTTTTGAATTGAGCAACTTGAGGCAAATTGAGGCCCATGCCTTAATTTACCTGCACTGTAAGATTATAGGGAAATAGTATCTGACAGAGAGCAAAGCATATAGGAGAGAAGCTTACGGAAAGAGATTGTCAATAGCCTATGCAACAACATCCACCAAACATTATTATAGCTTTTAAAACAGTCATATACTGACCGACTCTGAGTCAAGCCTCTAACTTGGTGTTTTCCGGTCAACTAGCCAACGACGACTCGAGGGTGTTTACGTTTAGTTGGTGGAATTCTCAGCGTTGCTCGGTAATGTTGGCTACTAGAGTTCTGAAGCACCAAGGAAACGTTTTTAAACTCAGTGATAAAATTTCAAGATAAATTTAGTGGTGTTATAGTTGCAAAGTTATAAGTGCACTGCTGTCTCATACCAAAACACCTTTATTAGCAGTTGACAGAAATACCCGCCAAAAAAAAACTGCAGCAAGCAAAGGCAGAAGAAGGAGACTAGTGTAATGAGTGAATTAAGGTAAAATGCTTTATTGCTCGAGAGCAGCAGGTTAAACCTCATACCAATGTAAAAAAACTAAGGTAGTAGTGGATGCAGAACGAAGAGAAGGCCTCGCACGCCGTATCCTGTTATGGGAACTAAAAAATTTACTGACGTTGAACTCACAGTATCGTTAGAGAAACTGAAAAGGTTTTACTGGGGACTGGAGCCTTAAGATTGAGGACTTAGCTACAGCTGTTATGGCCCTGTTAACATAGAACCTTTACTTTTCACTCTTAGGTGTTAGCCGATGTCGATTTATTTGGTTCAGCAAATTAAATAGGCAATTGTAAGTTGACACAAGACAAAAAGTAGAACACTCCAGATGCCAAACAACCAGTCTCCAAAGACTGTCTTTCCTTCGTACCCCTCAGAAGACCCCCACCTTTCAGTTGACCCTTCCCCCCAGCTACAGACTTGTCCACATTGATTGAACTCAAACTCTTTTCCTAACGCCAAAACGATCCATCACCATTGTTTGGTGTACTTTGGTGATCTATGATCGCTACCAGATTACAGGTATACATATATAGCGATTGTGGTTGAGCGTAATCAGAAAAAAATTTCTGCAACAATTCTCTTATTTTACATGTAATATTGTTCATGGCAATTGTTGTAATTTCAGTATTTGGTATGCAAAATCTTTGAAATTTCACCGCTTTGCATGGGAAATCTTGAAATTTCAACTTACAGTTTTATGCTACATCTTAAAATTTAAATTTTCTGTCCAACAAATCTTGAAATTTCAATACTCTGCATTTCAGATCTTGAAGTTTTATGCCAAAATCCTGAATTTTCAATTTCTGGCATACCGATCTTGAATATTCAGTACAATTTTCAATAAAACGTGTAATATCAACTTTAATTTTCTGCAGTTGAAATCTTCAAGTTTTATGATTCTACATGCCGTATCCTGAAGTTTCAATATTTGGCATGATATATTCAAGTTTCGATATAAATTATATATCATCATTATTTTGCATGCAAAATCTTGTAACTTTGATATAAGCTTGCTTGCTTACTTGCTTATTTCGAGCGAACTCGAACTGAAATTAAGCGTAATCAGAAAATTGATATGAGCTATATGCAGAATATTTTTTCCCTGTCTGCAGAGGTCTCTCACGACGAGGCAAAAATGCCTCTTTTTTGCCTCGTCGTGAGAGACGACCGCTGCTAGCAGGGAAAATGTTTTTTTGCAGAATATTAACTGATATTCTGCTAAAAAAGTTTCAGTATTCATCATGCCAAATTTCACTATTTGAGCAATTAAAACTTGAAGTTTCCATTGTCAATGCCAGTCCTTGGTACTTCGATATTCTGCAGGTCAAATCTGAAATTTTAATATTTAGCATGTTACATCTTGGAATTCAAATATTCTGCATACAAAATCAAGTCTTGAACTTTGAATACTTTGACATGCAAAATATTCAGCTCTCAATAGTTCTGCCAGTCAAATCTTTAAGTTTTATGATTGCATGTCAAATCTCAAAATTGCGATATTTGGCATGCAAATCTTGAGATTTCAGAATCTTGAAATATCCCGTATGAAAAAATATTGGAATTTTGAGAATTGGCATGCTCATCTTTATATTCAATATTCGTTATGCCAAATATTAACCTTGAAATTTAAATATTCTGATTGCAGAACCTCCAAATTCTTAAGATTGTGCCTAAACCAAGTCCTAAAATTTCAAAATTATAGATGCGCAACCTTGAATTTTCAATATTTTGCATATCAAATGTTAGTTAAAAAGCGACAATATCACTGCATGCTCTTAATTATTTGGCGTACCAGATCTTAAATTTCAATATTCAGCAAGCTTAACAATGAGACTTCAGTATTTGGCACGCAATTTTACCTGGAAATTTCAATATACGTGGCATTCCAAATCTTAAAACATCAAATTCTCTGGATGCTTAACCTTGAAATTGCACTATTCTTAATGCTAAATTTTGAAGCGTCAATATCCTGCATAACAAATGTTTATTAATTTGAGTATTCGGCAGTCATTCTACATGCGAAATCTTGCAACGCCAATTTCTGGCATTATAAATCCTAATGCATCAATATTCGGCATGCTAAATCTTACGCCAAATCATAAATCATTACTATATTGCATGCGATACCATAAAGTTCCAATATAATTTTCAAGCATGCCAGATTTTGAAATTTCAATACAATGGATGTCAGATCTTAAAATCGGTTAAATATTTTGTTGGTAAATCTTGAAATTTCATCATTACGGAATACAAAATCTAATACTCAACATGTAGTCTAATGCCACAATGTTTCAACTTTCTAGCGAACTTGAAATTTTCAACATTTGGCATGCCATTTTTGGAATTTCAATATTCTGCCTGTCAAATCTTGTGATTTCAATTTTCTGCGTGTCAAATTTCATAACGTTAGTATTTGTCATATTAAATCTTGGAATTTACTACTTTCATATAGATCGTAATGCACCTTGTTCCCCCCCCCCCCCAAATTTTGCAAAACCATTGTTTCCAATTTCTCCTGGGTGGTGTTACAGTCGTCCCAAGAGAAATCATAGACAATAGTTATGCAAAACTTTGGGGGGTAAACAAGATGCATTATGGTCTATGTCAAAATGGTGAATTTACAAGTTCTGCATGCCAAATCTTGAAATGTAAATATGTGGCATACGAAGTTATTCGGCATGCCAAATCATGAAATTTCAGTATTCCTCATACTATAAGGGGTGATGCTCGATATACCAAGTCAATATACGCACTATTGTCAAGTATATATACACTATTGTCTCGTTCTATTGTGTGGAGTTTATCAGGGTGTTTATTGTGTTATTGTGTAAGGGCTAGGGATCATTGTTATGTTTTTTTGTTACGTCACTCGAGACTGGCTATTCACTTGGTATATAGTGCACCAGCCGCTAAAAGTTAAAACTTTAGTCTTTGGCAAGCTAAATAGTGAAAGTTCATTAATTTACTCAAAGGAAATGAACAAATCTTGAAATTTTAATGTTCCTCATGCGTAATCTTAAAATTTCAATTTTTTGTGTGTTTTAAAAGCGTTAAAATTTCAACAGTCTCTATGGGAAGTCTAGAAATTCAGCATTCTGCATGCCATCTTGAAATGTCAATTTTCTACATGTCAAATATTGAAGTATCAATATCTTGTGTATACCAAATATTGCAATTTCAAGATTTGGCAACCCACCTGTTGTTCCGCAGTCACTCTGATAGTTCAAGGTAAATAACTCACCTTATTATATGGAGGAGAGTGTTTTACTGGGAACTAAACCACTCGTAGATTCCATACGCCACTTCATCCGGGACCCGAGTGGCGTATTTTCCGTAAGCCACCTTTGTGAGTGTCGTATCGTTCAATGACGTCACGATTCCCGCATTTTGCTTTTGTTGAATTGGTTTCTCCATATAATAAAAAGAACATTACACGTTAGCTCGAAGATATGAATTTTATGTTCTCGTGGCAAGAACAATATCTCACTCGTTCGCTTCGCTCACTCGTGAGATATTGTTCTTGCCACTCGAACATAAAATTCATATCTTCTCGCCACCGTGTAATATCCTCTACATATTTGCGAACCATTCTAAATCTACTGGAGCTCAACTGTCGTTGCTTTTGGAAATCATTCTGTGAGGTAATATAATAAAAAGTATGACTGGAATCTGGATTGGCAGGTAAGAACCGTAACAACGTGCGGGGTTCCGGATGAAGAAATCTTGGTCGGGATCCCCCTATTTGGGGAACACCGAAGCTGGATAAACCTTACGTGTGAACGCACACGTCAACATTTTCACCAAGCTGGAATTAAATTGGTCGGGGAACGTGAGTAAACCTGGCCATGCCAACAACGGCCTTCAAAATTTATTTGATAGTTTTTGTTTATGTCGGCGTGAAATACCAGTAACAATTACCAACTGCCTTCGTTGCCCGTGAACTCAGCCATTTTTTTTTCGCGATCAAAGACATTTTTTCAAATGAAAGCCTAAAAGAATTATTAGCTCTGATTAAAACCCTCGGCGCATGCTCAGCTCTGACACTTCTTGCACGCGCGCGAGGCCTAAGGAAACGGGCACGAAACCCCCGACAGTTTGTTTGTAGGGATGAGCTACTTTGACGATCACTCGCATCATTCCTAATACAGAAAGATTCAGAGGAGGCCTTTGAGGTGGCCAATGAACGGGCTGGGCCTCGCGAATAGAAGGTCAGAGAGATACGAGCTCCACGAAAGTCTGTTCACAGTAAAGAACTTCGTAGTTAATAATACCTTTCGATCTCATTGCTGTGAAAATGTTTGTCCCCGACTGCTGGCTGATTTTAACAAGTGTTTGCCGATGTGCAAGGCTACAAGGCAGAAATTAGCCTCTAAGTTTTTAATAATGATCATCATGCCGGAAAACGTCAAAGGAGGAGAAGAGTGGGGCACTACAATTGAAGAGCTGGGCTGGCTAGTTGGCTAGCTGTAATTCAGCTGACATGTGTTGCAAACATCCTTAAGAACATAGGAGAACCCTTGTACGGTCCTGGAGTATTAAAGTACCTGTTTTGTTTTCAAGTTTGTTTGAAAATCTTCTCTCATCGTATATTTGGGAGAAATAGATATGATCCTTCAGTCTGAGTATCAGGCGTAAAATCTCCTCTTCCATAACCCCTAAGAAAGGCATGATACTTTGTTTATGTAAATGACGTCACAAAGTCTGGTAATCATCCCTAATCAGTAGTTATTATGGCCCTCCTGGCGACCAAAACTTGAAATTTCCACTTTTTTCATGCCATATCTTGCCGGAATGTCAAAATCTTGCCTTCCAAAATTTGGATTTCAATATTCTATATGTCAAATCTCATAACCTTAGTATTTGGCAT
This sequence comes from Porites lobata, assembly GCA_942486035.1. Lineage (NCBI taxonomy): Eukaryota > Metazoa > Cnidaria > Anthozoa > Scleractinia > Poritidae > Porites > Porites lobata. Next base: position 790,344 of record CALNXK010000081.1, read on the forward strand.
GGTAAATCTTGGAATTTAAACGTTCTGCATGCGAAATCTTGAAATTTCAATATCTGGCATACGAAAATATTCGGCATGTCAAATCTTGAAGTTTTATTTTTCTGCTGTAAATCTCAAAATTTCAACATTTGGCATGCCAAAATCTTGATACTAAGGCTAACGACCGTTTGTTTTTACGAATGACGTCACAACGACCTGTAATTATCCCTAATAGTCGTTACAAGCCCTTTAATTAGAAACAGAGGTATCATTGATAGGAAGTTTAAATCATTATTCCTTTAATATGAGCTCCCCTAGTGAGAAAGTAGGAACATCTTTGTTTGAAACAATCAAAGAGAAGGACAATAACATAAGCCCTCCCTGTTAAAAATAAACTTTTCACATCTCAGTGATTTAGTTTGGAACGCTTGTTTCCCCGAAACGCCTCGTTGGAGAGATTGAATCTCGTGGTTCCATCGCACTTTTCGGCTAGACTGCAGCGGGGAATTATTTTATTATTCTCGTGGAGTTGATTTTTTTATTAGCTAAGGAGAAACAAAGCCTCCAGATTCAGAAAAACAAAACCATCGCACTTATGTAAAGATGTTTTGTCAAAATAAGATAATATATGGGAGGTAAATTAGTGATATTCATCTAGATGTAGGCCTAATTAACTTTGCGTGAGTAATTTAGCGTGAAAGGACAGTATCACTTAAATAAGGGTCTAAAACAGAAAAATGAAGAAAGAAAGATTCTTCTGTAGAAACTTTTATCTTCATTGAAAGAAAGATTAAATAAACGAGCAGTTATAGCGCTTAACTTGATAACGAAAAACGTGAAAAAGCGAAATCAAATAATGAATTCAACTCATTTGTTTTTTTACGGGAAAACGATATTCGTGACTTGACATGACTTGACTGTTGAAGTGCTTCGCTTTCTGGCGGGGGAGCCGTTGCTTAGCATTAATTGCCGCTCAAGTATCGTTCTTTGTTTTTCTCCCTCTCGATAATTGAACTGTATGTTTGTTTTACGTCAGTCCATGTTTCTCTGTATACTTCGGTGGAAAACACTGACGTTGTCTACCACATTCATTCGCGCAATTAACATAGTTTAAACATTTTTTATTTTCGAAGTTATTAGTCAACGGAATGCCTTCAGGCAATTAAAATACAGGTGGAACAGGGTTCGTGGTTTGATCTCCACTCTGTACTTTAAGTTTTATATAGTGACTGTATTTTAATAAACTTTATTATCGGACATAAAGAAAATTCTAGCGTGGCCGAAAATATTTGAATTGGACACGTGACTTCCGGGAGAGTTTATTTCAAAGTTCGTCACCCGGATGTGGAACATATGTTTGGCCCCTTGGCGGGAAGCACAATTGAAAATGCGCATTTTATAAAGAATTATTGAAAATAAGCGTCGGCTCCGTTTGTGTGATTTATGAGTAGCGCTTAGAAACACTACTACGCGTTCGTTTGGACAGTCAAAATAACCCCAGCAAAGGGAACTTCAGTAAGAAACTAACTCGCGCCGAATGGATCTCGCTACCGATGACTCTCTTGGGAGATTTTATGTACCTCCCAGCCGTGTACCGCTCGAAAAGACGAGGAGAATCTACTAAGGAGCTCTCTTTCATCTTAAGAGGGTATGTATGGACTTTACTTACTGGACTAATTTTAAAGTGTTCTGAGAAAATAGAAAATTAATAACTACACGAAATCTAAACTTGAAATCTACAGTTAAAATTCCGGCTCCGTTTCACATAAAAATATTTAATTTGCATGCGGCTCCATGACCGACATATGTCAGTATTCTTTGTCTCACAAACGAAAGTAGTGCGAGACGAAATTTTGAGAGCTTCTCGCTCATGGTCACATCTCTAACAAAGACGCGCAATCGTTTGTGTCCGCGTGTGTTCTACATGAAAACTCAACCTCATCCTTAAATACACACAATATAATGAGTGAAACATCCAACTAATACGTACGTCAAAGAATATTAATAATAATCTATAATCAGGAAACGTTGGCTAAAGTGACAACCGTGAATTTATTATACCTTTTCGCCGTCCAGTAGAGTATTATCATTTTGTCGCTTTCGTTCACCGTAAAGCCTAAATATGGCGCATTTTCTACATCAGAGAATAGAGTATGATTTTTGCCAAGCGCGATGTTTTGTGATATTACACGTTTTTTTGTCAAGAGCTGACAGCCAGTTACAAAGGCCACAAAATGAAAAGAAATTTCATGTTCATTATCAGTGTTGTCTTTGCTTGGTTGATTTCATTATTCAGTTTAAGACAAAGTTGGGATAGGTGTATTTGGTTTATCGCGTGTTCTAACGTCTCTCTTTACTCTGCAGTTGTCGGGTCATTACTAGCACGTTATCTCAATGGCTCGTCTGTCAACTGTTGGAATATTTTTTTCAAAGCGATAGTTAGTAAATCAAGATTGAAAAACGCCACCGAAAACGTTTAGTTTCCATCTTATTGTTTTAGCAGTGTCAATGAACACAAGACGTTATAATTACCAAAGTGTTGATAAAATGAAATATCTTCCGCCATGGCGCGAAGTCAAAAAGACTGATTGCGACCTAGAAATAATTATGCTAAAGCAACACCTTTACAAAGGAATAATGTTGACAAAAAATGATTTATAGACTCGCTTTTACAGGGATATCCTGGTTTTTAATCTATTAAATTCTATTCAAGAACAGTATTTAGCTTTCTACCCATGGGTTTCATAGCTGCTTCTTAAATAAAACCGAGAGCAGAAAAGGAAAATACATTGCCATGGAGAAAACCTACAGAGTATAACAAACACAAACGTTATTTTGCTTTCGCATTTTAACTAGACAAAGCAACATACAAAATCAATTTAAGGAATATTCTAGAACTTTAAATTATTTGAATTAAAATGTAGGCCGGTGGTTGCTGTACTATGGGCGTTTTTTTCTTTTGAGAGAATGGAAGTGTGCAATAAACAATTCGAAAAAACTCCAAGGCAAAGTTCAGTTCGCTGTAGTGGACCTAAAAAATGATTTCATAGTAATTATTTGACGCAACAGTTTCGTTCACTTATTGTTATATGCGTCTTACGCCGCGGAACAGGATGATACAAAATATAATGAGCACGCGGAGATCCAAATTCAAAGATAAAGCAAAGCGTGATCGAGAATTTTACATAAATCGCGATCGGGTTTATTTCGGGAAATATCAATGCGGCCGAGTTAAAAAAACAAACACTCAGTGATGAAATACTATGCAATGAGGCAAATGTTTTGTCGTTGAATGCCAAACGATTAATAGAATGCTTTCCTTGCTTACTATTCTCCATAGCATTGAGTCAAAATTTCTTTCAGCCATTCTTTTCTTCCGTGGTTATATATTACTTAAACGAATAGGCGGAGATTATATTAAAAAGGACTGTTTTTAGTTGAGTAATAAATAATTTAGGTCGCCCAAATAGGTTCGATTCAGTGCTCTGAGATCGTTGCTACAACAAGGTCTCAACATGGCCAAAACTAACGGTCAAAACAGTTTCATAATTCCCATAGTGACCACAGTCTGCAAGTGCGCTTTGGGAAGGTCTCTAACTCCGAAACCGCGAACAAAAGGTTGTCGTTCACAAATATTCCAAGGTGGAAACACGCTTTCATGCAAATTTAAGTTAGTGAGATTCCAAGCGGAGAATAAGGCATTTATACATGTGTTTTCTGGTGGCAGTATTGAATTCGAGAGGCGTTGACTTTCTCTTTCTTTAATTTAGTGATGTGCTCAGGTTGCATGGAATTAACCAAGGCATTACATCGGCACCGTTTGGTTTTGCAAATTACATCAATGACATTTTATCAGAATATTTCAGTTCGATGAAAATGATCGAAGAGACTCCTGTCACTTGCTCAGTAGTAGCAAAGCTGAAAGAAAATTAAAATGAATTTACCTTATATTTATTCTATTCAACTTCTTTCCGGCCACTGGATCACAGAAATGAACGAAAAAAAAAAAAAAAAATGAACGGCCTATGAATTAAACCAACCGCTTGCAATGGTAACGGCCGTAGCTTGTTCTAGCGTTCATCTCAGTCGCGGTGGAAAGTTTAAAAAATACTTCCACTGTTATGTCTGTTATCTATCGCCAACGTGAAGGGTGAACCAACAGGAAGTTCGGGCTTTCATGCAGTAATACTGAGGAGTTATCCACTTTGGTAATACCATGAAGTTTCGCGAAGTTTGATTCAATATTTTCTTACTGAGTAGTTGCAACCTAGCTTTATGACTATTTTAGCTGCGGTAGGACTTTGCAAAATCTGACGATATTTATTGGCCTAGCTAACCCCAGGCTTACAGAGCCCTGAGCCATCAAACGAACACTACGTGTACTCAAGAGAGAATACTCTAGGCACTGATAGAGCTTTGACCAGCCTTGTGTTACTAAGCAAGCCGAAGCCATTTTACTACTGCTGGAAATAAAAACGTTTCTCATGTGATTCTCATCCACAAGAGAGCTAAAATTTAGCCGTTTTTGGCCATGATACCGGTGAAACGAGCTAAGACAAACCAGTGCATGGCTGATGCGGAGGGAGGGCGGGACTCCCCGAATACATTCGTCTACCCAGAGGACGAATAGAATACAACATTCACCTCGTAGATAGAAAATGAAACCCCAATGAATGTGTTGCCAAACATGGGTCTCGTCCAAACCGACGAAATCTGGATCGGGCAAAATCAGGAGAAGAATGTGTAATAAGTCAACGAGAGCCAAGATTCCAAGCAGACTTTATTGCACAAAACAACATGGCTGACTCCCGTGAGAAGACAACCTTACCATGAATCATGGGTACTCATGTAACGTCAAAGCTTGTTGGGTAACACGCTCTCTTCTTCCTACAAAATCAAATAACTAATAACAATGTCTATAAAGCTAGAACACAACGATTGAACATGACGAAATGGACATGAACCGATACCGTCAGTAGTCCTATCTGCAAGCAATCTCACTTCTGCTAACGGTCAATATGGAGCGCGCTTGTTTTCAGCAATGGGTACTCTGCACCTAAAACAAGAAAGGAGTCTGAATTGAGTGTGACATCTGCGAACAGTCTGAATATCTGGCAGGGCGACGAATAGCTCGGCCACCACGAATTACAGTTTGAGGTTTAGGCAAACTGGGCGATGAAGTGACCGCGGATGACTGTGACGCTGTAGGTTGCAGAATGACAAGGCTATATGAAGGGAGAGACACAGTCTTATGACATTTATCAGCTGAAGGTGGTGAATGTGTTACAGGGGTCGGTGATGGAGTGGAGAGGGAACTTGCGGAGGGCCTTGTTGTTACAGGTACCAGTGATGAAGTAGATGAGAAACTTGCTGAAGTCCTTTGTGAGACGTGGAAGGTGGTGGCATGGCTGTTAGAGAGTTGGGTGATAGTTGTCAGGAAGACTTAGCTCAGCCCAGTTGTGAGATGGAGGGTCATCTGTGCGCTGAGGAGGAGCAAGCTGGACTTGGATCCAGTTTCGTCGGATTTGACTGATACCAGTGTCAATGAGGTAAGGACAAGAGTCAGCAGAACCCACCACTTTGCCTTGGATCCAGGTCTTGCTTGATGAGGCAGGTGGTGGCTTTGCGTACACATAGCTCCCAGCGAGAAGATCCTGGAGAGGTGCGCTTGCATGTTAGTCGTATGTATTCTTTTGCTTCAATTTACCCTGGATATGATCGGTTACCACTGTGTCACGCGGGAGCGAGAGAAAAGGTGTGTCCAGCAGAGGCAGTGTTGCTGACCGACAAAAGGGCTAAGTCTACACTATCGGCCGTGAGTCAAGATGTGTTTGGCTGACTTAACAGCAGCATCAGCTCGACCATTTAACTGCAACCAGTACGGGGAAGATGTGATGTGATTTAATTGGTACCTCTTGGCAAAAGTCTGAAATAGGTCAGAGGTGAACTGAGCGCCATTGTCTGTTATGAGGGTGTGTGGAATGCCATGCCGGCTGAAGTGCTACCTGGTAGCCTGGATGACTGAATGGTTGGGAGTCGATTTATTTCGTAAAAATCAGTGTAATGGTCAACTGTCACCAAATATGCAACACCCTTGAGTTCAAAGAGGTCTTGAGAGAGTTGGAGTGGCTCTAGAGGGTGTTGATGCGCATGTTGAGCACAGGTCGTTCGGAATTGGCACTCGTCTGTTATTTGACTGCTAAGGCCAGGCCAGAACACACAATTGCGAGCATGGCGGAGGGTAAACTCAGAACGCCGATTGGCTGCATGGAGTTTGCGCAAGAGCTTTTCTCGAAGGGAGGATGGGATGGTGAAGCGATCCTGCTTGAAAAGTACACCGTCATCCACAGTGAGTTAGTTATGTACAGACCAATATGGCTGTGCTAGCACAGCAACAACTTCGTTTGGCCATGAGTGGAGGGCAATCTGATCGGGATCTAAGGAAGCTGCAGCTCTAATGTACCGGAGGGTAGTATCTCGAAAACCAGGAAGGTTAGGTGTGGTGGACCCAAACTCCACTCGGTAGACTAACTCATCGTGGACTTGCTTATGAAATGTAGTGGCCCAAGGCGCTCGAGAAAGGGAGTCCGCAATGTGAAGTGAAGAGCCCTTTCGATACTCGCTGCAGGGCAAGGATCATGCTCTAGAGAAGACGCGGAGCAGAGGTTAGAGGGCGCTTGAACATAGTTTCTAGGGGTTGTTGATCGCTGTGAACCGTAATATCAGACTTGCCGAAAAGGAGCTGATCGAATTTGTGAAAGGCGTGAACAGTGGAAAGAGTTTCTTTTTCAATTTGAGCGTACCGCTGTTTAGTTGGAGAAAGCGAGCTGGAACTGTACTCGACTGGTTGCCATTGGATGTTGTTGGAGCCATTGGGATCAATGGCTGGTTGACACAGTGCGCACCTAAGTAATATTCCAAGGCATCTACTTGTGTGGCGGCTTTGCTGTGCTGCTCAGATCAGAGGAATTCCTGTTTAATGTGTTTGAGGTCACGGAGAGGGCGGATTACTTTGCTTAGATTTGGACAGAATTTGGCTAGGTAGGTGATGGTCCCCAAGAACCGGCGGGTAGTTGCCTTGTGTTGAGGTTGAGGCATGTCCAGAACAGCTGTTGCTATCTCCTTGCTCGGCTTAAGTCCCTCGGGGGTGACACGTGGTCCATGAACGGTGCCTTTCATTTTTGAACTGGATCTTGTGTGGGTTAAGTTTGAGGTTATGCTGGGAGAGGCGAGCTTGCAAGTTAAGAATAGTGCGATCATGATCCTTGGTGATATATTCTAAACATTCACCCTAACCGATGACAATGATATCGTCAGCGATGTTCACAACGCCTTTCATTCCACCCAGGACATCATAGAGACGACGATGAACTTGTTCAGGAGCCGAACGGATGCCAAATGGAAGTGGAGTCCAACGATAACGGCCCCACGGGGTGTACATGGTGGTCAGCAAAGAAGATTCGAGTGTTAACTCAATGGTTTGAAACGCATCCTTGATGTCAAAGACAAAGAAGATCATCGCTTGATGGAAACGGTGGATGTTTTCCTCAAGGGAAGGTATGGAGTAAACAGGTCGGATGATGGCCTTATTGACTGTTTGTGAGGGGTGCAAGCAAATTCTTACTTTGTCGGGTTTGTTGGCAGTTGCCGTACGCTGATCACGTACAACCATATAAAATATCCATGGGGTAGGTTGATTTACTAGGACTAGTTGACCGATTTGGATGAGGTTGTCCAACGCCTCATTGGTAATGGGTAGTTTAGGTGTGGCGTAGCGGTGGGAAGGTGCTTGGGAGGGCCTCACATCAGGATTGAGTGTTACGGAAAAGGGTTCACTCAGTTTGCCCAAGCCCTAAAACAGTTCTGGATTAGCCTGTTTGATATGATCTAATGATAACTCACCAAATGGAAGTGTTTCTGCTTGAATGTCTTCCATCTGTTTAGCTGTATCCACATCATATATAACTTATGATGCCCGTTAGGGTGCTGTCAGCCAGGCCCAAGAGAGAGGGTTAGTAGCGCTGGGCAGCTAATACAGGGTGTCCCAAAAGTTCGTTCCTCTACTTTATCAGTCTGTATTTCAGTACAATTGGACTTGGTAAGCAAATCACTGAAACAAAAGTTGTCTTTCAATCTAATTCACTATTTTCATACTGATGGTGCCATCTTTTGACTCGAATATTCGATTTGTGTACTTCCGCGCCAAAGGTGCCCGTGCGCGAGTATATTATCCAGCCACATATTTTTTGTATTTCATAGCCGAATTGCTCGAATTCCTTCCTTGTTTTTTGTGAATATCAAGAAAGATAAACTCCCTTAACGCAAAAACGTTCACCTAGTACGCGAGAGCATAAGCATGTATACTTCAATTTACTGGCTTATCTGTTGTAGAAACTGCTTAAAAATGGGAGAAATGGAGAAATGGAGGTTTTGAAGGCAAGAAACGAAGGGGAAGACCAAAAGTCCTGAATAAAGCAGCTAAAATAGTTTTAAAGAAAGCTAGATACAAAATAGGAGACTCGACGAGGAAGCTCTCACATAGTTAGCAATCCAGAAAGGGTCATGAAAAGGTGTTTGAAATGTTTAAATTCAATGGCCGCTGAGATGGCAAAAAAAACCCTCTGCTTAGTCTGCCAAGTAACGCCCAGCTCGCCTCAAATTTGAAAAGAAGTACAAAAGCATTGCTGTGGAAGGGGACGGGGATGATTATCTTTTTTGGATGAATGCCCAAAATAAGTTTTTTTCAGCTGTCTAAACCAAACAAATATTGTTTGGCGGTTGAACTGGCTCCTGCGCACCAGGTGATAAAAAAGCTCAAAATGGATCATATGTGGGTCTACACGCTGTATCCCACTTATCCCGGTTACTGAAATTCTGAATACATGTTTTCGATAGAGAAATAAACACCTTGTAGAAATTTCACGTATAAATAAAGTTTTGATCAAAAGTTATAGTGCATGAAATTAGAGGAACGAACTTTTGGGGCACCCTGTATTTGGAGAACAAAGATTTTGGAGAACAAAGATTTTCCTCGGTGAGTGCACTGGAGTGTGGCTTGTCCTGTGGTTGGGATGACGGTCTTGGGTTAGTCAAGGAGGCGAACAGGAGACGGGTTCACCTGGACTGGGAGAAGATTGTTCAAATCTGTGACATGTGTAGTATTACAGGAGCATCTCGAGTCAACCTGGAATCTGAGGTGTTTGGGAGATGATGGTTTGGCAGAAGGAGGGCTAAGGGCAAGGTCAACAAAGATACCCTTTGGTGAAGACGAGACTTGGAATACATCATGTGTGATGAAGTAAGTGGGTTGAGACTCACTGGGGAAATTCTGTTCCACATCAGATACCGCATTTGCAGATGACGCCTTGCAAAGCTGTTGCCAGTGCCTACGTTTGCCACAAGCATGGCAGGTGCCATTGGATGCGGGGCAGTGTCGACGTGAGGGATGTACTGCACGTCCACACCAAATGCAAGTGGAGCGAGCACCTTCAGTCGGAGGGCAGGTCGGACGCCGAGGCAGACGAGGAGGTAATTTTGGTTTGCTCCCAGCGGGTGTCACCTTGTATACGCTCTCCTCAAGATGTTGCAGTGTGATGAGTCCTTTTGAATGCTGGCCTCATAACCGCGAGCTTTAGAAATAACTTGGGCAAACGTGAGCGAGTTTAAATCAAGTTCATGAGAGATGATATCACTGCGAAAACGTGGAAATGCATCGTTTAAGCCAACAACAAAGTTGTCGCTTTGCAATCTATTATCTTCTGCTGAAGGAAAATTGCACTTCTGTTATTCCAAACGCATGAGCGTGTGCCACGCTTCGATTGACATTTGAAGTTTGAAGTAGGCGGCTGCTGTCGACTTGGTTTGATTTCGCTCAACGAAGTATTCTTTGCAAAAATTTTTAGACGTTAAGAGTAATTTCTGGAGGCAAGCAGTCGGCGGATCCAGGGGAGGGGCCCTAGGGGCCCGGCTCCCCTTATTTTTACACCAAACTGAGGTCCGAAAGGCCGAAAAAATTTTTTGGAGACCGGGCCTTCCCCTTATCTCAAGGTTTGGATGACCGGGCCCCCTCCTTATCTCAAGCTGAGTCTGGATCTGGCACTAGCAAGTGTGCTGTTTCTGAGCGACAAGTATGCCTGAAAGTTAAGAAAAATGAAATTTGAGCGGAACACGTTCATCAAAAACAAATAAACGACTTACCTTTGGTGCGACAGTTTGCTTTAATGGCTGGCACCCTACAAAAGAAAATATTCTTTCGTCTCGTGTCATCGTTTAGATGCAATAAGAGAGAGTGACAAAACAAACATCATGATAATTTCTTAACCGGAAACCACTTAGAAAGCAAGATAGAAACCACAAATCGACTTTAGGAACCATTTCCCATCGTTTTCATCAAACTTACGCGGACAAAAGCTGTCGAAAGTCCCGGCCCCGGAGGGAAAAGCTCGTATATCCTGCGTAGCAAGCGTTTCCGTTTAGTTTCGGAGCAAAAAAACCCCCGAGGAACGGGATTTTCGGTTTTTCGCGCGGTCTTTTACTTTGTTCCTCGTTCTTTACTCCTAAACCGCACCGAAACGTTTGCTACGCAGGCTAAAGCTCGTATCGCGCAAAGTTTCTGGCGCGAGATGCTTGGTAACCTCTCGCATTATTTTCACGGGCGCAAAGCCCGCCGGGAATTGCACTCCATCTGAATTTTTGTTGTTTTGGGAAGTTGTGTGAGTCAATATCGGAAATTAAGTCAAGTTTTTTTCAGTGTTAACCTTTTATAAACCATTGACTTCGGGTGGGGAGCTATTGGCACTTATGCAGGAATAGATTCTGCCAAAAATGACGATGTAGGAGTGGGTCTAGCGTGGATAGGAGCTCCTGTTTCGCCTTACACTTTGTTGTCATGGACGTGCTGTGTGGTTCAACTCCGAATGGAGTGGGATTTTGTAGTTCACTCTCCAGGTCGAGATGACGAACAGGGCCTATCCTCTTGAAATGTAAGTGTTTATATGTCTGTGTGCTTTTCATCGAAGCTTAGTTTTTCGATCGAAATATTCCGAATTTCGTCGCGATTGTGTACCCTGCAGGGTAATAGAATCCAGATCCGTACCGTGAAAAAATCAAATTAAGCTTATTGATACTACTTAGATCAGACGTAAACCGAGTTAATATTGTATAGGTTTAAGGTTTATCTGCCGTTATACTGAAGCAAGTAACTCTCTGTAGGTATTGTTGTAGAAATAATAATTCAGGAATTTATTAAGGAAGTCAATACAGTCTAGCATAATCTGCAGCTAGCAGATGATGAAATCGATCTTTCCAAAACTTAGAGCAAAATCGAATATTTCATTTGAATTGCTACAACTTGATATAGCTTGTCAAAACAGAATAATTCAGATTCAAATTTAGAATTTAGGAACTGCAAAGTTCAGTTGATTTGTTCCAAGATGGAACCGAAAATTACATTTCCACCCGTAGACTCATTTCAAAGTGTTGACTTTTTTTTTTACTTTTAGTACACTCACACCAATTTTTACGCTGATGCATTTAATAAATCTTATAACACAACTCTAAATTAAGGGCACTTTCTTAAGCTTATAAGGTTAAATAAGCCCTTATAGATACATCTGATTATTATTAATATTATTGCTATGTACATTTTTGGCATTATACCTGTATAATATGTAACATATGGAAGTTATTAATCATGTTAGTTGAAAACAACAATGTCCTCAACTGCCTTGAACATCAAGATGGCAAAGGAGGAGTACCTATTATGAATCACACTGACCTTTTTTTAGGCCATGAGGCGTCACAGGGGAAAATATTAGCCATTATGAACGTCTGTGTGGGAGACTATAAGTATTAGTTAACCTGGCAAAATCTCAACCTTTGAATGAATCAACTGTAATAAATGTTTTCAGGGTCCTTTCTGGGTAGGATCGTGCAGTAACGGTTAATTGAATGACCTTAATTGTACAAAAGGGTTCTCTGAAATCTGGTGTTGTTGAAATAATATAATATTGACCAGTATTCACTGATCCGAGAATAGAGGTCATAATATGATTTTGACAAGAGGCCAGATGAGCTTAAAAAATGAGAAAATGACTGCTTCTAGTTTCAAATAATAGTCACTAATCATGGAATCCAGAAGGAAGATCATGCATGATGCATTATGAAAATAGTAAATCATGCCTCACCTGCTTAGTTTGGACCAATTCATGCATCACGGAAAACCCCTTTGCTCCCAAAATATTAATGCCCAAATGCTTGTATGCCATTTGCATTTCTTTATTATTTTTGAACGATATTTTGCAATTCACTCGTGAAAGTAAGGTTGTATTAGGTCAGTGATAGGAAACATGAAATGATTACAAAACAAATCAAATAGAAATTATGATCCCTGTTTTAACTTGATAGAACTGTATATGTGACATTTTGTTAACTCTCTTGCTTTGAAGAGAGTAAATTGCTTATTTACCAGCACTACATGTAGCAGCTCTTGTGATGCACCTATCTTTTTACAAGTAGAAAACACAGTCTGCATGTTTACAACTTACTAGAATTTTTATTTCTCATAAGGCCAGGGTTTGAGCCAGAGTGCGAACTTGCAACATTCTTCCCCTTGCAGGATGATTTGTCCCTTAATAAAGTCAAAACTAAATGGAAGAAGTTTATGCAAATTCGTACCGATCAGATAACCAGGATGGAGTAATGGTTGAATGATCACAAAATTGCATAAAAACTGCCCTCGGTAACAGTCTAAGTACTTTTCGTCTAAATGTGCTGATGACAATTGACATTGAACCGGCCCTCCCTTAAGAAAGTTTGACTTTAATGTGGCTAATACAAGGAATATTTATGCTTTACAGTCAAACCAGGTCAAGCGTACCCCCCAAGAATACATTAATGAATTTATTATTCAAAAGTTGAATCCGTTGCTAGATGTAGATTTCAGATTGATCTCTGCTTTCTTGCATGTGTAATGAGCCGTGAATTCACACGCGAGGCAGTTATGAAATTTCTACCAGCTCCATTTTCCTGAAATTGATGTAAATGTCTTCTAAGAAGCTTAATCCATTCAAAGATTTCCAATCTGACCAAATACAGAGAAGTTCTCGTAAAATATTCACTGCTCATTACGCATGCAGAAATGCCGCTTTGAATTTGACACCAGGTACGGGAACGACTAACGGATTCATTTTTCAAATAATCAATTCATTAATAGAATCTTGAGGGGTACGCTTGACTTGGTTTGACTGTAAAAACTCTTTATGCTACAAACAGTTCACTTAGCAGTGTAAAGGAAAAGATGGAATCAAATTGTTTTATCCTAACTATCTTATTTAGTGTCTGCTATAAATTTGAGAACATGTTAAAAGTTTACATTTACTTAAATGGTGCATTAGACAGCAAGTTTGGTCACTGTTGGAGAATGAAAGTAGTAGACTCAGGGTAAATTTACAAACTGTAAAACTGAAATTAAATTAACAATTACCATTCCTGCTATATACATTTTTGTATGCTTAAATAAAGCAGCCATAGCATTGGAGTAAAATTGTTTTCTTTTTTTCTTGGGCAACAGAAAAATGCTTTATTGGATAGGAGAAAGGCAATGTAATAGAATATGTTCTGTCCCCTGCTGTTGCCTATTTGTCCCTTTGCAGGGCCACAGAGAGACAAATTGTCTCCTGAGGCAGTGAACATGGCTCAAACCCTGATAAGGCACAAGTAGTTTATGACCAATAGGACGAACAACTGCAGTCTTTCAGAAGCATTTCTTAAACAGCTTACCAAATAGAAAGATGGAAATGACCACTAAAACATGCCAATGATGGCTCCTTTTATTTTTCTTCTTCCTATACTAGCACATATACATGAGGTAAATCCCATTATTATCTGTTCAAAATATTTCACTGTTTCTATATAGGAGGCTGTTATGCACCTCGCCCTTCATTGCCCTCAGTGGATAACACTCTCCTTGATCTGCATAAATACTGGGAAAGGTGAATGAGTGAAAGAAGCTTCAAAGTTCAATGACTCTCTCGAGTAATAGATAAGAAAGTGATGATTTTTTGTTCCTCATTTCTTCTTTATTTCAATTTTTACCAGTCGCGGATTTGCTCACAGTAGTGTAGATGCACTCCGCCCTCTCCCTGAGAGACCAGAGGAATCACTGCCCCTGTCCTACATTGAGACAGTTCAGAGTGCTATCAGTAACTTCACACCTGACACCAGCGGCCAATCATCCCCTACCACTGACAATACCCCTAGTATAGTCAATGGACTGTCAGAATCGAATACGTGGTCAACTCATACTGGAATCCTCACTGGCCGGAGTACTTGTAGCGTGAATTCCTGGGGTAATGAAGATGTGAGTGAAGGCTTAAGTTTTGTATTAGGCTCTCTTCTTGGTTTTGTAATCAATATAATTATTTATTATATAGACATAAGTGTTTTACTGGAAAAATACCGCTCGTAAAATTCATAAAAACTACATCTGGGACCTGAGTGGTTTACTTTCCATAATCTCACGCATGAGTTTATTGATGACGTGGTTTCGGTAATTTCCCTCTATTATTTTATCAATGTCTTTTTGTCTATATAATAAAAACAACTTTACACGGCGGCTTGAAGATATGATGTTTATTTTCTCATGGCAAAAACAATATTTTACTCACTCGCTGCTCTCATTCATAAAATATTGTTTTGCCACTCACACCACCATGTAAAATCCTCTATATACTCTTTGGATTGAATGGTGCATGTTGCGGTTACAGGTCAAAATAATATTATATTCAGGTGAAATTTTTTTAACCAAGATTTATTCTCAATTTCCTTTGTTTCTTAGTCTTAATTCATGAATAATGAGGGCTAGGAGACAAAGGAAATAGAGAATAAACTTAGGTTAAGAAATTATAACCTGAATTTAATTTTGACCTATAACCTGTACAGTGTACATGCATGATCAATATCAAGGCAGTGCTCTAGCAGTATCTGGTGGCACCAGGTGCCATACTTTTGGCCTTGGCAACGAGGAAGTCGTAGTTCTTTTCATAGAAATCATATGCTGGGCATCCTGGATTTCACAGGCTCAGAGCACTAGGCTCTCTTTAATATAGTATTGCCCCTGTTTATGTTTGTATTATTTGTATTTTATTTATTTTCTCCATTTAGGTTATTTTACAAGCCATTTATATTATATTACACTAGAGATTTGAATATATTATTCATAAGATTTAAATATCGGATTACAAGAATAAATGGAGAAGGGAAAGATATAGTGAAACTAATTACATGCCCCTTGATTACATTACAGTTTAATTTATTTAGGATAAAAGAGATAAAAAGAGAAGTATATTAAGTATGAAATATAAATTGTAAGAGAGAGGAAAAAGGAAAGTACACAAAAATGTAGAACACTCGAGAGTCGGTGTGATGATGCTTAATACTAAGCAAGGTACTACTACTATAATAGTAGTTTGTTTGTATAGTGTTCTTTTAAACAATATTTGAGTTGTCTTTTCCCGTATGTTTGTATTTTGATGAGTTCATGTGAATTATGTCTATAGGAATTTGACCGTCAAGCTTCAGCAACAGTTAAACGCATGTTTGATGAGATTGACGGAATGCTTTTTGAAGGGATTCCTTTCAATGGTAAGTCGTGGTACTTTTAAAGTGAAGTCCTTGACAAAACCCAGTTTAAACTCTTTGCTTACAAAACTCATCCCTTTACAGTGCTCAAAGCTTGTTGTTTTCAAACTCACCTTTTGGTGACCTAGAAGTTTGAAATGGTCACCAGATGTAAAATATTGGTTTGTACAATGCAATGTGAAGGGTTTGAAAAATCAAAATGGTACCTGACTTTTGCAAGTTTAATTCTGTAGTGGATGTTACATCTTAAGGCTTTACCCGGACAACCATTAGGGTAAAAGAGAAGAAACATAAAGAAAATAGAGCGTAAATAATATTTCAGATAGTGGGGATGGCTTAAGGAAAGTGAGAAGGAAAAAATATCAAAGGTATGAGGGTAGATGTAGGGAGAGAGGGCAAAAGAATGGCCGGGCTCCCCAACTCCTCGCCCTCTCTCCTCCTCTCTTCCACTTTTTTTCTCCACTGTTGATTTTGTGCCTCTCTCCTCTACAGTGTAACCTCAATATGACGAAGGGCCAAGGGACTGGCAAAATTTGTTAAGCTATAATGAGGTTTCATTCTATTGAGGTTATTTTTCATAATTTATAGTTTACTATTACTGGGTAAAGAAAATTGTTTGTTGTACCGAGGACTTTGTTATATAGGGGTTGGTTATATTGAGGTTCGACTGTACATGTATATGAATGCCTGAAAATTGCCAGTTTACAAGTTCATGTATTAACAGAACATGACTGTAACTTTTAGCCTAATACACAGATTTTGTTTCTCTTAATTTGCTCATTAGGAAGCACTCAACTGTTGTCTGAATGTGAAGAGTGGTTTACACAATTTCCACATTTACGGTAAGTGCAATTTATAAGTTTTCAAAATTTTTGCTGGTTGCCATAGAGAGAAAAAAGGAGACAGCTTCAACCACTGGTTAAGGGTATGCAAATTGCAAGCAGCATTTAGCATGTTTCCAGATTTCACTTCATTGCAGGCACTCCTTCACAATTAACATTACTGCTTGATAGTCATTGTAAAGCTGCTTTGCAATGTGATTTTTATTTAATTTTACAGTAATCCATAGCAATATGTAGCTTGGCATATAAGTTGTTTGTGAGTATAAGAGTGACTTGTTAATTGCCTTCTTAGGAAGTCATTCACCTTCTTAGTTTGTCATTTGCCTTTATAACATAGCTAGAATATTCACCTACACTTTAATCAAATTCAATTGTGCGAGCGTGCTTTATGTTCCCGTTGAGCATGCGGTGAGCTTAGTAATCCTCCCAAGTGCATCCATAACTAAAAAGTACACAGTGGTGCATTTGCCTTTTGTTTTATAATGTAATCTTAGAGAGGCACTTTTGAATTTGTTAACAGAAGGTAGGTGAGTGAGTAGAGTGTTGTTTTTGTCATCTGCACGAGCTTTTGCCTAAATCACTCTTTGCAAAATTTTTTCATTCAAAAATGACTCATCAACCATGCAATTGTTAATTTGAGTTGTTCCTTTATTATGATTATGGTTTCTTTGCTCTTCCTTCAGGATCTGTGGCCATCAACTTCTTAACACCAAAGATGATGGGACAAAGCTGATACCAGTTGCAGCAGAAGACTCAGGAATGTACAATCAGCGACCACAGACATCTGTGTTGGAAGATGTGGAGGAATTTGGAGCTTTTGATTCACAAGGGTATGTTCCTAAGTCAGCCGAGGAAAACACCACATTATTTATATATTGAATTCATTGTCTTTCCATTCAGACTCAAAAGTGAGAATTTCATTGTCTTTAGAAATACATGTAATCTATGCTACAGTTTAGTGATTGCCATGTCTATAAAGACAGACAATCATCAATTAAATTGAAGTAAAGTAATGTGACTGTTTGCAAAGTGATGCCCAGTTCTACCGGTTTTTACCTTATACTTTTGGTTTACTTTTTTAGCTTATTCATTGAGGGATTTCATCTTGATCCCTTACCAGAACCTCTTGGATCTTATATGAGTGGTAAGAACTATTGTTTATCAAACAAGAAGGAGTCTGTTTTATTAATGCCATGTATTTTTATTGCCCTAGATGACAAAATGTTTTTCAAAATAACCTCAATTTACACTACAGCTAAAACGAAAAAACAAGACAAATAAAAAAATAAAATAAAAATAAATAAATAAATAGAGCCTCCTTTTGTCTACTGAATTGCAGTGCAGAAAAGGAGGCTGTGCCTGAATCACTTCAAGCTTTTGAAGTCGCTGCAGCTTGAACTTGTTTCCTTTTGTCAAAGTGGTTTTTAGAGCACGATACATACATTGTACATGTCACGAGAAGCCTGAAACCCAAAAATTGATGGCGAAGCATGTGTTGAACGCTTTATAATAAGAAATGAGAAGGGAGACAAAAAGAATCATCAAAATATCTGTCTGTGCGTGTGTATTAAACTGTCGCTATTTGTAATAACTTGCCATGTATAATGTAATAAATAGCTTAACATAGAAGATTGTAATTTTAAATTACCGGTATTTGGAAAACAGTCGATGTACCAGTTGGTATAAGACCCTAAATAAAATATTGTCTTGTCTCTTTTCTCTTGTCTGGTACATGAGAAAGCAAAAGGAAAGTGCCGTCGGTTAAACTGGTTTGAAAAATTGTGGACTATTTAGTATGGAAAATTTGGACCACAGCAGAATATTGTTGATACAGTAACTTTACTGAGAGTAAAAAGGTCTGTAATCTTATTTCTTTTTTCTGCAAGGCTAATATTTTGCCTTTTTGTTAAATTTTATTCAATGTAGATGATGAATTGAATGGCTTTTATGCAGAATTTGAAGAGGAAGTTCTGGCAGAGGATGGTGAAGTAGAAGAGTATTTTGGTTATGATCTACCTGCTGTGTGAGTTGACTTTAAGCTATGGCTTATTGATTTTACAGTCAACATCATACATCAAGCTGTGTTTTTCAGAGTGTTCTGCTATCTGATTTGATGCACCGATACCATTGTTATTAATAACAGTTGCACCCGTGGGCATACAAATTACCCTCCTGTTGTGCCTCAGTGTTCCCTTCAAAGGAGAACAACATCCATAAGTTACTATTTACAATATAAACTGTATTACCAATATAATTCTTTTGCAGATTATACTACTCAGGGATGTAACACTTAATTTTTATCAAAGCTAGTCTGTAGAATTTCAAACTTTAAGAGATAGAGTTAGTTCTCCGTGAAATAATGGTGCAATGTACTTTGTACTTTGCAGAGAGGAAGAGGGGTCAGAGTCAAATGCAGGAAACAGATATCGTCGTCAGCTGAGGAGAGGTTACCCTCCTCTTACACCAAATGCCTGTGCCAAGGATGCTGTTGTCAGTCAGTTGTTTGATCAGGCCTGGGGAGAGGTAAGCTGGCAAAAGTTATTTCACCTCAAAGTTCGTTCTAGAATCGAGCGGAGTTTTTTTAGTATTAATTTATTTGTGCCTCTCACACAGAGTCAGCAGGGAATGGTACAACTTATATGCTTGTTTAATTTTTTTAAAGGGGCCGTTATTCTATTTTTCCTTTTTTTTGTCACGTTTTAATGTTATGCCTGCAAAAATCAGCCAAAAAACTATTATAGCTATTGTTCCCTAATGAAATTGTCTGATATCTTCTTCATTCAGTGTATGTATCTCTACAGGAGCATTTTGTGTAACTTAGAGTAAATGCACTCAGTATTAAATGACTTCAGGGCAGAATTGACCTCAAACATTAATATCCTCATGACGCTGTACATGACTGTAGCCTCTTTACACCTAAATGTGACCTTACTAAAATGCCTGCATTTTCTTCTTTCAGGTTGTTTTATGGCTGAGAGATTTGTTAAGCCTGTACTCTCAAAAAGTCCTGAGAGGTATAATCATCATGTGAAAAAGTAACAACAATAATTAACTTAGTCTGAAGAATTTTGCCTTTTCTTTCATGCTTTACAATGTTGAGACCTTGCACCACACAAGGTAACTCAGCTTACAGCTGTGCATGTATTTCTTCAATAGCCATCCATTATTCACATGTTTGAATTGACTGTGAAAACCATCAGAAGCATCAGTCATTAATCCGTTTAGGATACCTTCCATTTAGGATACCTTCCATTGAAATGAATTCATTTATTAGCCCTTTTAGGTCTTTTTACGGATGGAAAGACAGATTTCCCTACCCTTTTATATGCTTCAACTGGTGAAATTCCTACCTTCATATACCTGAAGCCTGAAAAAGATAGCCCTTTCGGGCAAACCTCCACCTGTGTAGGCCATTATAGGGAGTACGCATACACTGTTTTGAAATAAAACTCAGTGCTTTAAGATTTTGATTGAATGATTTTTACCTTTTACGCTTTTCTTTCTTTTTTTGTGAATGTAGGTTTCTGCATTTTTTATTCCTTTGTGTATTGTTTCAAAAAACATATACCTAAAACTAAAAGTAGTGTACATGGTAGCTGCTGTTTAAACTATAAAATAAAAGTATTATGCTCTTTTTCTGGAATTTCAGATAAACCCCAGTTCCTTGCTGATGTTGTGGGATCTTCTGACAGAGTTGAAAGCCCTCCAAGACCATTTTCCCAAAGTATTATGTCTAGGAATCCTTTTCCATCCCAGGTAAATTCTTTTTTTCTTTTGGTATTTCCTATATTGTTATTCTTACTAGAATACATGTTTTCAATGTATTCCACTTTACGTGGACCCAGTTGGCTATTTTCAACCTCAGACTCAACAGCAACTATTTGGGAAGGAATATTCGTGGTCAAAATAATGAGAGAGAGCCGTCACCTGAAACTCACGGATACTGAACAGGTTCCAGAGGCATTTGAATGCCCTGCCTTCTTCTGATTAACCAATCAAATGTGGGGAATTTAAACTGTAAATGCTTTGCCTTACAAAGATTCTACTGGGTTTTTGAAGAGGGACTGTTTAAAGGTTTAATAATGCAATGCCTGGCAACTTAATGGTTGCACTAATACATGTAGGTACAGTACGAGTAGTTTGTTGGTTGTTAATAATAATAATAATAGTAATAATAATAATAATAATAATAATAATAAAAATAATAATAATATATAATAATAATAATATAAACATTGCAACATTATTGTTTTTTTTCCTCAGACAAGACTAAGAACTCTCTCAAGCTTTAACGCTCCACTGGATCCAAGTACTTTAATCAATGCTATAAAAATCCAGTCCTTGCCTTTGAACCACAGAGCTCCTTCAGCCACTACCTCTCAGTAAGTGTGTGATAGTTCCATGGCTGTATATAACAATTACTCACTGAAGTGGAGGTGGCTAAAAACTTTTTCACCGGTTTCATCGATAAATTCTAGTCAAACAGACAAATCGTTACCTGTTAAAACTCCCAAACCAAATTTCGTCACCTTCTTCGTGTATTTGAGCAAACCAGGAAGCCATTTTGCTTGTAACGCAGGCGAGTTCGGCATGGCTCTCTCGGAGGAGCTGTAGGTGCATCGGTGAATAGCACTGGAGATCCCGAGTTTGAGTAGCCAATCACAGCGAGCGAAAAACACTATCCACTGTTTTAGTACATACTACAGTATATCATTCTAAATAAACACTAGTGTAAATCTGCATGTACGCTGTAAAGTGTGTGTGTAATTTCAGTACATAAACTGTCGCCATTGATACAGTCAGTACTAACTAAAGATTTGATTTCATCTTGTAGTGTTCTTGACAGCCGAGAAGGGACTCCCTTTAATCAGGTTAGTCTAAAAAAAAAAGAAAGAAAACAAGAACAGTTGCCTGCAAGCTATTCTAATTAAGATTCTTGTTTGCACCTAGACAAACCACCTAGACTTTAGCCCTGTCAAAATGCTTCACAATAGTAGTAGAGGAGCGTGCGGCAAAGCTCTAAACTTCTGTTGTTTTAAACCTAAATCCTGACTAGGACGCAAATATTTCACTGAAAGCGGCACAATTGCTGGCTGCCTGCTCATTTTGACTGAGCTGTATTGATTTTTTTTTCAGGGTCGCCCTGGTTCCAGCAGCACAGTAGCTTCACGTTCAACAGCACGGATTGGTGGCCACAGCTCAGACCCATTTATGCATAGAATACCACAGTTCAAGAGAAGGTAATCATCCACCCACCACCCCGCTATTTTCTTGAAATGGTGCTTTTTAAGACACATTGAAATTCCCTTGTTTTCACAACGGTGCGACATACAAGGTGGCAATGATTTTTTCTCTCGCCTGAAGAGACGAAAAAAGGCGGCGTTTTTTGTTCAAACTGACCACTTTCCTTGTATTTCTTACGAGATCGGGTAATTTGAAATCACTTTAATTTAAAATCAAAGCCCTGACATACAAAGGGCCTCTAGGTTTTTAGTAAAATTCATGGTTTCTGCTACATGATAAGAATTTTTAAGGTTGCGCAAGTTTCAATCATTTCGCGCAACTAGGAAAAAGCTCTTACAATTTAGGGGACGCAGGGTAAAAGCAAGCACCGTGACCCCGTCTTTTTATTGCGGTTTTTCAATGTCCTATAACAAACAATTGGCTGTCAATTGTGCCAAGTTTAAAAAACATCTGTATATCCTTTTCAGGGGAAATTGCCTTAATGTAGGGGTCTTGAAATAAGGTTATAAGCAACTAACGAAAACAAAGGCTTGACTGCTCTCAAAACTATCAAAAAGCTGTCACACTGTACCGCGCAAAACTCTTGCAGTTTCATTCAACCTAAGAACATTTCTTTTATGAACCTTTAGTTCCATCAAGACAAAGTATATTTAGTTGAGAGAAAGAAAAATGTCTTTGTAACTTGTGTAATTGCTTATTATGAATTTTTAGAAATTTACCAAGTATCCTACGTTTGACTCACATGGAGAGTAGTAAACCTAAAACACCCAATGTACAGGTATGCTCGATAATATTTAACATATAATACAACTATACATAAGGGAGCTTGTGCTGAGTATGCAGAGCTATACGCTATTGTATAGGTACAGGTTTTGATCAGTCATCGTACACATTGCGGATCTTGTTTTAAAAAGGAGCTGTGACACGAAATTTATCAAAATTCTAGCCTGCGAGCAAGCTCGCCGAGGCGCTCTGGCGGCGGGGCGGGAAAAGGAAGGAGAGCTTGCAAATTTTACGTCCCTGGAATTTGAATGGCTGCATCGAAAAAGTCGATGCGAAATGCTGATTGGCGGAGATGACATTAGTAATTACGTCATTTGCCCTTGCCGCGTGCTTTTCACGTGTTTTTCAATGTTTACATTAGCGCTTGTTTCCGCTTCGCGCTGATTGGCGGAAATCCGACAGCTCAGTCAACGGGGAACCACGGTGGAATTGGGGGTGAAATTAAAATTTCAGAGACGAAGTTGCATTGACCCTAAGCTGTGATTTAGTGCCTGTTTACATGGAGTGGGGGACCCCGGTCTAGTGGGGTTGGTTTCTTTTGTTTTCACGCTCTGGGGGACACAAAACAAAAGAAACCTACCCCACTAGACCGGGGTCCCCCACTCCATGTAAACAGGGTCTTAGTCACTAGCAAGTTATTTCACAAGTTCCATAATGAATAAAAATGCTTAACTGGTATTTTTACGAAATGAACTAGACAGCCGTGACACAGCCGTGACACAGCCGTGACACAGCCGTAACACGGCCGTAACACAGCCGTGACACAGTCCCTTTACAGTGCTTAAATTTGTTGGTTTGGAGCTTCAAAATTCATACTTTTGTCTTGACAAAATCATCGCCTATAACAAGCAAAAGTGATGACGCGTTTATACCTTTTCTTTTTACAGGATGATGTTATGGGAAATTTTGTTCAAGGAAAGAAACTATTGTGAGTCTTCTGACTGTGAAAGCTTTAATAATTCTTGTTGATGTGGAAGAGTAATTCTTAATTATCTAAATTTGTCAAGATTTTTTATTACCTGGGACAGTTGTTTCTTGGTGTAACAGAACTGTTGTTGGTTAGATATCGGCGACTCAATTTTTTTTTGTACATTTTTACATTTTTGGTTTCATTTTTTACTTTTTTGTCCCATGTAGATTTCCCGAAAAAGAAAGACTCTCATCACCACCGCATCCAAGTTCCAGCTCACCGGCACCTTACAATGTAATGTAAGTATCACGAGTGCCAGCGGGAAATTTTTGTCTTAGTTTTCGGGGGGAAAGAAATTGAATGAAACTATAGTTGTTCTTTTCAGCGAATGATTCTTTATTTTGTTAACATTTTTGTGATCATTTTGTTCCTCAACTCCTGACTTACTGAATAAGTAAGAAAACACCTTGAACATTATTTGTGAAGGATTGACTGTCGCCTTTCAACGCTGATAACGAAACTATAACCAGTTTGAGGTTATAGTATGGCTGAATCCAGTTAATGTAACCGAATATAAGACCAATTCCCTCCGCTGCTCGATGGAAAAATGTCCGAAAAAGATCACATTTTTGACTATCGTTGTGAACAATTTAAGGTAGATTTACTTAAAAAAGGTAAAGGCGCACACGAGGCCCAAACGACTGGAGGTTAACCCAGTTTCCTTAGCATGATGCATGCCTAGGAGAATTGCTAGTCCCCCTAGACGGGATGCTAGTCCATCGCAGGGTTACCCGTCAGAAGAATGACGTCGGTACCCATTTATTCACCTGGGTAAAGAGAGAGAAAGAGGAGTAAATTTCCTTGTCTAACAAGGAAACAACGCGACGGGCGAGGCTTTCACCCCAGACCTCCAAATCCGGATTTCGAGGTAGCAACCTCTCGGCCACACACTCCTGAGCAAACTGAAAAAACTTCAAATGGACAGATGGTCTTGCACTGTATGGACTAGTTAACGCGAACGACGCACAAGAATATTCACATGTGAACTACCTCAACGCAAAAGCAAGCTCAAGTGCCGAATTCCACTTTTTGCCGTGGTGCTTACGCTTGCGTTTGTTTTTGCGTTCACTTTTCTTACTTGTGAACCGAGAAAACGCTAATACAATCGTCAGGAGTTTAAAATTAATTGGCCTGTCGATTATGAAGCCGTCAACTAACAGTGCTATTCTCTTCTATTTGCTAGGGGCAAAATAATTCTTCCGCCCCTAGATCGGTTTACAGCAAGGGAAGCAACGGCTCCGCAAAATGGAGGAAGAAATAGCGCGGTAAGGAGAACTTACTTGTTGATCAGATTATTTCAGCAAAGATATGTGCAAGTATAGAATACGAGTAGTTCATCTTATGTCTTACAATTGCTGTTCACAGAAACATGTCTCTTATGATCGGGCGTCAAGTGCAGCGACGGACCGTTCGAGGTGGGTAACGAAAGTTATGTTCCCTTTTATGTAGTCTGAATTTAGACCAAGCAGTTAGACAGTGAAACAAGATTTATCATTCTCTTTCTGAACTGTGCTGTAATATCTCTTGCTGCATACGGAAAACTCTGCTTCACAAGAGGTGTTATTATACATTGTACTCACCATCTGTCTTCTCATTGGCTAAGAGCTTTCAGCTTATTTTAGAAATCAGCGCAATGCATGATTTCCAGTAACAATATCAATTTAGGTTCCGTGCAACGGTGTGTTTGTCGTTATTTTCTTCAAAACAATGTATAATAAAACAATTATTAGATTCGTTTTTTGTGATATCCTAAATAATCAAGATTACGGCAAGTGTTATCAGCCTCGGGCTTCGACTCGGCAGATAACACTTACCTGGACCTTGATAATGATTAGTCCGAATATCACCAAAACCTCATCCAATAATTGTTTATTATTTAGCGAGCTATACAGCCAGACAAAAACGCTCTTGGTATGCTAAAATACCGTAAAATTCCGAAAATTAGCTTCGGGGCTTATATTTTTCAAAGGCCCTTTTTGAGGGGCTCATATTCGGAGGGGCTTATCTATGGAGCGAAATCTGCGTTTCAAAACGATTAGGCTAGCCTTACAGTTGGAAGGAAATTTACCGTTTTTGCTTTGTTTTACTTTGTATTCGAGGACAATTTCCAAGTACAAGTCCCTGGGGGGCTTATATTTGGAGGGGCGATGTAACAGAGGGTTTTTTGCGTTACGAGCTTGGGGGGCTTATATTTGGAGGGGCTTATACATGGAGGGGCTTATTTTCGGAATTTACGGTAGCACCTGTAATGTGGGCCTGGAAGGTCTTAGTGGAGGTTCAGCCAGGGCTGGGATGTAATTCAGTTCTCGGTAGACTAAGGTCTCTGGGTGTGGCGACGCGCGGGGGTTGGGGTGTTGGGTAGGAAGGGTCGGGAATTGAAAATGAAGACACTAAGGGCATATGAAAAACTTTACAAATGTTGGTTGTTTATGTTATACTTATTTAACAGGACTTTGTTTAAATTAGCCTAATGCTAAAGCAGATGTTCCTGTCTAAATAGATAAATAAATAAATGAATTAATAAATTAATTAATTTAAAAACTCTTTGTAGACATGAAAATGTTTCTAGGGTCATTTCGGTTATGCTATTATAATTTTGCTTCTTTATCTTTTAGACAATCACTAAAGGAGAGAAATAGAAATTTTGCAGGATCTCCGACGAGACCTAATACCACTTCCACCGCTTCTCATTCATTAAAGGTAAGTCCGTATATCAAGCTAAGTTATTTATTGGTTGGCTGTTTGGTTGATTGATTGGCGTGTTTCACGGCAGACAGCAAGCAAAAGGGAACAGTGATCAAAATATTTTGCTTCTTTACTCTCCACCAACTATACTGGAGACTATTTTCGGCATTGTGCAATTAGTTTTAAAGGCGTTTTCTTGCTATTTGAATTTATACGTCACGTGGAATAAAAAGGTTTCTCCACGTCGCTCGTGCACCTTTCGCTTCACTTAATCACTTAATGCGTTCACTGCAAACCCAGGGTCAGTCAAGGTGGATTGTAACATTGTTAAATCTACCAACAAAATCCGCCACTGTAGCTTTGCAGTTTCTATTTTGATGGTGGCAGTGTTTTACTGTCCGATACTGAGCCAGGGTCTAGTAGATTTTGTTATCGGGCTAGTGAATGCTGTTCTTAACCTGCCCGATGGGCTATTGAAGCTTTTTTTTTTTTTTTTTGGTGGGGGAAAGGGGGGATTCAAATGCAGAAAAACCGTATTCGATCCTGTTCATCAAAAATTTTCTTCCGGCTATTTGAAATGACTTTTGGCATAGTACGTACTAGCTCCAGCTTGCCGGAATGGTAAGCTGTAAAACTGACTTTCGTTGCACCCTGTAGCCAGTAGGGGTGGATGGTGGTCATGGAAGGTGGTTCTGTGGACGAAATCCTACGGTGTGACAATCCAAATGAAATGTGGAATTTTTGTCTATTTTTTGCGCTGGCCACCTGTGAAGTGAAACAGTTAAGGTTTGTTGAATTCTCCTCAATTTTGATGTCGGTGCCATATTTGTTTTTGTTTGTTTCTCCTGTAGGGTGACCCACCACATCGACGCCTGTCCACCCCGATGGAAACTCATTCAAATCAGGGAGGTGTTTATTCAAGAGGCCATACAAGACACTCTAACATTCCGCTGACTGGAATAACCGGCGTGAGCATGCAAATCGGTAATCACCCAGCCAACGAGACGAATACGTCATCACACAGTCACCATTTTGATGGTCGGGGAATCTCGCCCGTGAGTGATGAGGAATATGACGGCTTTAGGAGTAAGTTTTGACTTGTTATGTTAATGCCAGCGGTATGTCAAGGCGTTCCGATCAACAAATTATATTGAGCAAAAGGCGTTCATTTGGATTCTAATGGGGCGAGTTGACTTTGATCTTTTAACAAATTCTCTCAAGCAGTCTTTCAAGAAATGTACGGAGGCCAGTGTGGAAAATTTGTGTGTTAATCTTGGGGGCTGAGGCTCCCTAGGTGGCCACCCATCATTTTAATAAAAGGAGTAGTAACTTTCTTTCAAGATGCTCCTAAACCCCCCGATTTTATTTCAAAATTTAAGTTTCTACAACATAAACAACCAATCGGTAAGGTGTGACAGTAATCTCACGGCAGGTTCTATTTCAGAGGACTGACCTTAACATTGATAAAAAAATTCCAACGGGCAAATGCGACGACTATACGCGTGTGATACAATTGAATCCAACAACAGATGGTACACTGTACCTTGCCTTTGATCGCTTCGCTTTCGTAGCATGCGGCGAAACCAGCTGCTGTCTTTCGTGGTTACAGTGTATGTGATTTTTTCTGTGTGTATTTTCAGGTCCCGGGCCTTCAAATCAACCCTCACAGAGACGAAACAAGTTAGTGTCTACCATTAGATAGCAGTTATTTTAATTAAAAGCATCAAAGGCCCGCACTTAAACCATAGTGACCACTACTTAAAAATTGTTCCATTTTTTTGGAAGATGTCTAGTGATCGTTGATCGTAATATATTTTGTGCTATAATGTTAATATTTTTTAAAGTAACCGGAAGAGCTTCCCTTGGGAAATATTGTCAGTTATTCAGCATCAGTCGTACAACGTCGTTTGTAATCCCTCGGTCAACCTCAAAGTTAACACTATATAGGCCAGGCCAGGCCTGAGAGTGGATTTCTTAAAGCCCTGAAAACCTAGATTCTGGGTCATAACAGATCGTTATTTTTCTGTGCAAAGAATTGAGAACAAAGGTACATGTTTGCCTAATGGAGCAAATTCAGTGAACTAGTAGCTGATGGAATTAAGTAGATTTTGGACCCAAAATGGGAGCTTTAGGTAACGCAAACGATAGGCCATAATCTCTATCTAGTTTCATTTAGGGTTCTGCTGAAGAAAAAGGGAATAATATTGGGGCAAATTGTATATAATTTTATATAGATACAAAGTTGATTACAACTAATTAAAAGTAATCTAATTAGTATAACCGCGATGAAACAAGGAAAGCGCTCTTTTTTCCCGAGCAGTGGAGTATAGCTGTCCTTTGGACGCTCAGTATTTTCAGTGACTTTCTACTAGCAATTTAATTTGAGTTCAGTCTGTGCGCCCCAAAAAATGACGTGTAATATCAAAACATACCGACTCCTTTAAAAGCAGTGTAACGCTCATATTCACGTTGCGTTTGTCTGCCTTTTCTTATGTAGTGGACGGTATTAGCTGTTATAAACCAGTACTTATTCTTATTGGAACCGTTTTGGATAACAGTGCAGTACCCTGGGCGGGGCAAAGGAAAATGGTTTTAGGGATTGTTTTTCTATTTGGCGGATCTAAATCTCAGTGTCTTGGAGGGACTTTCATCTAAATTACTCTGAAGTTAAACCTCCCTTCTTCTTGAATAGCCATATGAAACGCTCCTCATCCACTGCGTAGTATAAACAAGTCTAAAATTAATCACATCCTTGTTTTGTCTATTGTTTGGAAGGAACAGTGCAAAACGAATGTTCTGTTATAAGAAAGTACGATAGACCTGTGCATCGCTGTCTTTCGTTGAAGCTTTGTTATGGATTAACTTGGGGATGGTCTATGTTATTTATAAAATAAAGTATTTATGAACAATCCATTCCATAATAAGTTTCTTCACCTGATAAAACACCTAATAAATTCACCTCGGTGACATTAACCGATGCGCAAAATATTAAGGTGGCTCACAACGGTTATCTTCAGTGTTGAGCACTTCTTGAATGGATGAAAACTGAACTCGGTTTTTAGTAATAGGCTCTTACAGCTAAGCAACAACTTTTACTGGTAATAATAATAATAATGATAATGATAATAACAATGATATTAGTAATATTAATAATATCAATAATAATAATGGCAAAGCTAATATTAATGATATCAAAACTAATAATAATAATAATAATGATAGGAATAATAATGATAATGAAAATGAATGCCTTATTTAAACTGGAGATACAATCTATTAATGCTGGCCTTAATAAGAAAACAACCAAACTCTTATCCATCCAGTAAGAAGTGATATGAACCCTTTAACTCCAAGAAGTAATTTTCATGTAACTTCTCCTTACATTGATCAGCAGACATGTGATGAGAGTAGGCAAATGCATCGGTTAGAGGACTTTGTCTTCATAAAGCTCCAAATTCTCTTAACTAATGACAAAGGAAATCTATAGCAGCAAGAAAGGAGAATTACTAATTAGATCTTGGGAGGTAAAGGGTTTTAAATAAATCAGTTCGATGGGAAGGTGTTGCTTAGCAACTGTAACGTGATATTAAGCATTTGCGCTGCCTCACAGCGCTCTAAACTCCGAACATTTTGGTTGCCATGGTGTTTCTGAATTTAAATTGAGATTATGAAAAATTTGCATGAACTATTATTCATGTTCTATTTTCTCTATAATTTATCATTTTTTCACCCTGACTTTCCGGGTCTTAAGCACTGAGATGTCGCGTGTGCCTCAAAATTGCATTACAATATTTAGCCAGACTTTGATTTCTATTTAAGTCTTCATTGCACCAAATTTCTTTCTTCTAGCGACCAATATTTTACAATTTTAGGTCGCTGAAAACCTAGTTAGTTGAGTTTGGAGCGCTGTTTCAGTTTTGGTACTCAAAATGAGTTGTCAAGTCTGAGGGTTGATCTCTTGGTCACTCTTCAACGTTTTAAAGTATATTTTTGTATTCATAGATGTAAATATAAGCAATGCTACCGTTGTATATCACCAGCGTTTCTAGCAAGAAAAAAGGACCTTGGATTAATTACACTGCAGTTGAACTGTTTAAAGTCCAATTGGCATATCCGTGTTTACCTTTATTGCGTCATTAGCGTTTAAAGATAGCAAAGCTGATCATGGAAGATCATAGCAGAGTTCGTTATGTCAAAATATAGGAGCCAGAGATATCAGATACGTAGGGCAAAATGTTTGTTTTAAAAGCTTGAAATTCTGTATGTATCCCTCGTTCGCGTTAAGCAGTTTTGCACTAGTGCTAGCTCACCAAGTGTAAACAAAGCCTAAGGTTGAGGGCTTTAGTTCTTTTCCAAATAGCTAGCCTGCGAAAACAGCCGTTTATCCCGAGGACGAACGTCTTCGACTCAGCGACAGAAATTCGATACTGATGACGTAAATCAATGTTTAGATAATAAATCCTGTAGCCATGGGGTTCCAAATGCAAATTTGTTCAATTTTACGTTTCGCCTGGTCGATTTTGGTAAAGTGTTGTGTTCATCTGCGAAGGAGCTCCAGCAAAACGCAATTGCTTCTTCTAGAGAGGAATATATTCCACAAATATTGACTGTTTTGTTATAGATTCATCGCGTTTACATTTGACTTTTGTAGCCTTTTGTCGGTCATCCGTAAAAGATAGCTAAAACAATGAACTAGTCCGGCGTCCAATCAGCACTTATGACCGGATTCTGGACAGATTTTACGTCATCAGTATGGAATTTCTGTCGCTGAGTCGCAGACGTTCCTCCCCGCGAAACGTACCTAGCGGCGAAGAGCGAGGAGAAACGGTTGTCTTCGGAGGCTACCAAATAGCTGCGCAGTTGTGTTGCGTTAAGTCTGTGGTCAATTAGTAAAGACATACAGTGCTCCTTGAAACCCATGCAGCTTTCTAAAAAGAGTTCTTGCCCAGAACAATCTGGTAGAGTTGATATTTCGGCGAGTTTCGCTTCACGATCGGAACTTAAGAATATTTGACGGGGGATTTGACCATTACAAACCTAGGAATATCTTATTATTAATTAAATGAAATTCAAGAAAATGATTATTATGTCAACGAAGCCACTTTGTCATAAATAGTTCTTCTCAAGGACTGTGTATATTACATCAGTTATCTAAATTAAAAGTAAGTTATTGTAGTTTTTTTTTCGTTGTTTTTGAATAGCGAAAGTTTATTTATTAGTAACCAATGATGTATATTTTCTTCCTATATTCTTGAATAAATTATACACATTTTCATGGTTAAGTGTTTTTTTTTAAAAGTGAGATTTTCTCTTAAGCGCCTTGTTGCACGAACCGGGCTGCGGCGACGTTTATCCCGATATTAAGCCTTCTCGATACCGGAATCTTAGGTAACAGGGCTGGCTTGGACGTCATGTAATCACGTAGGTGGATTTGCTGGACTTTATTCACATGCTCTTTTCAAGTGCTTGTTGGATTTGCTGGGCTTTATTCACGTGCTCCGATTTCGGGGAGAGAGAGAGAGAGCCCAACCCGCTCACGAAATCAGGCTCATCCTGGAAGGGTACTCCCGGGAGTCGAAATTTGACCAAAATACAGTGCGGGATTCGGGAAACGTTTATGGGATACGAGATTTGACTTTTACCTGAGAAGCGGGATTCGCCAAAATTTGGGCACGGTATGCCAGACTGGGAAAGAAAACGATATTTGGGATGGTGATGACAGAAGTTCGGGATGCGGGATTCTTGTGGAAAAGGAGTGGAAATGCGGGATCAGGACACCCTTTCTAGACCCTAATTAACTACGGTTTCATCTCGCGACTGGGAAGATAGCGCCCTAGCGAATGCGTCAGCGATCCGTTAGAGGACGCGCTCAGCACAGTCAAAAGGGTTTATCTTAGCAAACAAATAGCCGGCATCTTTCTAAAATCTGGTCTGCATATAATTTTTAACGGTCTGCTGCAGTCTAAAACTAAGACGATGTGTCTGCGACCGTTCGCCTGACAGGGATAGCGATGT